>JARYZH020000179.1:0-600000 GCA_030021035.2 Notholithocarpus densiflorus | reverse complement strand
ATACTTTTTTTTTTTTTTTTTTTTAATTCCCATTATTTTAGTTTCTAGTTGAAAAGTTATGTGTGTTGTTGTAACATCCATTATTTGAGGAGGAAGTTGAAGTCAAATACATTACTTTTTCTTTTTCGGTTGGTTGTCTGTCATCCCCAAGGTTATTTAATTAGAAGTACCTGGGTTCCTCACAATTGGTCTCCCTCAGATTTAATCTGATTCAAATGTGTTGGTAAGACTGAAATAGCCAGCATTAAGCTGCCATGTGATGGGATGTATCATGTATGTAGAGCCTGAAACAAAAATTGGTGTTTGTATAATTATTCAGGATACTTACTCTTAAGTATTCAGGATACTTTATCTTAAGTATTTTAGCTCTGAAATTATGCACATGTGCTGTGAATTTGGAAGGGGTAATTGACTTGGAAGAGTATTAATGATTATGTGCAGTAATGGGGTTGTTTTTGTATGCTGATCTGGTATTTAGTAATGCTGAAACTCTGCACCTGTGCTGTGATATTGGAAGGGGCAATTGGCTTGGAAGAGTATTAAAGATTATGTGCAGTAATGGGGTTGTTTGTATGCTGGTCTGGTCTTTAGCAATGCGTCTTTAGCAATGATGAAACTACACACCTGTGCTATGATATTGGAAGGGGCAATGGAGAACCATTAATCCTGTTTTTAATATTGTTATAATTTGTTGTGTGTTGTTGTGGTATTTGTTATTTTGATGTATTTCTTTCTAGTAGGCTTGGAGTTTATGCGCCTGTGCTGTGATGGCCATGGTGCTGTACCTTTATACCTGTGCTGTACCTTTATACTTTTATATAAATAAAAGTTTCTATCTTTATCTAAAAAAAAAAAGTATTTTAGCACACTATAGATATCTTGCAGCCTTTAGTATAACTAGTCAGAGACTCATGTGATATGTGGGAATAGATTATTATTTTGTAATTGTGATATAATGTATAATTTGTTCTCTATTTTTGTTGAAAATAAATTGTTCTCCCTAAAAATTAAACAATTTCTAAAATTATTTTTCACCTTTCTATCTCTACCAATATATTATTATATTATTTTGGGTGTGTTTGACTAATATTATTCCTTTATGAAGTGGTTTATATTCTTTGAAATTATGTTATAGTGTACTTTTTTTTTTTTTTTTTGTACAATTAGAATTTTCAAATTTCAAATAAATTATTCAAATTTCTCATTCTTTTAAAGGTGATTATCATGATAATCAAAACTCATAACAAAATTATTTTTTAATGTTACTCAAATAATTGATAGGCACATTCAAATGCATAGCCAAGATTGTGTTTTGCTATAAATTCAAATTCTCACTTGTAAAATTACTATGTATTATCTCAAACAAAAACTATAAGAGGGAGAGAGACTACTTGTAATAAAGAACTAAAAATTACAACAACAAAATGTATTAACTCAAAATAGACTTATAAAAAAAAAATGATTCATCAACCTTAAAGTGGAGTTGCAAGAGAGAGAGAGAGAGAGAGAGAGAGAGAATAATCATTTTTATCAGGAGAGAACGTGAGAGAGAATAACAAATTTATCGAAAATAAGATAAGAATAAAAAGAGTTAAAATAAAAGATATAGAAATAAACACCAAATTATTTTAGTCATGCTATGTAATAAAATAACATTATATTCTTATAAACTATCTTTATAATGTAATAGAATAATATTTATGAAATCAAAGAAAAGGAAAAGATAATAACTTAAAAACACAAAACTAAATCACATCAACCCAAATTAGAGTTCTAAAGAACACAAAAATTAATCAACTTAAAGTAAAGATGTAAGAAAAAAATCCACCAAAAAATGAAAAAAATTGAGAGAAAGAACCTTTTTGTATGGGAAAACTATAGATAGAATCAGAGAAAATTACAAATTTATAGTAAAAAGATGAGAATAAGAAAAGCCAAAAATAAAGGAAGATAAATGGATAGAGGAATGGTGATATTAAGGTAGATAGTAGTGAGGAGATGAAAAGATAGAAGGGAGGAGAAAGGTTGGAGCAAGTGTAACAATAAGTTGAGAATTATATATATATAAATATAATTATAGTAGAAGTATAGAAACAATAAATGTTACACTTCAGCTTTTAGATATATATAGATATAAATTTCCTAGTTGTATGTAGCCCAAGTAATTGGGTGGTGTATATATATATGCTAATGATCCATCTAACTATTGTCACAGCTATCACAATAAAATTTTAACAACATTGTAGACATGGGGAATGGGAACATGAACGTAAACCTAGTTTTGAATAAACCACATAAATTTGCGTGTTTGTGTGTGAGGACTGATCTTTTCTGCTCTAAGTTTGTGTTTTTTTTTTTTTTTTTTTTTTGCATCTCATAGATCTAAATTAGGTTTACTATTTCTTAATTCCAAGGATTGACTTAGTGGTTCCTAAGACCTTATGATATCAATAATATCATTGGTTAGAAATCTCTTGCCAACATCTTAAGGCCACCTCAAAGGGATTCCTCCCTGTAATAACCTGGTGTATGTGGGACGAGGGGGCTACATACACTTGAGGAAATAATTAGATACTTGAAAATGTTTGAATACTCTTGTTTGTCAAAAAAAAAAAAATCTTAACACATGTATTTAATGTATACCTCTGCCTATATGGTCGCCAACTACAAATAGGAAGAGGATAAAAAATAATACTTTTAATCTTAGCTTTCTTATCATCCGGTAAACTTGGTCTTTTGGTCAGCAAGAAAACAAAAGCTCCATTCAATTGAAATTTTCAAGTCTTTGCTTCTCTAACTAAGATACATATTAATGAAGAGGAAGTAAGAATAACACAATGATCAGTTGAAGCCGCAAAAGAAGGCTGCCAATATTACATTCCATTTGTGTATAACGTGCAAAATGCAGTATACACTTGGCTCATCATAGAACCTAAAGAATTCATGACATGCAGGTCACATGCTTATATTATAATGTAGCTTGGAATATCGAAGTAACAAGAATGAATGCAAGTGTGGGGTCTAAGTGATGAAATTTAGTGTTGCTTCCTCAACGTTTTAATCTTTTAATGTTTCTTTAAGAATTAATCAACAGGTTGTTTGTTTGTGAATGCTTGAAAGTTGGCATTTGACAACTTGTCACTTTTTCGCAGACCCATATGACATAAAAATAATTCAATTTCAATAGTCAATCACCCATGTAGTCAATGATATACAATAAAGTATGGTCTAATCATGTCCTCATTTACAGCAATGTGAGCATAGATAACCTGGCTGTTTTGATCGAGATGGTCTGCCAAACATTAATTCTAGAACAGGTCCCTATCTAGCAAGTCTCTTCTTTCCATTAACATATTTGGTTAAGCCACCAAGATTACTTAATAATTCTAATAATAGGATTAGTCAAATCAAGGTTTTGAATTCATCTGCTTGCCGTCTAGTAGTGGATTCCCAAATTGGGATTTACATTTGTTGGACTCAAGAAATATAAATGCTTATAGGTTAATACCAACTTTCAAGCAAAAGTTTAGTAACCATGTAAGCATGAGAGTAAAAAAGAAAGAGCACTGAAAAGTTTTCGGATAGAATAATTTATGACTTTTCTAAATTTTCAGTGTTAAGATCATTATCAAAAATGTTTTCCTTTTTTTAATTAGTAGCCAGTTACATTCCTTAAAAGACAATCAGTCACACACACGCAAAATGGCAGGGTGGATAGGAGTTCCTGTGAGCACAAACTTTATAGTCTCACAGTTGCTTAAAAGCTTTGCAAGCATTCTATTGTTCTCCCTCACTCTGCAGTTGAATGAACCATGGTAAATGTTAAGAACAAAGGGACTTCAACTTTATTAGCAGTTGTGAGTTGTAACTGGAAACTATCAGTTGTATGCCATAATAAAAGCAAACAAACTACATCATACAAATGAGAGCCCTTTATAGAGAGGTCCATACATTAGCTTGTGGTACATAAAGTACATCAAGGATTTTGGTTCTCCATCATTTAGACAAGCCATTGGTCAAGTTTATTGGCTACTCTTAAGGTTGAGAAGTTGCTCCGGAATGCATGTTAGGAAGTAGATTAAATTTCTCCAATTACAAATATGCATAAAACTACACCTTACACAACAAATCAAGAAACTAAGACTACTGATATGAGAAATCCTACAATACAAGGTGATAATAACCAGCTTCAACATTTCTTCTCAACACTTGAAGGCAATTTTCCAGAGTGCTTGTTTGATCATTCCCACCGATGCAATTGCTGCACCTCGAAACTGAAACCAAGTTAAAAGAATCAGCATTTATAAACATTGACAGGGTGGACTCGGAAGCAACTTAAAGGAAAATTATTCCTGATGGCCACTATGGTTCTGATATCTCCCTTATAGGACAACTTTTTAGAGTGCAGCTATAGTGGGTATCATTTTGAAGTCATGCCAAAATGAAAATGGATACTAGTACTTGAAGGCAAAGTTAACTAGTACCTTATCACCTTCGCTTTATTTTTTATCATGGAGTTTGCCATTAGAAACTAAAGTACCATCAGAAGTCATCATTCCATGAAATTAAATCCAACAACATCCTGATTGTACTAAGTTATGGAGGTGAATAAAAATGAACCAAAAGAGAGGGGGTGGGGGGAAGTCACTGGAGTCTGCCTAAAACAGCATGAAGGACAAACCTTTGATTTTAAGGTCAATGTCAGAATGCCATCAAGAGCAGATGATTGTACTGAATGCGCATCCAAGTGCAGATTATTTATCACATCCATGACGTCAAGCAAAATATATTCCCTATAAGGACATCTCATCTCAATCAGAACCTCCTGTTCTTTTATACTTACTTTCACATCTAATGGCAAGCCATCTTCAGGAACAACTCTATTGAGCTCTGGGTCAATTTCATCAATGTCACAAGCCTTCCTCTTGTTAATCCAATGCTTCTTGCCATTATCAATCTTTTTGATATCATAATTATCTGATGTATGCTCTATAATATCCTGGTTCCTTCTGGCTCTTCCTTCAAAATCTACTGAATCCATGCAGGATTCCAACTCTTCTACCCTTGCCTCTAGCTCTTTCAAGTATTTAATTGTGTCAGTGAGAATTGATGCTTTGTCAATCTGCATAAACATGAGGAAGTGAATAAGTATAAAACGGAGTAAGAAACTCAATTTGAAATCCAGGAAATGATTTGAGTAAATACTGCATAGCTGGTACAAGTGACTAAAATAGATAATATCAGTGCATGCTAACTTTCTTTCTTTCTTAAGAATAATAACACGTTTCTTTTCTTATATTTAAAACTGTTGTGAAAACATCAAGAACTGATTGAATATCTGAGATTATATTTGTTTAAGCACTCACTTTAAAGCTGTGAACACTTGAGACTTCTACAAAAATGAAGAGAATTTTATTGAAGTGAAAGAATGCTTAATTACCTCACTGATAGAAGGAACCATTGATCTGAGAACCAGAAACTTTTCATTCTCTCTTCTATTATCTGACAGAACATTTCCTATGCAAATATCATCACTTTCCAGTTTATGAAGCCAATCTTTTCCACCATTTTCTTTCTGGGACCTAATCAAGTCACCACCATACATCAAAGGGACTGTAAATAAAACCTTCTTTAGCATTCCCTGATGTACCTGTGGCCTATGAGCATCATCAATTGATTCTCTCTTCCAACTCAGAAAACTGGATTTGCAATCACCATAGTGAAAACATCGGTTTTCAATCAACTGAGCCGAACTTCCAAGAATAGCAGAAATAATTCTTTTGTAGTGCAAATCATCATCTGCTCCGAGATCCAAGGAACTTAGTTTTGTGTGATTGGAGTTTTGAAGTTCTTGCAAATGACTGTGGTTTACATTTTCTTGCTTGGGAGTAGAAATGGCCTTTTCTTGATTCACAAAAGCTTCAGAGATACAGTCACTGGAATGCATGGAATCTTGAACACCATTGCTGAAGTCATCATCCATTAAATGCCAGCTCTGAACTTGAGAAGCCCCACCATTCATGCCTTCAAGCATGAAGGAGTCTTCTGTCCAGTAATTGTGCTCGCAACCATTGGAACATTCATCAGGAGAATCCATGTTGATTTCTTCACGGATATTTCCTCCTAATTCGTTGATTCCTTCCTGATCAAACTTGATTTCTTCTGAGGGCGAATATAGATTCTCCAAGCCCAAAGTATCCACTATCTCATGGTTTACCTTGGCACACATTGGATCTTTATCGTCATCTCCTTTGTGAGGAGCAGAAGAAGATTTATCGGAACATACAGGCTTTGACAATTCTAATAAGGAGGTTTTGATGTGTTGAAGGAGACTAGGGTCCTCTGAGACCTTAAGAAAGCACAGAAAAGAGTAGAATACTTAATGTGTGGATAAGTTGTACTGCTGAATTAATTTGTATATAGTAAATCAAAATTCAGAAGTCTAGTTCCACAAAACAAATTACCAGTTCAGTCACACCTAGCTCAATCACACCCCCCAGATAGGGAAAACATATTACAGTCTGCAAAATAGAAAAAAATAAATGGTGAAAATGATGCCCAAACCAAAGAAGAATACATTGTTTCCAGGGTAGAATTATTACAGGTGAACAAGGAATTTGGTAAGTGGTAACCCCAAACATTTCTGGACTGGATTATCCATTTAAGTTTTACATATTGCATTAAAGATGTTTAAATTTAATGCATATAGAACAAGTCAGATAGGGAGAACTCCAATAGAAAGTACAAACGTTTCTTTTCAACTTGAAGTACTCTATATTTATGTAAATGTGCATATATTACTTTGTCCAAATCTAATGGCTGATGTTAAAAGTGCAGGGAGAGGGAACAACTAAAGCATGAACATTTATAGAAATTTGAATTACACAGCTAAAGTGCGTCTTAAGGTCACAGGATGACAGTTCCCTTCATCTCTAGAAAAGAAAGTGTTTATTTTTTAAATTTCTGGATTCCTTTGCAACATTAGAGATGCTGCATGAAGACATTCACTCTACAACCACAACCTGTTACTTTGTTTTCCAATTACTAAAACAGATAACAAGTCAAAGTCCAAAAGGCTGTATTTTTGCCAAAATAGTAAATGCAAATGTATATACTTATATAATGCATCTAAAAAAATGAGATTATCATACCTGAATAGATGCACTCTGAAAGCAGTCATCGTAGTTGTAGGAATGCAAAGTTCACAGAGAAATAGAGAGAGTCAGTTTGTTTAGCTGCTTGTGATACAATTTGGCTACATTACTAGTTGAAACTGTCACAATTATGAAACAGATATCTGCCAAAAAAAACCAACCTTAGCTAGCAAAGATCGAGAGAATATTTTACTATCAGCATATTGAGCATTGGATAACCAGATGGTTTGACCACTTGCTAATGCTCTTCCAGGCAAACTGTGCAAAAATAGGAGGAAGAATGATCAAAATATTTAAGTATGAAGCAGATACATACTAACAGAACCAATAACCAAAACCATTACATATTGGGAAATATTAGTAAGTCAAAGCATAAAAATAGATCTGCAGAAGAGATTAGTACCCTTGGCCTGGATTGAATACAAAGGACATGCAAACCAAGTAATACCACTCTGCATCAGTGAGATCCTCTGGTGACAATGCTGCAGAAGGCCTCTTGGCTTGTTGTTGTTGGTCGGTTTCATCTTCTAAGAGAGACAGGTAAAGTTCTCTCAATTGCTCACTCCTCTGTAAGCCTATTTTATCAGCCTTAAGTTCCGTGGTTTGGACTGTCTTCATAGTCTTGATATCTCCATTATAGTACCCATCAACCCAATTCAGTACCCTGAAAAATATTTATCACAGCATATCTTCTCAAAGTAAGCTATAAGAAATGTGACAGGAAAACTCATGTAACTTGACTTTTTTTATATCATTAAGTTATAGTTTAAGTGAAACAATGTAGCCAGAGTTACAGATTGCAGTAGCCAAGCAATTACTCAAATTGTCATTTCCAAATTCCATCTTTCATTATCAACTTTCCCTTCCATCAATTATTATTCTAAAAGGAGAAAATAACTTATCAAGTGTATTTAAGCTCAAGTGGATGCCTTGCAATCTCACATCCTTTTCTACATACCAGTTTAAAATTACATACCCATGACTGATTTCACCAACGAGACAGTGGCTAAGCTAGAATTCAATGACTTAGTACAGATACAAGCATCAGTTTTAAGAAATTTAAGTGGAAAAAAAAAAATAGGCCCCATTCACTACATTCATCAATTTCCTCTGCAGAAGATTTGTTGCAGAAAATTAGTAATTTTTTTACAAGGACTAATCTGAGTTTGAGTTGAACTAAAGTTCCCATTTTGGAAAAACTTTTTCCATGGAGCTAAAGACAGAAGTTGTTCATTATACTGGATTCCTTCTTTTTATACTAAACCTGATATGGAAGTAAAGAAACAAGAACACAATTGCACCAAAGAAATATTAGTGAAAGAAAATGAAACATCATGGCAAAGGATATGATACATCTAAATCACTAAAGAGTAAAGAGGCAGCAAGTACCCTTGTTGTGTGGTGGACAGTGACCAGAAAATTGCATAGCTCCACTGGATACTCCTTACAGCAACAGCAAGCTGTTTCCTAAGGTTCTCTGGCACCCCCTCATGTGTTTGACAGCCATTAGCCATTTCCAAACAAATAACTTCAGATTGATCTTACACAATTCAGAATAAGGTCATCAACTTTTCAAAGTCCACAAAAGTAGTGGCTTCCACTTTTCCAGCTGACCCAGCTGGTGGTTATTTTCTTGCAGTAGAGTGAAATATGGAAACTGCACTGGCTTTCTGTTAAGAATTCATGGTTGTAACAGACGATCAACAATATCTCAGACCAACTTGGTGTTGGTGAGTTTTGCCTTTATGGTTTGGGACAGAAACCAAGAAGGGTAGGGAGAGTTGAACTTTATATTGGCTGGGTTCATTACTAGGGAGTAGTAGGGACTAGACTGTGGCCTTTGAGATTTGAGGTTGAAAAACTATAACCCAATTAAAATATTAAAAACCCAATTGGAGAACCTTTCTTTTTTTCTAATATAATAAATGTAATTTTTGAAGTTTGAGCATTTATTCATTCACATTCCCTCTGCTTTGATTCCATTGATGAGTGCAATTCTTGAAGTTTGAGCATTAATGTTTCTAAAAACTTGAATTTTTTAAAACCTTTTTTTCAGTTAATTTCTGAACATAATAAAACGCTATGTGCATTGTGTATCAACTTTTTTTTTTATGAACGGGAAGTGGCTGGAGGCGACTATGATGTTTTCTAATAAGTACTAACAAGTATTTTAGTCCTATTCTTTTTTTCTTCTGTTTTTTTTCGCAATAAGTATTCATTAGGTACACAACAGCACTTCTTTTTCTTCAAGATTTTTGAAAATTAACTATTTATAAAAACTATATCTAAGAAAAATAAAATTCCCTCATATTAAAAGATCAAATTTTAAGTATTTTTATTATTAAATAATTGATTGAAAGAGAGAATTAAATAAAAAATTTGCCTTAAGTTTAATACTCCAATGACTTAAATACAGTACAAACATCACCCGTGTACAATAATAATTCCGTGTTAATCTTTGTATCTTATCCTGTATATTAGAATAGTGTACAAAAATCTTGCCCTTAAATAAAGCATACTTAAAACTCTAAAAATAATTTACATCTAAAATAATTCTGCAAGCTCACAAAGAAACCATCTTTGTTAAGAAAGTTATATTCAAAACAAGAGTATATATATATAAAACAAGAAAAGCAGAGACAAAGTAGGAGCCAAAAAACATACATATATAGTTACAATATAGGGTGGTGGGCCACCGCAACAGGACGGGAAGCAGCTTTATTCTAATAACTTTTCTTGTCTGGGCCCTCTTAAAGCCAAATCTATTCTCAAAATAGCTGATATTTGGTACAGAAATCTATATGATTCCCCTACAAATTTTACAGATTAAAATCAGAAAACAAAAATATTTTGAGCCTGTTTGGTTTATGTTTTTAAATAATAATTTTCAGTTTTTAAATAACATTTTATGTATTTTTATATACTTTTTCACCCACACGTATTTTCATAAATATTTTCAAACAACAATTTTTAATTTTTAAACACATGTACCAAACGGGCCTGTGCTGTTTTTATCCCTTCTCTGCTCTGGAAACACACATGTTTTGGGAGTATTGAAAATGGAATCAATCAAACATTTTAATTTTATTCAACAAAACATTCATAAGAAAAGTCAAAAGGAAATAGTTTATGCCTTTTTAATTATAGCTCACGTGAGCTTGCCAGCTTCATCCTCAGCTTCTCTTAATCAAACAATCATTTTGCTCATATAATTGTGCAATAAAAAATATTTCCTACTTTTTTTTTTCCTGAATAATAATAATATAGCCACTAGCTTGAATTCAAAAAGAACTAAGCAAATTTAACAGTATTTCAGAGCCCATTTTCCTAGCCAGTGCCTAGTGGACTGACTGGCCTGTCTTTCAAGTTTTAACCCAGCTAAAATGACAAGAGAACTTGTACAAGCTACCTTCAATAAGAGAGAGAATCTCCAAATAGGCAAATACTCATCCTCTGCCAACTGCAAAACAAAACAATAGTGGTCAATGGTTTTTGGCCTCTGCAACCTGTGATTTACATCTTGGATTAATTTAGGGATGAAAAAAAATATTTTTTAAAGTTTAAAGATATAAATAAAATATTTTCAATATTGAACGAAATATGAACTTTTTCATAGTTTAGGAGTGAAAAATGAAGTTCTTAAAGTTTAAGGATGAAAAAAACTTTTGGTAAAATTTAGGAACCAAAATAGTATTTTACCAAAAATAAATAAATAAAACTTTAAAAATCCAAAATTTACACAAAATATAAATTTTAAAAAAAATAGAAAATGATAGGAATAGACCCCATATAGTATACCATGTCAACTCCTTCATTTGAAAGAAACTCATCCATAAATATTCAACTAGAAATTAAAATCTTCCTCTCCAAATAAATAGAAATTTGGGTAGAAATTTTTCATTCTTTTATGCGTGGTCCAAACCACCCATGCAATTTTAATGAGAATTTTTAAGGAGTATGGGTTGGAGGGTAAGATTAGGCCTATTTGGGTTTTTTATTTCATGAACTTAAAGCATAGATTTTGCTAAATGGGGTGGAGCCACTTGCAAAATCTGAGGATTAATGAAAAGAATCACATGCTAGCCACTTTCATGCAAATAACATCTTGCTTAGTTTTTTCTATGTGATTGAAGGCGTTGTTTAGCCCACTTTGATCTAAAGAAGCATGCTGCTTCATTTAATGAATTTTGATGAGGTTTGTCACATTTAGAAGGTCCCCTAGGTGCCAATTTGGCCCATAGGGTTTAGCTAATCAGGTTTAGTCAAAGAATTTTCTAAATTGTGACTAAATCAGCTCATTCCATTATCTAAACTAAAACAAATCTAAAGCTTACCTTCTATTTAGAAACACAGCAGCTAGAAGCTTCGATCCATAAACAATTTCTAATTTACTGAGCCTTTGCCTTTCCACAAACCAACCCTGCATCCATGAATGCAATTTGTCTTTACTTCTTCAATCCATAAGCAACTTTCCACAAATCAACCCTGCACCCATAAATGCAATGTGTCTTTACTTTTGTCCAATAGTATGATATAGTGTTCATTACCACCAATCTAATGCACAATAACTAAATTTTCACATAGAACGTTTAAACTTTCTCTTCTCAAAAATATTGACAATGCAAAGAAATTCTCTAAACCAAGTAACAAATCAAGAGAATCTTTTTTTCTTTTCTTTTTTTTGTGGTTGGTAAAAACAACCATCAATTTTGCATTTCCTTCATAAAATTTATAATCTTTATAAATAATAAGGAATTAGACGTGAGCTACATCTCCGCAACAATTATCCTTTATTATGCATCGATTTTGATTGTCATTTAATTCTTCATTTGGCAAAAATTATTTTTACCAACTTATTTTACTATTTAGCTTATTTCTGCTACTATTTATAAGTCTCACTGCACTTTTTGGTACTATTTATAGGTCCCACTATACTATTTCAGCTAACTTTTACTTTCATTTACAGTACAGTTTGTTTGGGATCCGCTTATTTTGCTGAAATTGAAAACTTTTTACTGAAAGTACTGTAGATAAAGGTAAAAGTTAGCTGAAATAGTATAGTGGGGCTGATGAATAGTACCAAAAAGTGCAGTAGAGCTCATAAATAGTAGCAAAAATAAGCTGAATAGTAAAATAAGCTGGCTTTTTAAGCTGGAGTCAAACGCACACTTAATTTAATCAAACCTAGTTGATGAGCATATCACAATTTACAAGTCTCATGCAGTCCATGGGTTAGCCTCTAACTATTAGCTTCAATTGCTATCCCTATAGCCTACACACCATGATCATTGTCAATAGACTAGTTACCTTCATCACATCATGATACTAAACTAAATCAATACCAATTAATCATAACAAATCATATAAAAGGGTTGGCTCTTGCTCTAATTAGAAACAAGTCCTTAAATTTATAGAGATTTCTTGAAATCATCCAAAAAAAAAAACTTTGGAATCCTCTAGAAAGATCAAGAAATTCTCAATTTTACTAAAATAAGAATTATAATTTTTATTTTACAGATTGTAGGATTTTTGTAGCCTCCAAAAAATACTCATTTTTCAAGTAAGAATATTCCGGAATATACCCTAATTAACATACCACCATATAAGAACAAAATTTTGATGAAGAAAACTCTAAAAACAATTGAAAATAAAGAAATAAAACCCAAAAAAATTAGCAAACAACAAAAATAGACATATATTCACTCCTACATCAAATATGTACTTTTTATTGTCTCTACACATTGTTATATGAGTTACAAAATGAATGGACCGACAGAACTCCAAATTGCATTGTATGAGGTACTGTCCCTTTCAATTTTTCTGCAACCACTTTGCTTATTTCCTTCCTTACTTGAAATTGCTGACACAGCCATCTTTGAATAACTTTAGATATCGTATTTAGGTGATAAGATTAGGCTTTTACTCACAATTTTAGTTTTTTTTGAAAGATGGGATGGTGTGGGTGAACTGAAAATGATTATTATTAATTATTATTATGTCACACAATTCTAAGTTCAAGATATTGGGGTAGGTGGTCACTGGTCAGGTAATGAAAAGTGAGAGACAAGAGTTGTGTAGATACAGACTTTTAACGAGAGAGCAGCATGGATTTCTCTCTCAAGCAGTGTGAGTGTTTCTTAGCAAGGAGGTGGAGTTCATTATTGAAGGGGGGCCAGGTGAAGAAGATGCGCGTGTGTGTGTGTGCCATCAATGAATAATTGCCCATTTGTACATATATACATGATATACACCCACACCCTTTGTCTTTTTACACCTTGTTTGGACCCCTCCGATAGTTAATACTAGCTCCGTAATACTCAAAACAGATCTTATAGGAAGAGACCGAAAATGACTGAATTTTGCTTCAGTGTTCACATGAAGAATTGATGGCCATACACTGCCTCGAATCTTGATTGAGCTCTCTTCTTATATTATAGTAAGAAACCCATGTTGAACTTTGGGAAAGTTGGACATGTTACTAAAAAAGAGTCGTAAAAAAGGTAGTAAACAATACACAAAGCTCTCGTTTTTTTTGTTAAACTAGGCAATGAGTCCAAAATTCAAGTACACAAAAACTAGGAATGCTAATAGTGCCTAGTGAAAGACCACTAATTTGTTGAACATTGGCTTTATTGCATTGAAAGTCACATGAAAACAAATGTTAATACAGCACCTTAATTACCATGAGGTGCACGTTTGTTGCTTAATTGTTGATGCAACATATATATATATATATATATATATATATATATATATTATTCTCTGGCTTGTGGGAGGAAGACAAGATATCAAATATGTATCAAATCAATCAATCCAAGAAGTTTATTAATTAGGATTCTTTGCTTTTGTGACAATATTTCATTATGGGGCCACTGCTTTTGGACTCCTTATTTTCGTCTTCACTCTAAGCTTTTGTTTCTAGTTTTGATCTGTTCTTATTGTTTAAAGAACAAAACATTGGAGAGGATAACTCTCTCAAAGCCTATCACGGGCCCTGTAAAGAGGTGAGTGATTGGTCTATGAGGAATATGTTCGTCCTTCAAATTTTGAACCCAAAATTTATAAATAAATATATATATTATATTATATAGTATTAATGAAATATATAATGTACTGTATTGGCATAAGGTTTCTGGTTTGGTTCTGCATGTGGCTTACGGCATCGTATTACATCGAAATAGGCATTGGCATTACGTAAAAATAGTGGCTCATTGAGATAGTTGCATAGATTCTCACTCCGAATGTCGTTTTGAGAATAATTGTCACTTAATTAAGCATTGACGAAAGTACCGTATCATGCGCAAATGGTGTTAATTAAATGAATTAATTAAACTTAAATAATTTATAGATTCACTTGGGTACTCTAACAAATTTGTCTTATATATATATATAATATATATACATGTTCTTAATGTCTCCCTTCGGCAAAATTTGTTATATTGTGCACTTTAATAATACTTTCTATCAGTTTTTATTCAATTCAAAAATTAAATTAATTAAATAATAAATAAAAAGAGAGTAATAACTAATTGTATAAATAATTTGCATGGTTCTCCTCGATGCAGTTGAAAACTTGAAACCATAATCAATTTTAACACCACGTTATACTTAATTACTAATTGTACATTTTTTGTCGTTTTATTCTTTCTTTAAATATTCATTCAATTAAAAGATTCTCAAAAAAAGTTTATAAAAAAAAAATTCATTCAAAAATATATATTAAGTTATGAACTACACATATATAAGGGTAAAACGATTGATCCGTACACCCACAGCATTGTCTTTTAAATTTATCCACTCGTTCCCAAAGGGATGTGTGCTCCAAATTTTGAAGCAGTCTTGAATCTTGGTTATATGATATTTATTGTAATAAGAGTATGCGACAACTACATTTTTTGAGGGGTTCTATTTAAACGACCTCGTTTTTTTTCCATAATAAAAAACTCCACTTATTTATTTTAGTAAACTACACCTAAATAAACTGATCAATAAGCCATTGAATATAGTTTTTTACTGATTATTTGCTAAAAGTTCGTTAAGATAAGATTGTATCTAAACAAAGGTGGGATTTAAAAGGTTGCACATAAGCAAATAAGTTAAAAAGTTACATGAAAAAATTGATGGTGAACAGACTTAGTTGAAGACAAAAAAAAACTAGTCCAATTAATAAAGAACGTACAATTGCTCAAAGGATTGTCACTCTAATAAATTACGATAAGTCAAATGTGAAGTTCTTAAAATTCTATCCATTTATAAAATGGGTGGATAAAATTTGGTCACGTCATTAAAATTTTAACAAATAATGATTCTCACTAATTTAGTAATCTATTTAAATAATTGGATAATATGGTTTATGGCAAGTTATAGCGATAGGAAATGGTGGTGACAATAATAACACATGATCACAGTGATCAGTGATGGCATGATAATGATGGCAATGGATGTGTTGGTGTCACCAATGCAACTCCAGTGGGTGATGGTAATGACAATGGTAAAGGTGATATAGCTACAACAATGAAAGTCGCACGGTGGATGATGATGGAGGAAAAGATGGTTGTGGTAATGCAGTAAGTATTGTTGATAGAATTTGTTAAAATAACACATTCCTCCATAAATTTTCACCTTAGGATCCCTATCCCTGTAAATCCTAAATTCAAAAATTTTCAGAAATTTTAACTATACTCTTATCAATCCAAACAAAGAAAATAAATATTATTTTCTAAATTAAAATGTTGAGTAAAATTTCATCTCAAAGTGTCTCATCAAAATACATGAATTCTTGAAAACTCATGAATACTTGAATAGTGAGTGTCATAACATTTCGTTTTGATTATGATTTTTTTTTCTTTTTAAAATAGTGCTCCTTCAAAATGTTGATACATATTGCCATTTTTTTTTTTTTAAAATGATAATAACAGGATAGCGGTGGCAAGGACAATGTTGGTGCCACCAGCACAACGGCAATAGATGATGGTAATGCTAGTGGCGGAGATACTAGCAATGATAGTGACACAGTGGAAGCGGGTGGTGATGATGGAGGAGGTGGTGGTAGTGTGATGAATATGTTGGTAGAATTTAATTGGATATCCCAAAGTAAAATACCTAAAATCCTATATACAATAGTTTTATACAATAAAGAAATTTTTTTAAAAAAAGTATATCCATACAACACTCAATAAACATAATTTTAAGGGTCTGTTTGGTAATGTTGTTCTAATAAAGTTGTTTAAGTTTTTTGGAAATACGCGTGGGTGAAAAAATGTTGTGAAAATACGTGTTGTATTGTTTAAACAACAAAAGCTGTTGTTTAAATACCCCTGTCAAACACCCCCTAAGTTTTCTTATAGGGACACCTAGTGATGGTTCCAATGAATTTGAAGCACATGTCATAAACCCAAAAATTCTAAGTTTCATTCTCCACATTATTTGTTCACGAGAGTTCTGAGTATCTCATAAGTAAGAAGTAAAATAATCTAACTAAAAGCTATGACACATTAACGTTACTTCTTAATATCAAAAAATAATAATAATAATAACTAAATCCTAAGCAAAAGATTGGCTTAAAGTTTTGTAATTAATTCAAGTGACAAAATGTTTACAACAAAGAGAGACATCATAATTCAAATCTCCTAGCCCCCCAACAATTTTTTCTTTTCTTTTTTCTTTCAAATCCCCTGAGCAGACAAGTGATTCCCTTTTACAGAAACTGTGCTCATCAAGGCGTGCCACTTCAACAGCCAAGTAAGAAGTAGGAACCAATAACCAAACCCTTCTTTAAACTTAAACAACTTCAAATATCAGAAGCAGGCACACACATGACTAAAAGTTAATCATTAAAGGAACAGTACTATTCAAAGCCTATCTATTCTGATCACGTGGCATTCACATGGATGAAAATGTACTGTATATTATAATACACCTATTTTGAAAAAAAAAATTTGCTGTCGGCTAAAAACTTTTACTGATTGCTGCTGTATGTGACTAGTGAGCTTTTGCAAATTGCAAGCGCATGATGATAGCAATTGTTTTAAAATTACTTTGGTACTACCAACTTGTCCTGTTTTTTCCGTCTTCTATTTTTAGGTGATAAAGATGCTAAAAAAGGTTGTGTTGCGTTGAATCTTGAAAGCCCACAAAGCTTTATATTAAAGTTGGGGATTTTGACAATCTCGTCTTGAACTCAATTAATGATGTAATGCCATTTTCATTAGGGAGGAAAAAAACGAAAACACAATGATGTCAATAACTCTCGAATAGTCTCGATTGCTTCCAAAGTTTCAAAGGGCAATTGGTTGTCTTCGATTAAGAAAAATTTAGCACTCCACAGTCGAGCAGTAACAAGATTGAGGCCATGGCCCATGGAATAATTTAAATGATGCTTTGGGCTTTGGTCTGTGATTGAGATTTTAAACTTTATGCTGACACAATTTGAGGCCTTTTCTCATATGTACCAAAAGATAATTGAAGGCCCTATATAAAATTGGATATAAGCTCAAACCCAGCCCAAAATAGATCCCCTCTCCATTTATACACAACTGGATGGAGCCCAAATAAATCCCTCAGCTTGAACAAGGCTCCCTTGTCCCTTAAATTTGAGAAGTAGAAGACTAATTTAGACATTTAGACATTTGAGGAACCAGTATATATTTCAAAATAAATTTTTTTTTTTTTTTTTGGCTCAACACGTAATTTAGACATTTTCACTCATAAGGTACAAGTTTAGTTTTCTCAACAACAAAAAAAGGTACAAGTTTAAAACAAAAAAGTTCTTTGATTTCAGAATAACTACTCTATAAAGTCACCTAGTGAGTTTTAATTAAAGATTTATCACAGACAATTGGAACTTATACTTTAATTGACAATCAATTGTGAAATAGTTACACTCAGTAAACCTAAAAAGTATACATGTTTAGAAATGTTAAATTTAATTTAGCTCATTTGACTTTTAGTATGGTTGGTTTTTAAAAATGTATTTACACCATTTAAAAACAAAATGCTGTGAGACCCATTTGAAAACACATTTCCTTTGTGCATGTGAAAATTGAAAACATCTTCTAGATATTTTCATTCTTTAGCTTTGTGTTTTTAACAAAAACACTATAGCAAATTTGTAAATAAAATGTCATCATGCCCTCAAATCCTCACCTATTGCCCCCCCCCCCCCTCTGCCCCTTTTTTTAAATGTATTTTACCTTCTTCTTCCAATTTCTTCGGCTTATGCCCCTCCTCTACCCTAAAGCTTCTTTCTTCTTCGCTTGTGATTCATTTTTGAATCTGGTTAATAGATGTCTTTAAAGTATTAATTAATTGATCACTTTAAGAAAGTTTTAATACTACTTTTTGGAAAATATAAAAAGCTGTTTAAAAAGTTAGTTTTTTTTTTTTTTTCATAAAAAGTTTTTAAAAATATTTCATAGACAATTAACTTTTCCCTTTTTTTTTTTAATTTCTAATTATTTCTTGAAGTCAAGCACATATTAATGATGGGTAAAAGTTCTAAAAACACAAAAAATTTGACAAAAAAATTTGACAACTACTAATATGAGAAATTGTTAATGGTAAGTAAAAACATAATATTAGTGATAAGTCCAAATAAGAATTAGTGAAAACTTACCGACTCAAGTGTGAAAAAAATTGTCAAATTTTGTTTTTATGTAGCATTACTCACAAGTCAAATATCATTTTCTTCTTTATTACTTGTCATGCATCTTGTGATGATCTAAATGCATCTTCTTTATTACTTGTCATGGGTCTTATGATGATCTAAATTGATATATGGTTGCCAATTCTTAGTGTATACTTTTTAATTTTTACTATTTTCAAAACTATCCTTATGGCTGAATTCAACTTTTATCTTCTAAAAACACTCAAATTAATGACAAAAAAAAAATTTTATTTTAACACAATTAAAAATACGAAGAATTTATCATCGTACATGTTGGGCGAAGTGGTACTTTCCTAAGTCTTAAAAGCTTGTAGGGTTTGAGGACTCAAGTTCGAGTAGTCCTGGGTGGAAAGGGGTGGGAACTGGGAATAATATATTAGATTTATTACATTAGGATTTCTATCTGTGCTAAAATAAATTATAAAAAAAAAATACAAAGAATAAAATTTAAAAATCCAAACAAAGTTTTAGAAGAGAAAGGGTATTCCAAAGTAGATATTAGAAATAAAAATTAAAAAAAAATATATGTTAAAGCACGCGCTATGCGCGTGCATGAGACTAGTAATATAAAAATACGTGTAATCTCGGATCTATAACCCATCTTCACGAGTTCCCTCGCGCGCCACTTTTCTGAGCTATCTGTTTGGTTCCCCAGAAAAAGAAAATGCGCGAAATTAAAGGCGAAGCAATTTAATACCTCTAATGTCAGCAGCTTCGAGTAGAACTCTCACTTTACAGTTTACAGAGTTTCGGAAAATGTTTTCCATTTCCAACTTCTCACAAGAACTCTAAAAAAGAAAAAGAAAAAAAAGTAGTAAGTAAAAATGGCGATTTCGTCGATTCAGTTCCTCCATAGCCTCAGACCTTTCAATGCATCTTTTACTACTACTACAACAACAGCTTCGTCGTCGAAAAATACTAAAACTCCGAGAGTTTCCTTAGGGTTTCGGAGCTCAGTGGACTTCAATTTGTGCAGCTTGAGCTCGGGTTTCTTTGTGTCGTCTAGCGCTCGGTCTCGAGCTTGGGCCTTGGTGAGAGACAGAGGAGAGAAAACTGAGGATTATCCTCCTGTCACTGATTCTGTTGACGACGATCAGGTAACTCTATCATTTTTCTCTCTTTCAATATTTATATAATGAATCATATACTTTTGAGCTTCCGATTTTAGATTCTCTTTTTTTTGTTGTTTGAGATTCTTGGTTTTGTGATTAGATTTACACGACATTTTCACAACAAATTCTAATTGGCAAGTTTTTACTGTATTGTTACTGGAGGCCAAAAAAAGTAATTTAAGTGGTGAATTTAAATTAAAACCAATATAAACTTACCATTTATGATTTGGTGTGAAAGTGTTGTGAAAATTGTGTGGATGTATATGTTATTGTATTAGATTTATATTATTTACATATTACAATTTATGGTATTTTTGTGTAGTTTTTCTCTGTTAATGAAAGTGGATGAGCTCTCTTTGTAAGTTAGAAAAAAATGGGTTGTGTGAAAGAGGTGTGTTAATATGTCTATGTTTCAAAAAGGGTAAAGAAATGGTTAGGTCTGTGGGTCTTTTCAAATGCAATTTTAGAATGGTAGTGAATATTGATGAACTTATTTGTAGAAATGAAAAAAAAAAAAAAAAAAAATTAATAGCAATAATAAATAAACAAAAAAGACTAATGCTGAGATAAGCGAACAATGAAGTGGTTATATAAACTGTTGGATGACAAACAAGTAAGAAATTGCGATTTAGAAGTAGTTGATGGCCTTGTTGAGATTTCGTTGCATTGCTTTTAATGATGATTCTCATGCCTTTTTTTTTTTTTTTTGATAGGTTGTAAGCACACCGCAAAAGTTGCAGGAGCGTGACTTTACTGACACTCCTTATGTTCCCATATATGTGATGCTACCCGTGAGTCTTATAATTCTACTCTTCTCTAACTGGATGTATTGATGTGTGACTTTGCTAACTTTCACTTTACAGTTTACAGAGTTTCGGAGAGTAACTCATTTTGCAGAAATCACTTTGCATAGAATCCTTGCTTAACTTTTAAAATTTTGCATTCTTTCTCATTACTATTACCTAATTGCCAGTAATGGCTATATAGTATTGTAAGTCATTCTTATGAATTCCAATGGTGGGAGTGGCAGCTGGGCGTTGTAAGTATGAATTGCGAGTTGGTTGATCCAGAAGGTCTTATGGATCAGCTAAGGATCTTGAAGTCAGTTAACGTTGATGGTGTTATGATTGATTGCTGGTGGGGAATCGTAGAGGCAAATGCTCCGCAGGTATATAATTGGAGTGGCTACAGAAGACTCTTTCAGATTGTGCGTGACCTGAAGCTCAAGTTACAGGTGAGTAGTATATAATATATGTTGCTCTGCTTGTTCAAGCTTTTTACATCATTACATCTGCACTTTGGGGCATGTAAAATGTTTCTTTGCTTACCCTGTTTAGGGAAGTGAGTGTTATTAAGTGTTCTAGTGAGATGGTAATGTATCACAAGATGTTGTTAGATGACTGCAACCTGAACATGTTCATTTGCATCAAGATTTACATCAAGCATATAAGCAAGTTAAATCTCATCTATGACCTGAGGAGTGTAATGTGCTGATTTAGGTGTCAAATTTCCACGGTTAGATATATGTACTTACATACAAAAATGTGGAATTTTTTTAATTTGGAACTAAGAAGACTACAAGGATGGCTACCCAAAACTCAACGTACTATGGACTCTCTCTCTCTCTCTCTCTCTTCAATGGGGTCTTTATGTGGGGGTTTGTTTAGAGGAAGAAAACAAATCCACGACAATATGCTGAAGATACCCAAAGAAATTAACATGACAAGAATTATTTTAATAGAAATTGACATAATTTTCAACAAACAAACAGATAAAATGTTTATGTTCAAAAAAACTTGTTTTAATATTATTATTGATAACCATTAATAAGCTTGATATCAAAGTCAGAATTAAAATAATTTTCATGGGGCCAAGAGCCTTGTAGCTTAACTGGCACTTCCTGGTGTTTCCAAATGAGACATTTAGAGTTCAAATCCCCCCACCCTCAACTATCAATTTATTATTATTAAAAATATATATAATTTTTATGAGGATTATTCTCTGCTATTTCTCTTTTGAAAAACCTCATGCTGGACCTGATTTCCAATTTCTTAATCCAAAATGGGTTCAGGTTGTAATGTCATTTCATGAATGCGGAGGTAATGTTGGTGATGATGTACATATTCCACTCCCTCGTTGGGTGACAGAAATTGGTCAAAGCAATCCTGACATATATTTCACTGATAGAGATGGAAGGCGCAATTCTGATTGCCTCTCATGGGGAATTGATAAGGAACGCGTTTTAAAAGGCCGAACTGCTGTTGAGGTATTGCATTTGAAAATGATTGCTAAGCTATATTAAATATCCATCTTCTGAATTGCAGATTGTCCTGTTTCATGTTAAGATTAAAAAAAAAGTCTTAAAAGTTAACAAATGTACTATTTCTAACTTTTCAGGAAACATAGTATTTATTTTTTCATTTGTTCAACACACACACATGCACACATCTAACTATAGAATTCCAGTTTAGGAAAATAACCTTCTATAATCTAAGAATTGTTTTCTATAATTAAATTTACAGATAAATTTGAAGTTTTTATTATTGAGACAGTAGATTTGTTAAAAATAATTGTGTTGTTTGATGTATAATTCACAAGATATAAGATATAGTGTTTTGTTTTGTTATAAAAATAACTCAGGTTTACTTTGACTACATGAGAAGCTTTCGGGTAGAATTTGACGAGTTTTTTGAGGACAAAATCATCTCTGAAATTGAAGTTGGACTAGGACCATGTGGAGAGCTAAGGTATCCTTCCTATCCTGCGAAGCATGGTTGGAAATATCCTGGTATCGGAGAATTTCAGGTACTCTCCTTTGTTTCCACACCACCACCCCCCCCCCCCCCCCTTTTTATGGTGAATAATGGTGATTTAGAAAGAATGTCTTTAGTTACTGGAGAGGCTCTCCAGTCTCCATAGATAGTGGTTACATCACCAATTGGTTTCTTAGAATTCCTTCTGTATATTCTATAGTCATGATCTTGTTCCACCATCACCATTCTTATTTAATTTTCTAGAAGATGTTAAATTCTTCTGTGCATTGACACAACCTATTTCAGCTCAGTGTTATGATAAATACTTGATGAAGAGTCTTACAAAAGCAGCAGAAGCAAGGGGACACTTATTTTGGGCCAGAGGACCGGATAATGCAGGTTCTTATAATTCCACTCCACATGAAACTGGTTTCTTTTGCGATGGAGGTGAATATGATAGCTATTATGGCAAATTCTTCCTGAACTGGTACTCTCAAGTATTGGTTGATCATGGCGATCGTGTACTTGCGCTAGCCAATTTAGCTTTTGAAGGTACTTGCATTGCTTCTAAGGTGAGTCACTTTTCTAGAAATAATTTCTTTCTTTTTTCCTTTTAATTCAATAAGAAATTTATTTCTTGATCATGTTTATTATTAAAGAACCTTTGCTTATTTTGAATGATGAGCAGCTATCAGGTATACATTGGTGGTACAAGACAGCCAGCCATGCTGCTGAGCTGACTGCTGGGTTTTACAACCCTGCAAATCGTGATGGTTATGCTCCAATTGCAGCAATGTTAAAAAAGCACGGGGCTGCTCTTAACTTCACTTGCGTTGAATTGCGCACATTAGATCAGCACGAGGACTTTCCAGAAGCGCTTGCTGACCCAGAGGGATTAGTTTGGCAGGTAGGCATGTGCAGAAATTTGTATTCTGTTTTGTGCTTAGTTTGTATAGCAGTGTGTGGTCATAGGAATATTGAATGCATCTTTAGCTCAATGTGGAGAATGTTGGTTCTTAGAATGGGGCATTGAACAGAAACGATGAACTTATTTCAATAAAAATTTCATGTGATTTGAGTATAAAATGTCTTTGATCAGGTTCTTTGAAATCATTTCTACCCAAATGCTAATCTTATTCAATGTTATCTGTGTTGATACCGCAAGTTCTTTCAGTTTGAGCTGGATCATCATGCCAATTGGCATATCTTGTTTGTTTTCTTTATCAACTGACCACTGGTGATTTGGCCTCATGTTTTATAGACAGTGTTACTGGTCGTGGTATTCCTTCTGAATTACAAGATTAACTAAACTTAATTAGGGTTTAACTTCAGATTTAACTAAGTAAAACTCAGTGGAGTGTGCAATGCATATTTAACAACCAAGTCAATTGGGATGATGCATCTGCCCCAGATTCATTTCTGGTCTGCATGTTAGTAGTTTGTGTTAAGTAAAGCTTTGAATAGTTTAACTATTAACACGCTATACTTAATTCCAGGTGCTAAATGCTGCATGGGATGTCTGCATTCCAGTTGCTAGTGAGAATGCTCTGCCTTGCTATGATAGAGAGGGATACAATAAGATACTGGAAAATGCCAAACCCCTGAATGATCCAGATGGGAGGCATTTATCTGCCTTCACCTACCTCAGGCTCAGCCCGGTTCTCATGGAGAGCCACAACTTCATGGAGTTTGAACGATTTGTTAAGCGAATGCACGGTAAGCCTTACCCTGTTGTCTCTCTTCTATTTGAACGTCATTAGTCCTTCTCAGTGTATCATTAGTCCTTTTGTGTTTGGTAAGTCTTACCCTTAGCAAGCCCATTTCTAAGACACACACAATGCATCCATTCTGGATTCCTGGAAGACTAGACTATTACCTTTGTAAAAGAGGCCTTGTAAGACTTGATTTGGCAATATCTGTGCAGCTGACTTCATGACTTCTGGTTCCTGATCACTAAGCTTTTAGCAATGATACAGCATGATGGTATTAATGGATGGGCTAGCCCAATTAGGTTAGCCTTATTCAGCAAAGTTTTTTCCCACATAGTTTGAGTCACAAACTCTAATCATTACTTGCAGTCAACTAAAGTTAGGACGTTATTTTTGGTATCATGCATGTTTTCAGACCCCAATAAGCTTCTTTTGCTTTGAACCTGTATAGCACCTTCAATGGGACCATATCACTCCTTGAAACATGCCATGCCATCAACTAAAACTGGGGCAATATTTTCAGGTTTTATGCATGTTTCAAACCTCGATAAACTTCTGCTTTTAACTTGTATAGCACCTTCAATGAACCTTTTGACTCCTTATTGGTGTAGTATATTCTTTGTTGCAAATGAGTAGATCGAAATGATTGTTTTTCGTGTCTGAACCTTTCTCACCAGCCACTACTGTGTCCAAGGCTTAGCTGAAGGCAGTAAAACTTAATACCATTAGTTTAACTCGTGAATCTTCATTGTTTGTAAAGTATCAACTACAGTTACCTGAAGCCAGACTATTTTAAATGGATTCCACATTAGGGGTCTTAGGTGCTAAAATACTTCAAAATTTATTTATCTATTTTTTGCTGGAAAAAATAATTCGAATTTTATGATATGTCGGTATAAGTGAGCAGCATTCTGAACTGTTCTTTATAGACAGTCTTATAATTTCTGGCCCTTTTAGATTTGCTATGACTCCAACTGCCTTCCAGTCATACCTGAAATCCCTCTTGACCTGGCATATCAATGACATCGACATGCCATAATTCTTAATCAGTTCAATATTATTCTTATGCAAATGGAAGCGTCAATAGGTTCCTCCATTGTCTAAATCATGAACATGTAGAATGTAATGTCATTGTATGAATGGGAGTTTCTCATTGGTGATTGTAGTTATGGGAGTTAATTTGAGGTCACTAACTGACATGATCTGGAGCATGTGGTTGTTGCTACGAAAACATAAATTATCATAATGCGCTTGGAGATTTGAAAGTTGCCCGTCTCATTTTCACTTGCAGGGGAAGCAGTTTCTGATCTTCAAGCTAATTCAAACAAAAAGCAAACTAAACTTCAAGGTACAAATGACTAAGTTGCTGCTTAGGAGAAAGGTGCGGATAAATTTCACGGCGTACATAAATCCAGACAGTAATATTGTGAACTCTCAAGCTTCCTACATGTGAGCTTAAATTCTCAATAATACATATCTCTTGAAGTTTGAATTCCTCAATAACATAAAAGACCCTTACAAAAAAAATATGTACTGAATTAGCCGAATGCTTCTCTTATTACACTATGCTTTGTAGTTGTACTCGTAACAAGGACCATGCGAATTGCACAAATTTGGATAATCAATATTCAACATGTAATTTTAATGGATGTCAAGTAGGAACAAATCTAGAACCGTGCTTTCTAAGAGACATGTTTTGCACAAATTTGCATAATCAATAATCCACTTGTAATTTTAATGGATGTCAAGTAGGAACAAATCTCGAACCATTCTTTATAAGAGATGTCCTGAAACACGATGCAAAAGTGTTGATATCATGATTCCACTAGATTGGATAACTTGGATGGCATCATTGTCATGACTAATATTCGGAAAGGGGATTTGAACATTGTTTCTCCTATAAAAGATAGTAGACTATGTCATTGAGCTACAAGCCTACAAGGCTCGTTACCCTTAGGTTTTCAAGTTAGTGATTTCAAAAAAAGATATTGTTCTAATTCACACAAAGCAATGAGCTTTGAAATTTGAAAATTACGCGGAAAAAAATCAGGTTCAAAATTAAATGAATTGTAGATTTATAAGGAAATAAGTTAGTGGAATATTGAACAAGTTACATGGTCTACCACGAGAACAGTATTGTGGGAGGAACGAGTCTTTTCCCAATCAGGTATTATTTGTTTTGGGAATGTGCTGAGTACCGATACCACCCTCACGAATTTGTTCAATCCCACATCGGAGAGAGACGCCTCTCATCCTTGCCTTATAAGCATTGAGCCTAAGGAATGGTGTACCAATCATGTGTAGTACTAAAAACGCACCTATAGGTCACCCTTTTAAAAAAAAAGTTTATTCGGCTGGACCTATAGCTGCATTTTAGTTGGACTTATAGCTGCGTTTTTTGAACGCGGCTATAAAATTAACCTATAGCCGCGTTTTTTGTAGTGCATAATGATTACCCGGCATAAATTTTGTGGTTTTACAAGAAAGAAAGTATTCCACGCATTAAGGTATCTGAAGTATTCCACACATTTTACTAAACTTTTTTATAAATGGTTTTATACCTAAAAACAATAAAAGTTGACTATATGGAACTTTTCAATTTAAAAGGAAGCTAACGATTAATTCAAAACAAAACTTTTGGTCTAGCCCTTGGCCTTGAAGCAAAAATTGTTAACCAAACTAGTGGTACTCTATCTCCATTGGCTCATCCTTTATAAGGTAGAAAGAGGAAGGCAATCTCTCCAATGTGGGATAACAAAAAATGCCTAGGCTCCAATTGGTCTAGCCCTTGGCCTTGAAGCAAAAATTGTCCCCACAAAAAGTAAATGATAAAATTGAAAAATAAAAAAATTATTGAAGAAGATAATTATTTTATTTTATTTTTTTCAAGTGTCTTGTTTGGAATGGAGAAAATTGGATAACCTAGAGGTGAAAAGTTGGGAAGGTGCTATAAATATACTAAAATTTAAGTATATTTTAATTGCCACTTTTTCTTTCATCTCCTCTTACCTTGCTCTCTCCATCAAACATAAGAATCGTGTATAGGTTTTTTTTTTTTTAAGAAACAGTAATACCTATTAGAACACACGAACACAAAAATAGTATATAAAGTTTTTTAAACAGATTTATAATTTATTACATAAGTGTATATATTATTGATAGTAAACAATATTATTTAAAAATGGAGAAAGTAAATAATATTTTTCATGTAAATAAGAAATTATTAAATATTCTACTAATCCAATGTTATTTGTTATTTCCTTTCACATAAATAGTTAATTTTTTTTTTTTGAGAATCACATAAATAGTAAATCTAATCATGCATATTTAATTATTTTCACAGCCAATGAGCCGATAGACAAGAGTCATTCACGTGATCCCGCCCATTCACCTCTTTTTAAGACGCACACAATTCTCGTTGCACCTCCGTACGTGCAAAGAACACGTGCCGCTTACACGTCCGTACACTCTTCCCTCGCATATACACACACTCTTCACACACACACACATACACACACGCCTCGTTCGTGCCAAGCCTAATCCTCACACACTCGCAAACACACACACGCGCGAAGCCCTGGGCCTCGCATGCTCGCTCGCTCGCTCGCACGCTCTCTCTCTCTCTCTCTCACTCTCTCTCGCCGGCCGGACTTGGAGCACTGTGCTCGCCGGAGAACACGGAGCATCTCTCGCGCTCTCCTTCGTTTCCACTCTTTCCGAAGCTCCGACCACTCGCCGTTAATCTTCGCCGCTCGCCGGCGGCCGGAAAATCTGACCTAATCGGCTTGGAATTCGCTGTAAATTTTAATTTTTTTGGAGGGGAGAACGCGGATCTGGTATAATTTTCTTCGTTTGAGCTCTGATTGATGGAATTCATGGAAGAAATGGAGATTTAGAAGCTTTTGTTGTTCTTGAAGCATAGTTTTCCGTCAAATAAAGGTTTCCGAGTGAAAATTCAGGCTGGAATTTGAATCTCCGCGCACGAGCTCGCAGAATTAGAAGGTAAATTGAGTATCTTTGGAACTTTTGTTTAACGTGTTTGTTTCGTCGGAAAATTTTCCCCTGGAAAACTCTCTCCTGCGAAATTTAACTTTTTTAAGTGTAAAAAGATTTTGTTTTTTGTTTTTTTTTTTTTTTGGTAGACAAAAAAGTTCTCTCCTTTTTTTCAAAATTTTGGGCTTTTTTTTAGGGTTGTATTTAATCAAAGAATTGAGCTTAAGCCCCGTTCGTTTGCTGAGAAATTGGTTGGATTAGTCAACAAAACTATGCCTTGGAGTGTTATTTGTCTTTTGCTGTTAACATTTTGAAGAAATTTAGAGGAAAAACTCAAACTTTTTGGCGTTACATTGTCGATGTTCAGTCAATTCCAGTTGGGGTTTTCATTTTTTTCCTATTTTTTACTCAAGGAAGTATTTGATTTTTTGGTTAGAATTTTTAAAGGTTCGATTTTTCAGGGAAAATTTCCCATGGAGACAGACACTATTTTGTTTGTTTGTTGGTATTTTTGTTTTTGGTTAATGTGAGATAGATATTATTGGCTTTAGTTAATTAAGTTCAAAATGGTTGCCAGAGAATTGAATTGATAGATAGGGGCTTTTTCTTTGAAGTGTAAAGTGGCATTTGGCGTAATTATTACGTTGGAAAATAGGTTTTGGAGGTTTTTGCTCGGTTCTGTTTTGTCCAGGGCCTGAACTTCAGGAGGAAATAACCGCCCAAATTTTTTGTGGGAAAATATTTTTCTGCAAAAATATGGTTAATTTAAATGTAAAATGAAGATGGGTTTATTGGGTACCAAGCTAAAGATTTGTGAGGGTTTTTTTTGGGGGGGTTTTTGAAAGCTTGGTGGGTATTACTATGTCTTCAAAAACTGGGTTATACCCTTCACATAGTTTGTTTAAAACCGGTGGGAAAGGAAAAGAACGCAACACACCTTTGTGACATATTTATTTTTTATTGTTAATGTTGTTGTGAAATAGAAAACGAAAAACCTCAACTGTTTGAAGTGTCACTCAGTTATATGAGTGAAATTCTTTCTTTTCTTGATTCCTTAATTATGTAATGATATGAAATTTGATTATATGATTGCCAAAGAGCTCTAGCTGAAAGCCTGAAACAACTCCCTCATATAAGAGATAGGGGATAAGGTCATGGGTTTAAAACTCACTAGGTGAGTGTGTAAACTTATCAATAAATAAATAATCGAAATTTGAATCTGTGATTAGAACTACGAAGCTTTTGTGTAAAAGATTTTTTGGAACAACTTTTCAATGAAACTGAGAGACTTTCCTTTTTCTTTTTGTTTTTCTTTGGTAGCATAAGTTATGATTAATCTGAAGTTCCCAGTTGTTGCCAGAAGACTGCAGAATCCGCCAGGAACAAAGTAAGTCCAGATGTTGCTGCACTGTGAACAATGTCAGTCATTCATTAATAATGTGAAAAGTTGAGCAGCAATGGAGGTTTTGCAGTAGAAATATAGATATATTTTCTAGGTGACGGGTTGAGGATTAGGGAGAGGAGGTTATGGCAACTGATATGCAGAAATTGATTGGAACGAGTGAAGAAGATGAAGAGGAAGACATGGACATGGATGTGAAAGAAGAGGATGATGGTGATGGTGAAGAAAATGGAGAGAAGCATGTTGCCACACCAGTGATGGTAGAGGTTGGAGGGATGGCAACCAGTGGCAGTAATAACCAGTTTCAATACCATGACCAGCAAGCCTCTCGGAGGTGTAGACCACTGGAAGAGAAAGAAAGAACAAAGCTAAGAGAGCGGCACAGAAGGGCAATTACCGCAAGGATCTTGGCTGGGCTTCGGAGGCATGGTAACTATAATCTTAGAGTTAGGGCTGATATCAATGATGTAATTGCGGCTCTGGCAAGGGAAGCGGGCTGGGTTGTTCTTCCAGATGGAACCACCTTTCCTTCAAGATCTCAGGTACTTCTGTCTTGAGAAAAATTCTCTTCTTGGCTTCAAAGATCATACAAACTTTAGTTGTTTCTGTAAATGAGACAGACAGTGCCTCATGTGTACTTTTTCTTTTTATTTCTACTTGGCAAATGCACTGTATTCATGCTCATTTGTTATCTTATTTTCCTATTAGCTTATGCATGTGGTTTTTAAAAGCTTTCTTTTTAATTTTGTAGTTAATACTTTTAATGAGAGACTTAAAAGGTGATTTTTAGTATTAGATATTTGGGTAAAATAGTCCAATCTTCCCAGGACTTAGGAAAATCTCACAGACCTACCTTGTTTTTTCAAAATTTCACCATAGCATATGTTAAGAGGATTCTGTCAATGAAAAGTGTAAATTGGTAATGTTTTCCTTATCATTTTTGACATAAAATGAGGTTTATGATCCATTTTGAAATATGTTAGATTATTCTGTCAATAAAAAATGTAAATCAGTAATCTTCCCCTTATCATCTTTGTCAAAAAAAATCAGGGTTATGATTGATGCAGGATAATAAACTCTAAGAGTGGGAGTTATATGGGAAACAAGAAGAATAAAACAAATAGATAGGACTTAGGAATTGGCAACTAGGGTTTGCTAGAAATCAGCATCAAGCAATAAAAGCAAAAAATAGATAGAAATTAGGCATCAGCACCTAGGGCTGCTTGGAATCAGTACTAAGCACAATAGAAACCCAACTCGCCGTTAATCTTCGCCGCTCGCCGGCGGCCGGAAAATCTGACCTAATCGGCTTGGAATTCGCTGTAAATTTTAATTTTTTTGGAGGGGAGAACGCGGATCTGGTATAATTTTCTTCGTTTGAGCTCTGATTGATGGAATTCATGGAAGAAATGGAGATTTAGAAGCTTTTGTTGTTCTTGAAGCATAGTTTTCCGTCAAATAAAGGTTTCCGAGTGAAAATTCAGGCTGGAATTTGAATCTCCGCGCACGAGCTCGCAGAATTAGAAGGTAAATTGAGTATCTTTGGAACTTTTGTTTAACGTGTTTGTTTCGTCGGAAAATTTTCCCCTGGAAAACTCTCTCCTGCGAAATTTAACTTTTTTAAGTGTAAAAAGATTTTGTTTTTTGTTTTTTTTTTTTTTTGGTAGACAAAAAAGTTCTCTCCTTTTTTTCAAAATTTTGGGCTTTTTTTTAGGGTTGTATTTAATCAAAGAATTGAGCTTAAGCCCCGTTCGTTTGCTGAGAAATTGGTTGGATTAGTCAACAAAACTATGCCTTGGAGTGTTATTTGTCTTTTGCTGTTAACATTTTGAAGAAATTTAGAGGAAAAACTCAAACTTTTGGCGTTACATTGTCGATGTTCAGTCAATTCCAGTTGGGGTTTTCATTTTTTTCCTATTTTTTACTCAAGGAAGTATTTGATTTTTTGGTTAGAATTTTTAAAGGTTCGATTTTTCAGGGAAAATTTCCTATGGAGACAGACACTATTTTGTTTGTTTGTTGGTATTTTTGCTTTTGGTTAATGTGAGATAGATATTGGCTTTAGTTAATTAAGTTCAAAATGGTTGCCAGAGAATTGAATTGATAGATAGGGGCTTTTTCTTTGAAGTGTAAAGTGGCATTTGGCGTAATTATTACGTTGGAAAATAGGTTTTGGAGGTTTTTGCTCGGTTCTGTTTTGTCCAGGGCCTGAACTTCAGGAGGAAATAACCGCCCAAATTTTTTGTGGGAAAATATTTTTCTGCAAAAATATGGTTAATTTAAATGTAAAATGAAGATGGGTTTATTGGGTACCAAGCTAAAGATTTGTGAGGGTTTTTTTTGGGGGGGTTTTTGAAAGCTTGGTGGGTATTACTATGTCTTCAAAAACTGGGTTATACCCTTCACATAGTTTGTTTAAAACCGGTGGGAAAGGAAAAGAACGCAACACACCTTTGTGACATATTTATTTTTTATTGTTAATGTTGTTGTGAAATAGAAAACGAAAAACCTCAACTGTTTGAAGTGTCACTCAGTTATATGAGTGAAATTCTTTCTTTTCTTGATTCCTTAATTATGTAATGATATGAAATTTGATTATATGATTGCCAAAGAGCTCTAGCTGAAAGCCTGAAACAACTCCCTCATATAAGAGATAGGGGATAAGGTCATGGGTTTAAAACTCACTAGGTGAGTGTGTAAACTTATCAATAAATAAATAATCGAAATTTGAATCTGTGATTAGAACTACGAAGCTTTTGTGTAAAAGATTTTTTGGAACAACTTTTCAATGAAACTGAGAGACTTTCCTTTTTCTTTTTGTTTTTCTTTGGTAGCATAAGTTATGATTAATCTGAAGTTCCCAGTTGTTGCCAGAAGACTGCAGAATCCGCCAGGAACAAAGTAAGTCCAGATGTTGCTGCACTGTGAACAATGTCAGTCATTCATTAATAATGTGAAAAGTTGAGCAGCAATGGAGGTTTTGCAGTAGAAATATAGATATATTTTCTAGGTGACGGGTTGAGGATTAGGGAGAGGAGGTTATGGCAACTGATATGCAGAAATTGATTGGAACGAGTGAAGAAGATGAAGAGGAAGACATGGACATGGATGTGAAAGAAGAGGATGATGGTGATGGTGAAGAAAATGGAGAGAAGCATGTTGCCACACCAGTGATGGTAGAGGTTGGAGGGATGGCAACCAGTGGCAGTAATAACCAGTTTCAATACCATGACCAGCAAGCCTCTCGGAGGTGTAGACCACTGGAAGAGAAAGAAAGAACAAAGCTAAGAGAGCGGCACAGAAGGGCAATTACCGCAAGGATCTTGGCTGGGCTTCGGAGGCATGGTAACTATAATCTTAGAGTTAGGGCTGATATCAATGATGTAATTGCGGCTCTGGCAAGGGAAGCGGGCTGGGTTGTTCTTCCAGATGGAACCACCTTTCCTTCAAGATCTCAGGTACTTCTGTCTTGAGAAAAATTCTCTTCTTGGCTTCAAAGATCATACAAACTTTAGTTGTTTCTGTAAATGAGACAGACAGTGCCTCATGTGTACTTTTTCTTTTTATTTCTACTTGGCAAATGCACTGTATTCATGCTCATTTGTTATCTTATTTTCCTATTAGCTTATGCATGTGGTTTTTAAAAGCTTTCTTTTTAATTTTGTAGTTAATACTTTTAATGAGAGACTTAAAAGGTGATTTTTAGTATTAGATATTTGGGTAAAATAGTCCAATCTTCCCAGGACTTGGGAAAATCTCACAGACCTACCTTGTTTTTTCAAAATTTCACCATAGCATATGTTAAGAGGATTCTGTCAATGAAAAGTGTAAATTGGTAATGTTTTCCTTATCATTTTTGACATAAAATGAGGTTTATGATCCATTTTGAAATATGTTAGATTATTCTGTCAATAAAAAATGTAAATCAGTAATCTTCCCCTTATCATCTTTGTCAAAAAAAATCAGGGTTATGATTGATGCAGGATAATAAACTCTAAGAGTGGGAGTTATATGGGAAACAAGAAGAATAAAACAAATAGATAGGACTTAGGAATTGGCAACTAGGGTTTGCTAGAAATCAGCATCAAGCAATAAAAGCAAAAAATAGATAGAAATTAGGCATCAGCACCTAGGGCTGCTTGGAATCAGTACTAAGCACAATAGAAACCCAGGAAAAAACACTTGGGCTTACTTGGAATCAGCACCAAGCAATGGAAGAAAACTCCCACCCCAAATTTCATAAGCTTACAATACTTCATATTGGGGCCTTTAAATAGGACTGCCAAATTACATCATTGAAAGAAAGATGATAAATTTCTAACCTAAGAAGGAAAGGAACTAACTTGTAATCAATTCCATTAAATGCAAAACAAAATAGAATTAAATCCTAAAGAGTCTCCATATCCATTGGCATCAATCAGCATTAGTTATGATCAAATCAGTCTAGGTCCAATTTGGTGTTTGCACCAATGATTCATTTTGAAAGGAAGAATAGAAAATAAATCATGAGCATGGGGTAGATGGTATAGGATTTTTACAATAACAAAATGAAGGGTAATTTTAGGCATTTTACATTAGAATAATAGGGAATGCAATCAACAATTTCTATACATATCAATGACAAGTTGGACTCAAAGTGTACATATAAGGGAGGTCTAAGTAACTTTTGAGGTCTGAGTAACTTTTGAAAAACGAGGAGGGTCTGTGTATTTTTTTGATAAAATCGAAGGGAGATTGAAGTATTTTATCATATTTTAATAGTATTTTACCATATTTTAATAATAAGTATTAAATTACTGATTGTCCCAAAAGCTTAAGCTCGTAGGAAATGGTAAATTTAATCACTTAACCATAAGTCTAACAATAAGGTTCTTCTATATTTTTTGGATGAGTAATAAAATTGTATAAATCATAAAAAAAAGTCACCCAAGTATACAGGAAATAAGGTTCTTCTATATTAGTTGATCTTTAATTATAAGATTCTGTTACATTTGACACTTATCAAATATATTCTATTACATTTGACTATTTTAAAAGGTACTTTTTTTGGTTTACTTATTTGTTGATCTTAGATTCTCTGTGAACAATTTGCCTCCACATTGTAGCTGGTGTGAATCATCCAATATGTATCTCACATGTCTAATTAAAGTCCTTTTTCCCACATTCTCACTTCTAATGAATTCCAGAAATGCCCAAAAAATGTGAATGTTTTCTCTTCTATTTGACAGGGCCCAAGGCCTATGGGTGGCGCTTCTGCTGTGGTGACTCCATCATCTTCCCATATGGTGTCCCAACAGACTCCAGCTGCTTCCCTTAGAGGAGTAACCTCTGGCTACCAGAGCTCAGGGGAGTACAATGCAAGTAGTATGAAAGGCGTGTATATGCCCAATTCATCACCTTATGATCTATCTTCCAGTACTCGATCTCAAACTCCACCCATGGTGGGTGATGGTGGAGAACAAATCGAGAGTCATCCTCTTATTGGTGGCTCCATGAATACAGTTGATGATAAGCAGGTACTATGTCTAAGTTTCTTGGATGGTATGGTTTGAAAATATCAATCTCTTGGTATGCCATTTTTTAGCAATGCCAAAAAAAAAAGTAATAAATAAATAAAGAAAAAGGTTGTCTCAAAACTTGAACCTAATTTATACAACAACAGCCAAACCTTAATCCAAAGCTTTGGGGTCGACTATAGATCCTCAACAAACTAATCAAGGTTGACCACTTTTCTTCTTTTTATATTTTTTCTTTGCCATTCTATCAATATCCTAAATCATACTCTATGTCATCTCCTTAATTGATATGTCCTTTACCACTTCTACTAATGTTATTTTAGGTCTTCCTCAATATTTTTTATTTCCCTTGACTTGAATTAACTCACTCTTTCTCACAAATGCTTTAATCACTCTCCTTTGCACATGACCAAGTCATCTTACATGTCTATCCCTCATCTTTTCATAAATAGGAATCACCCCTATCTTTAAGTGAATTTATTCATTTTGAATCATATCTTAAATTGTATTTCCATTTATCTATCTAAAAATTCTCATTTCAATTACACTCATTTTATGAACATGTTTCTTAATACCATAAAGCATGTATTTTTTTTACAGCCGTCTTATAAATTTTTTCCCTATAACTTAATAAGTATTTTATGATCACACAATATACTGATGTGCTTCTTCACTTATCAAGCCTGCTCATATCCTTTGATTCACATTGTCTTCAATATCTCCATTCTTCTGAATTATTGATCAAAGATATCAAACCTCTCACTCTTTGATATCTCTTGACTATCAAGTCTTACAAACCTTTCATCTTTGTTGTTACTTTTACTAAACTTGAATGTACTCTATTTTAGTCCTACTTAGCCAAAAATCGTTAGATTCTAAAGCATCTTTCCAAATTTCTAACTTGACACTAACAGTCTCCGCATCTAGTTTCATCGACTATAACTATAAGCATGCACCAAGGACTTTGCCTTGAATCTATCTGGTGAGCTCATCCATAACCAATACAATTTTTTTTGCATCCAGCATGATGCTGCAATATTACTAGTAATTTGATCATTTTGTATTATTCATTCTATTTGCATAGTGTCCAAATGTCAAGCATTACAATCAGGTAACTCTTTCATAGCAAGATCGTGCACATAGCACCATATGTGTAGCACCTGCTCTCATGTATTTTCATTCATCATGACCCTGCAATATTTTTGATAATTGCAGCTTTTATTTTCATGTTTATTTGATGTCAATTATATTATTATGTAACAATGCTCATGCTCTTAATTATATCTCAGGTAATTTGGATTCATTCTCTTAATAATTTATTCAATCTGTAACATACATATTTCTTTTAGATATGATGGCTTCGTTGGGTTTTTTTTTTTTGGCTCAAGTTTTTTAACATTCTTCTGTTCTTTTCTTAGATTGTTGATCTAGCCCCAAAGTTACCTGAACGTGATTTTGCTGGAACCTCTTATGTTCCTGTTTATGTGATGCTACCCGTAAGTTGTTTATTTTTTACTCCTACTCTGTTACTGTAGATTGGATTTTTGTTTATCTGTTCTTCAAAACCTCACATTTCTACCGTGTTACACGCGCGCGCACACACACACACATATGTATGTTATTGAGGCTACGGAATAGCAGGAGTTTTGAAGACACCGAGAATCTATGCCTGATCTCGTGTTATTCTTTATTAGAACATTATTGGATTGGTTGTCAGCCATGAGGAACCTTTCTTTATTTTCTATTGTTGATTTACTAGATCTATGTAACTTTTGTAACTGATTGCTTACCCTAGTATATTTTCTGTATACTTGGGTGACTCGTTTTTTATGATTTATACAATTTTATTACTTATCAAAAAAAAAAAAAAAAAAAAAAAAAAACCCTTAACTGCTAATGCATATCTCTTAGTACTTATGTGAGTCATGCTATTGTGTCTCACGTTGTTGATGGCAGTTGGGTGTCATTAATATGAAATGTGAGATGGTCGATCCGGATGGTCTACTAAAGCAGCTAAGGGTGTTGAAATCAGTAAATATTGATGGTGTTATGGTTGATTGCTGGTGGGGCATAGTAGAGGCACATGCTCCTCAGGAGTATAACTGGAGTGGTTACAAGAGGCTCTTTCAGATGGTTCGTGAGCTTAAGCTCAAGTTACAGGTGAGTGTTATATAATGATTTGACATACACTCATTATCACTGCTCTTAGCTGTCATTAATGCAAGGTGGTATGGTGGTGCTCACTCTATTAATGGAGGAAAGGTTTGGGTTTGGGTTAATTGGGTGCAGATGTTGCTGTGAATATGTTCATGGTCTATAAATTGTAAGGCAGCATTAGATAATGATGACGATTTACAACCCAAGTCAGATAGCCATGAATGACAAAATGTTAATATCCAGCCAAAATCTGGGCTGGTGTTCTTTTTTTTGTTTTGGTTAAAAGGGCTGGTGTTCTTAAGTTGACTGGAGTAAGGTTTTAACGTTTTCTTATCATTGTTATGGAAAACACAAGGCCGGCTCTTCCGTTTGGCCACTTAGGCGATTGCTTAAGGTCCCAAAGTATAAGAAGACCCCATAATTTGGTCCTATCGGTTCTTACTAGTCAATGATAGTTTGCAAAAAATATAGCCATGAATGTTTTCTCAAACATGATATTTATTTTGAAATCGATAGTTTGGATTTATTTTTAGAACTAAAATTTTTACATGTAGAAGAAAATACTACTATTGACAGCTGCTTCTGCAGTAAGAAGTTTTTCCAAATTAAAATTGATAAAATCCTACTTAAGATTGACTATGGCACAAGAAGTGAGAGAAGAACAGATTTTAAATTTAAAAATTTATATATAACTAGAAAGTTAAATAAATAATATTTAATTGATATTTAAGTATAAGATTTTAAATTTAAAAATTTATATATAACTAGAAAGTTAAATAAATATTATTTAATTGATATTTTAAGTATAAGAAAAAAGTATTACTTAAAATTGTCGCCTCAGGTTTCGAAGTGTATCTGGCCGGCCTAGGCAAAACAGTTAAAAATTAATGCCTGACATGCAGTTATGATTGGTCACCGTACATGGTTGCTTTAATTAATTATTCTGAAGATTCATTCCGCATCTAAATCTCAAATCTCTGTTTGACATTGGTTCAGGTTGTGTTGTCATTTCATGAATGTGGGGGCAATGTTGGTGATGATGTTTGTATTCCACTGCCCCATTGGGTGGCAGAAATTGGTCGAAGCAATCCTGACATTTTTTTCACTGATAAAGAGGGAAGGCGCAATCCTGAATGTCTCTCATGGGGAATAGACAAGGATCGGGTTTTAAGGGGCCGGACTGCTGTTGAGGTAATATTATGTTCTGTATTACTGTCAAGCGTTACTTCAGTTGTGTTCTAGTGAATGATTACCATAAAACTCAGCCAATGACTTTCAACATTAAATCCTATTTGGCACTATTTAAAGGCAAATTCTTTGACTGTTAAATGGTGCTTTTTTTTTTTTGTTTTGGAAAGTAAGAAAGTGTTGTAAAGAAAACTGTACAAAGGCAAAGGACCTTAGCATATACAAAGCACAGCAAAATAAAACACAGGACGTCAGCACCCATAACCGGCTTTACGCCAACAAAATGAACTAAAAAAGCTACAAAACCAAAGCTACACAAGATAGAATATGTCCGCATGTCAGGCTCATTGAAGCCAAAGATGCTGCTGAGTTCTCTTTAAATTCTTCTACAAACTAAGCTTTGCTCTGCTACAATCTGGGTGTTTTTTCTTAAAGGAAATTCAAACAACATAGTTCTTCTTGCCAGATGGGTGACCCTTATTTTTTCTCTTATTGCCATGTGAGTAGTAATCTTTAGCATGGAATTATTATTGGTTTATTCTTTGGTAAATGGTGTAGGTTTACTTTGACTACATGAGAAGCTTCCGGACAGAATTTGATGAGTTCTTTGAGGATGGCATCATTTCCATGATTGAAGTTGGACTAGGACCATGTGGGGAGCTCCGTTACCCATCTTTTCCGGTAAAGCATGGTTGGAGATACCCTGGCATTGGCGAATTCCAGGTACTTCTTGAATAAGTGTGTTTATAAGTAATAGATATGTCTACCATTTTTGCAGAATTAGCTGGAAAATCTCCACAAGTTGCTCTCTTTAATCTTTTAATCTTTTAGCATAATTTTTCCCCCTTTTCCGGGCCAGATGGCATACAAGTAATTAAAATTTGAAATTTGCTGTGCCTTGTATGGTATTTATCTTTCATATCGTTAATATTTTAATAGTAATTGTAATAGTAATAGTAAGTAATAAATCATGACTTACAGAAATGATGACTTGCAGTTCTGGAGCCTAATGTAAAATATCATACTTTAAAATAATCTTCTTCAGGTTACTTCCATTTCCCTGAAGCAAATGTTATAGGTACCGCTTTCAGTTTCGGAGAAAATAACTTCTTCTTTTTTTATTACTTATCAAAAAACAAGATATCTTCTCAGAAAAAGAGAAAAAATCATATGTTATTTAACTTACTTTTATTTAAGCTCCTCAGTTTTGTCAAAACATGTAACTATGTAAGCAATGTTTGTTTTAAAGGGCTGCCCTTTTACTTGAGGAAATCAGCTTATTTCTAAAATCTTGACACAGGAGAATAAGAAAATTTTCATTTTGAGCATGATAACATTATTATACACAGATTGCTGATCATCTCAACCCATAGTTGCCATTGTCTCTTTACACGAATCGTGCTTTTTAATTCTGAAAGAGTACTTTTATAACATCTCCCTTTATTTTCCAGTGTTATGATCAATATTTGTTGAGAAGTCTAAGGAAGGCAGCAGAAGACAGGGGACACTCCTCATGGGCAAGAGGACCAGATAATGCAGGTTCCTATAATTCCCGGCCTCTTGAAACAGGATTTTTTTGTGATGGAGGTGATTATGATGGCTACTATGGAAGGTTCTTCCTGAATTGGTATTCTCAAATTGTAGTTGATCATGGTGATCGTGTACTTTCTCTAGCAAAGTTAACTTTTGATGGGACCCGCATTGCTGCAAAGGTGTGTTAGCTATTCAGAAGAGTTCCTATTTTACATGAGAGATGCCTTTTTTTTTGGGGGGGGGGGGGGGGAATTAAATTTGAAGATTTCTTTCAACTTCATTTTTTTTTTTAATTTATTTATTTACTATTTTCACTTTGCTTTCAAGGGTCACTGCCTTTTTGTTTTTGTTGCAGACCCATTTCACTGTCAACATAACACATGACCAATTTTAATTTCAATTATCATAAATGTAAAAGGCTAAGCACCTTCATCTTCACTATATTTATTGAGTTTTTTTAGAAGTTGCTTTATTAGTTATGGCTTAATTCAGTAATCCTGTGTTTGGACGAGGAATTTTTGAATCTTTTTGAATCTTGAATGTTGTTTTGTTAGTTATGGCTTAATTCAGTCTGTTTGCTGTATTTTAATTGCTGAGCAGCTACCAGGTATTTACTGGTGGTACAAGACAGCCAGTCATGCTGCTGAATTAGCTGCTGGGTTCTATAACTCTTGCAATCGTGATGGTTATGCTGCAATTGCAGCAATGCTAAAGAAGCATGGAGCTGCATTAAACTTCACATGTGCTGAGATACAAATGTTAGGCCAGCATGAGGACTTTGTGGAGGCATTGGTAGATACTGAGGTGTTAGTATGGCAAGTAAGCACCAAGTATTTGAAACCTCTTGATGAGCTTTGCTATTTCCTTAAATTTAGTTTGCAATTAAAGTGTGTAAAGCCAGAATATAATAAGAAACCCTGTGTGTCTGTCAATTCTAGCAAATTTAATAATCATTTTGCAAATGATCGCTTGAATTCAACTGTACAGATCTGTAGTTGGAAGCTTTTAGCAATGACAATCCTAATTGTCTATTTCAGGTGCTGAATGCTGCATGGGATGCTTGCATACCAGTTACTAGTGAGAATACACTTTCTTGTCACGACAGAATAGGCTATAACAAGATATTAGATACTGCCAAGCCCATGAATGATCCAGATGGGAGGCATTTTTTGTCTTATACCTACCTTAGGCTTAGTCCACTTCTTATGGAAAGACACAATTTCATGGAATTTGAACGGTTTGTCAAGAAAATGCACGGTAAAGCACTGGAGACACTCAAATCTTTCACATATTGTCCAATACAATTATTCAGATTTTATTTTATTTGATATCTTTCTCGATTAAGCACCCATTTGGTAGGGACAGAATCAACCTCCCTGTTTTCCTTAGAAACAGAGATTTCCTTCAGCATGGATTTTACTGAACCAATCTGCCTATTCTTGAGATCATTTGAAAAGGTGTAAAGAATAGGTCAAAATCCTGGACTTGCATAACTGGCTTCGTTAGACACTAAATTTTTTTTTGGATAGATAATTGAAGTTTATTAATGAAAAGAAAAGAAACAATGTGTTCACGATGGTGAACCCACTGCACTTGTAACAAATACAAACAAATCAAAGAGAAGAACTAACAAACGTAAGAAAATCAGAAATGGAATAGTGTGTGAACCCCCAAAGATGAGACCATTCAAATAAAGTCCCAGCTAGCATAGACCTCAAGAGATCTATAGGTCTCTCAATATCTTCAAAAACTATGAAATGATTTCATTTGATTGGATACCAAGCACTGAACTTCTTACCACATCCAATCAATGGAAACTAAATAGACAAATGACTGGTTTTTAATTGCTTAAAACTTTTATGTGATCTAAAGAAAAATGTAATATTTATTAGAACATACATAAGAGCAGTATAGGTTATTTTTTAGGGTATTGAATTCCAGTGTTGGCATTGATTAAATTTATGAATTAGAATTGCTTCACATAATTTAATTGTTACCATTCTGTATGGCATTCTGAATGTGGTCGTTTGTGGGAATTTTAACTTAATGTCTCGTTTTCACTGCAGGGGAAGAAGTTCTTGGTCTCCAGGTATAGCGGGATAAAGTCTCTCCTGAATATGTATTATTTATCTCTTCCCCACAAAAATATTGGGGTTACTGTGTTGCAGATTAGGGGAATAGTATTTTTGCTACTATCTATACTAGGTTATGGACTACTAGATTGGGCCATTTTTAAATCAAACACAAAGCCCAACCAAGATGTACAAGTAATTAATACATAGATTTAATATAATCATTTTTAACATCATCCTCTTGAATGAATCAAGCAGAATCTTCATCAGTGAATTAGATTATTGTTGCACCCCATCAACACTTTACCTAACATGTTAGTAGTTTGGTGGAAATATTTTGTTTGCGCTTATGTTATGCTTTAATAGGGCAAAATTTAGGTGCAATACATTAGATTCCTCAATTAAATTCAAACAATTGGTTGTATTGATTAATAAAACACAAACTATGTTATTATTTCCAATGACATTAAATTTAATACAGGCATGTGTTTGCATTTGCATTTATTTAGGAAAACTAATGTACTGCACTTAAGATACTGGATCTAAGTTTTGCTCTTATAAAATAATGTTTCTTAACTAGTCTTCATATAGTCATGTTATTTGCAGATACACTTTGTGCTTTGTGAATCTCAGGTCCTCTTAGCAGAATTGTTTTCATTTGAAGTTTTTAAGATGAGAATAATGCTGACTGACCTTTTCAGGGTAAGCTTAAGAAATGTGACACATACATTTGTGATTAGGATTTAGGAAATGATAATGATCCTCCATTCTGAATTTTCATCCTTTGAATGGTTGGAGTTAAAAGGCCAACTTCTAAAACAAGGTGGTAGTTTTGGGTTTGGCTTCCCTTTTATGCACAAAAGATTATATGGGTACAACACTTGTTCTAAAATGATCACGTGTTAGCCATGTGTTCTATCTAGTGCTTCTATACGGATAAGAAATCTCACCTAGTAAAATATTATTACCTACCGTACTGCAGAGGGGGAAGCCATGTGATGTGACAAACTTAATTATAATAGCCAGACGTGATCCTATTATCCCTGAATGGTTGTTTCTTATCAATATCTGTCACAATATTTTACCATAGATTCCACTATGATTCCTTTTTTCTTTTTATTTAAAAAAGGTATTAGTTTTGGCTTGGAAATATCATTTCTGGTGACAGAAAATCTACCTCACAAAAACCAATGTCTTGAATCCCTATGTTTTTATTACCATCTTATTAAATGATCTGTAGCACCTTAAGCTAATGTTAAGACTTAGGTCCAAGACTATAATTCGGTTTAGCACCTTTTTTTATATTTTTAAAGCTAAGGTTTTTATTACCTTCATACACTTTTCATTCATCAAATGCTAGCATGTACCTATCCAAAAAAGAAAAAAAAGATAGCATGTGCTCTCGACCAGCATTCACCAGCTGAATGCTTGCTGAACCTCAGTACTTTAATTTCGTTATCAGAAAGGATAAAGAGTGCAATGACAAAATCCTGACCAAATTTACATTAAAAATCAAAAATCTTTTTACATTTGATCAAAGTGGGACGAACATGTACAGCCTTCAAGTCTCTTATCAGATATCCCCGTATGGATTGTAACCCAACAGAACTCATGAACCCCTTACAAAAGGGTTTGTTGATATGAATGAAAGAATGATTTTTGTAAAGCTAAGTTACAGTATGAAAATTCTTCAGAACATTTTATGACTTCTTGAACACCATGTGACCAGAATCATCCTCATCAAATAGACGCTCCACAAATCCATCCCAACTTTCCCTTCTTCTATTAAAGGATAAGATTTCCTCTCTTGACTTGCCAGAATTCTCACCTCCTTCCATTTCATGAAATGTTCCATATGAATGAGGTGAGAATGCTTGAGGGATATCCAAAGCAATGGCTCTCTGAAGTGCTGCCTTGTATTCCTGGCTGTGTTCTCGGGCAAGAGACTCCTGACGTTTCATCCTCTGCTTTGTTGGGATTGCCATAATTTTATCTTTCTCCCGCATTAACTGAAGTCAAGAGAAATAACATTTTTAAACCACTGCAAAGAAACAAAATAAGCTCTTGATGTCAACCACTTAAACTAAAAGCAGTACTTAGATATACATGTCTACTTTAAATTCACTATGAAGACATTGGATTAGTGTTTATAAGAGAGTCAGTTAAAAATTGATAACATGGAGAATTCTTAGAATACTGAAAAAGAATTTAATTGATTTAAACTAGCCATAACATAATTATAAAAAAAAATTTTAAATTAAATTAAATTAAAAAAAAAAAAAAAAAAAAAAAAAAAAAAAAACTAGCCATAACATAGAGATTCATATGAACATTGCAGCAGTAGCAGAACCTATATGGCATGAAAATTGGAACAGGATAGTGTTCTACTTAAGCTTGTGAAAGCCATTTGATAAACAAATATAAGCTTGTAAAAGCCAAATAGATTTATCAAATGATAAACGAAAAAAAGGGCATCTATAGAAAAAATAATAAAATAAATGGTTTGCAAGAGCAGTTTTCAAGTGCCTCCAATCCTTCATATTTAAAGCTTGGATGTAAGAGCTAAGTATTTAGGCACAGTACCATCAAAACCCAGGCGGGGAAAGGGAAAGGCTTGTAAGATAATCCCATGGATACTTGGGTGCTTGTAAGAAACTAGCTCAACTGTGTATGTGTAAGTTCTATGTATTGAACAATTCTCATATGATTTTAATAAATGCAGCTGAATAAACATGGAACCGATATGATTATGTACTTTCCACAATGCTTTGTGATAATAAACGTCTTCTCTTTCACTACGGCCAAATAAAATGGTATTTGCATCCTAGCTTCAAACAGGAACAATATTGGGGAGATAGATTTGTTTCTATTACCAAATTCTATTGATGATAACTTACATCAAGAGCCCTTTGTGATTCTCTCTCTACCCAAATGAGAGCATGGTCAGAAGTTGCATTGCAAGAGAGAACCATGTGATCAAACCTCCCATCCACAGGTACCGCCGTCCTCACAACTGGCGGAAATCTTCCTAACCTGCAACATGGAAAAGAAATTGTACATGAAGCACCAAACTGGTGCCATAATTTAAAATAATGAGCTCAGTGCTTGATAGCTGTGAATCCACAACATCGTGCTTGGGATGGGTTCATAGGTTCTTCATGAGGTGATGTCAGGTGGCATAGATCAACTTTGGTGAAGCCAAATCCAGACTCCAGCATATCATGTTACCCCACCCACCCCAAAAGAATCGGGGAAGAAAATATTTTGTCGTTCCAAAAGATGGTGCCCATACAATGTGCCCCAAAGAGCACCAGCAAGTGACATCAATCTCCCAGGAGCTAGCCCCTCACATAAAACTTTTATACAAACATAGCAGCTAGATACCTACTAAGAAACAATCACTAATCTCATCAAACTCACTTCTATATCCCACCCCAAAAAAAAAAAGTATCTTCCTCTCACTTGCTCAAGTTGCTCTGTGACAGTAATCATCAAGATAGTGCCTCTTCCTAATTGACCTAATGTTTGGGATCATCATGCTCAATATGAACCTTATTATACCTTAAGGGCTTCCGCTCAACAATGTGATAGAGGCGACCAGGTGCATAGAGCCGCCTTGGATCTTTAAGCATCTTCTCCTCCAGGGTACATGTATCCTTCAAGCACATTAGGCACAATAAACATGGCAAACTGTCCAAATGAAGGAAACCAAACTTAGAATCTCACCTGGATGGTGCACTCTGAATAGTATCAGAAAATAAATTAGTAACAGGCTAAAAATACATGTGTATGAAAGAATTTATTTTGTGTAACAATTATTCGTGGTTTCCTCAAGGAGCTCCCAATAAATACTGGAGCCTTACTTCGTTCAGAGAAAATAAAGAGGGATACATCTTTGGTGTGGTTGGGAGTCTTGGGACCAGACCATAAAAAAGAATGCTTCTAATTTCACAAGCAGATGAAATACAAACTAGAATTTGAAAGAATTATTTATGACTCTGTCTGTCTCCCCCCTCCCCCCAACCCAAAAAAAAAAAAGAGGGGGGAAGAAAGAAAGAAAACAATGATTATCATTAAAGGTTGAAAGAAATTTATTCTGTTTTACACTACAAGTAGTATGCTTTCACCATTTGTCCTCAGATGTACAAGAGATCAGGAGTTCAAGTCTTTAAATTCCATCCCCCCCTCCCCCCCCCAAAAAAAAGAAAAAAAAAGGGGTAAATCTGTGTATATGCTATAATCAATACATTCCAAGACTGATAGAAGTCATCTTTTCCTTAAGTTCCTTCCACATTGTTGGTGTCTTAGTCTGATGATAAAGAGTTATTATCAGGAGCGGACGCCATAAGTTAAAACTCTCAAAAAAAAAAAAAAAATCATGCATGCTAGGAACTATCAAATGAAAGAATGGTGACTATGACATACTATTTTTTACCAGATAAGTGATTTGAATACGTCTTCCAGGGCAGTGGTTGTCCGAGGTAAGAAATCGTCCTGGTTCATTAAAACAACTCATATTAAAAACAATAGAACATACAGTCGTCCATATGCAAAAAGGTCATCAATATAAATTGTAATGTAATACTGGGAAAGAAATTAACTTTTTTTGACATTTAAACCCTTACTAATGCACCCATATTATGTTTGCAAACCCGTCCTGCTTATGGCAGCTAACTTGATCATCAAATTTATGACATGTGCTTTGTAAGAAGATTTGCTGCTCGTCTAATAGTACATCCCTTAACATATTCATCTTTGGCAAATTAGTTATATAATTCTAAGGAGTAATGAATCTATGATTCAGTAAATGCTTCGGTTGTAAGATTTTTGTGTTGACAGAAGATTAATACAAGTAGTAGTCTTTTACCATTTCAAAGTGTGACAATACATTTTCCAAGATTATTATATGATGAAAAATATGAAAAATATTACCAAATATCATTTTGAGTTTTTGACTATATCATGATGAAGACAATATGCACAACTAAACCTGGTCCACTGAAAATATCACGCTTCTATTCCAATATAAGTCAATATTAACCAAATTACTGATGGCAAGGCACCCAAATCTACAGTGGAATCTGATGATCGTACCTGGAGTACAACAGAACTGATAATATCTGCATATCTGACAGCCAAATTTAGTGACATACACCGAGCAGGAGCTACAGCATAGCATCTGATCCTCTTTCTCTCAATGTTTCCCAATTTACCCAGATTCTGAACTACCACCAATGTCAGCAATGCTACCACCCCTGCTCCTAGGGAATGACCAGTAAATGTCAGGCTATAATTTGGATTCCTTTCAACCAATTCCCTCAAAACCTCACACTCTGCATCAAAAACCCACTCTGCTGCCTTTAATAAGCCATTGTGGACATACCCACCACCAAATTTTGTCTGCCCCAGTTTGTTATCTAGCAAAACAGCATAATCACTTTCCTTAGCTAAATTTAGTCCCCTAACTGCCAGGATTATATCAGCATTATCATGGTCAAGGTAAATCATATAAGGAGTAACACGGCCTAAAGTATCTTCATAATCTTTACGTAAGAATACCCAATCAGGATTAATTCCATAGCCTCCAGGGGGAGCCCAAAGCAGGTTACAAATATCTTCTTCATAGCCAAATAAGATTAGGCGACAAAGGCGAGGCACATTCTCAAATTCTTCAGCAGTGGCTAGGCCCCAGTTTTCACTTTCATGGCCTGCAGTATAAAGGCATTTCTGCCACACCCAACGAGCACAGGCCAAACAGTACACACATTCAAGGATGGGAAGTCCACAGACGATTGACATAGATGCCTATAAATCATGTTAACAGATACCAAGGAATATGAGTCTGTGAATTCGACAATGAAAAAATATGTAAGTATAAATCATAATTGAAATTTTCCTAGAAATTGAAAAATAATGTGTTTTCATTTATTTGAAAATTGACTTAAAATTCAACTGAGTTTAACAAATATTTTGAATCCTAAAGAAGTTTCCAGCTAAAAATTAATAGAAATAGATTTTGATATTAGTTATACTGATACAAGCAGAAAATATTAAATAATGTGGAAATCTATATGTGGAATCTATAGTTTAAAAACCTTAAATCGGCAACTCAGTAACAAACATGACCTTGCAGCAGATGAAAGTTATTGAAACAGATACTCCAATAGCAGTCAATATGAAGTCTGAGCTAATTGAATCAAACAACAAGAAACTGAGCACTTCATGGAGGGTTTTAAGGAGTTATCAAAGAAAAAGATATACAAACTTACAAAGCTCAAGGTGCATGTACTACTTCACACAAAACAGCAATTCTGAATTTCAAAGCAGACCCATTTGTGGGAATATGAATTGTGCACAGAATCGAGTCTTAGCTAAAGAATACAACTTTCAATCAATATGGGTCAACCCCAGTTGTGGAAAACTGAAATTGAAAGAGACCCAGGTTTTAGAACTTTAAAACTAAGACTTATTACTTATTGGGTTTGTGGGCATAGGGTTTTTGGGAACAAAAGCAACAAAGATCAGCAGCTGTACACAGACGCAGGCATAATAATTACTTGGACCCCTTACAAAATATTATAAAAACAATTTTAAATCATATTTTGATTAAAGAAGACTGGAAGTTAATAACAAACTGAGGTTTTGGTGGTGCTGAATTGGGAAAGTTAAAGCTCAAAGACAAAAGAATTATACTATGTAGAATAAAAATAAAAACAAGAATGAAAAAAAAAAAAAGGGGGACTGAAAGAGAGAGACAAGGAAGACAGTTTTTTTTTTTTTTTGGAGAATGACAAGGAAGACAGAGTTGAGTTGTCTAGTTTGGTTGTGGTGTACGTACCTGCTAGTCAAACACATTTCTTTTTTGGGTTGGCTCCAAGAATCTACCTTGTTTCAATGCTTAGATTCCATTTGCTTGTATGATGATTGGTTTGATGGTTTAATTGCTGAAAAGAAAAAAAAAAAATTTATTTATATTTTATTGTGAATAAAGTTTGGCAACATCTAGCCTAATAAGACTACAACATCACTTATTGGCCGCGAATTTTGATTATTAGGAAAATATTTCCTTTTTATATTCTTTGTGTTTATAAAATTTTCAGAAAAATAAGGCCCTTCTTTATGTTTATAAAATTTTCAGAAAAATAAGGTCTCGTTTGATAGAGTTGTTAAACAACTCATTTTCAGTTTTTAAACAACATTACATATATTTCTACACACTTTTTCACCAACACCTATTTCAAAAAACTACAAACAACATTACTCAATCTCCTCTACCAAATGGGCCCTAAACTTGATTATTTATATTTTAGGAGAAATTACAAGTGGTTTGATTGAAATTTAAATTGTCTACATATAGTTTGAAATTTGACACTTTAGAGCATTCACATGAAGAATACTAAAAAATATAGCATTTAATACTTCAAAAAGCCACTTTATTCATTTTAACATCTCATTTTTAAATACACCCAACAACAAAGATTCTATTTTCACATTTCAGCTAAAAACTATTCATTTTTTTTATTGATTTCTCTCTCCCCCTTTCTGTCACTCTCTCCCTCTCTCTCTCTTTGTCTGATCTGATGTCCACCTTCACAACCCACCATTCACCATCTTTACAAAACCCACAACCACCACCACCCACAATCCGTCAAACTCATAATTTTTATTCATTTTTCCTGATTTTCTTAGCAACCAAACAAAACCATAAGCATCAATGAAATATAAAAAAAAAAATCCAGAGATCGATCTCAGCCATCCCATAGCCCGATCTCAACCCTAGCCCGATCTCAACCACCCACAGCCTGATCTCAACCAACCACCTCGATCTCAAGCCCAATCCAATCTCAACCCCAACCAAAACCCACTCACCCTGATCTTAACCCCAGCCAAAACCAACTAGGTAACCCCAGCCACAAAGCGTCCACCATCCACTGCCCACTGGCCACCATAACCTCTTCGATCTCAACCCAAAAACACCAAGAACACCGACCCAAAAAGAGGGAGAAGAAAGGTGCTGGAGAGAAGAAAAAAAAAAGAGAAAGAAGGAAAAAAAGAGAGAAGAAGTGGGACGGCTAGAGACTAGAGAGAAGGAAAAAGAAAAAGAGAGAAGCCTGAGAGAAAAGAGGGAGAGAGAAAAATATATTTTATTAAGAGAAGAGTGAGAATCTAATAAAAAATATTATTATTTTTATGAGATTTTTTTTTTTGGTAAACAGAGGAGTAACAATAAACTAAGAAACAGAGTTCACAGGGCAAAGCCTGGAGTGATACAACCCACTAGCATCTTCCTCAAGGGAAGTTAAAATGTCCACAGGCGAACTTTGGAAAACAATAAAATCTAGAGATTGACTTGCTCCTAACCCAGCAAGCTTGTCAGCACATCGATTCGCCTCACGATAGCAGTGCTTGAAACAGATACGGCGGAACCGAGTGGCCAACGTCCTACAATCATCTAGTAAGGGAGACACGATATTATTTACATACTCAAGATTAAGAAGAGCATCAAGAATAGCTTTAGCATCAATCTCTACTTCTAATGAGTCAAAATTTCTGCAACAACAAAGTTGTAATCCATCACGCAACCCCCACAGCTCAGCAATGAAGCTATTCGCTGCTCCAATCCTCCTAAAGAACCCCGTGATCCACTGCCCGTGCTCATCTCTAATGATGCCTCCACATCCCGTCCTGTCCATACCTGACCCCAATGCACCATCAGTGTTTAATTTAACCCATCCAGCCTGAGGCTTTTCCCATCTAACCTGCTTCATAATCATTCTATTGGGCTTGATAAAAGAAGAGGCACAAAAACTGAACTCCATGGCTCTGTTAGTAATCTCCGTCGCTAACCTAGGATTTTGAGATTTTCCATTAAACACGACCTGGTTCCTGCTCTTCCATATGAGCCAGATAGCAAATAAAAAGATTGTTCTCCATGGGGAAACATAGGACTCTCGGCAGCTCCCCTCTTTTCCGTTGAGCTCAAGCCACTCATGCATCTCATCTGTCCAAAATCTTCGATCAGCCCATTGCATTCCCAACTGGATCCACACGGGTTTAATGCTCTTACAGTCCCTCAGCGCATGGATAATTGTTTCAGGATTTCTACCACAGAGGGGGCAGACACTATCTTTAAGCATACCCCTTCTCACTAAACAATCCTTGACCCCAATGCTATTATGACAACACTGCCAGACAAAAGTTTTGATTCTTGGGAGGATAACCACTTCCCTAGAAACTCCTCAGCATGCAAATCCCTCATAGCAATTTTGTAGGCACTTCTAAGATCAAAATTACCCTGGGCTGAGGCAAACCACGCTAATCTATCCCCACCCGTAGATGCAAGAGCACACGGAGTGGCTTGAATAATATATTTGATGTGTTGCGGGATCTCACAGGAGAGGCATCCCCAATCCCAAGTTCCATCCTTGAAAATGTCCTTGATTCTTAACTGCTGATCTGCCAGAGACAATGGACCTTGAATCATTTGGTGAACCGACCCTTCAGAAGTCCAATGATCAAACCAAAACCTAAGATTACTATTGCTACCAACCACCCACTTGACTCCCCTATTGAAAGTATCAGCCCCTTTCTTAACTGCTGAACATACCCGTGAGCCTGGAAGGTGTCTCACATTCCTAGAATGAAGTCTTTGGGCAGTGTAATATTTAGCTCTCAGCACTAGAGCCTAGGGAGACTCCCTCTCTGTGTGAATCCGCCAATTCAGCTTAGCGAGTAAGGCAATATTCCTTCCTTTAGCATTTTGCAAACCCAGACCTCTTTTAGATTTCGATTTAGTGACTTTGTGCCAACCAACCCAATGCATCTTTTTCACTGTGTCAGTTGACCCCCAAAGAAAATTTCTGTTCACACGATCCACTCCTTGCAAGATCCGGTCCGGAAGATAGGAGCATTGCATAGCATAAGATGGAATGGTTGAGGTCAAAGTTTGGACCAACACAGCCCTTCCAGCCAACGACAAAAGATTAGCCTTCCACCCTACTAATTTTCCCTTTACCCTATCCAAGATAAAATTGAATTCCTGAGATGATGAATTTGGATGCTTAATAGGGATTCCAAGATACTTCCCCAAATTCGGGGTAGACACAAAACCAAGGATATCGCTCAACGATTCTCTAGAGTCTTGATCCACGTTTGGCGAAAAGTATACCTTAGACTTAGATTTACTGATGGTTTGACCCGACACCGCACAAAACTCATCCAATACATCTCTTATACTTGAACAATTTAAGAGGTCCGCTTTTGCGAAAAGTACAAGATCATCTGCAAACATAAGGTGCGAAAAAGCCGGCCCACTTCTAGACGCCTTCAGCGGACTCCACAACTTGTTATTACACTTCTCTTTGATGAGCTGGCTGAGGTAGTCCACACAAAGAATAAAGATATACAGAGAAAGAGGGTCACCTTATCTTATTCCCCGGGACGACAAAATCGGATCAAGAGGGCTACCATTGAAAAGGATCGAGGTAGTAACCGAAGACACACAACTCATAATAAGTTCAACAAGGTTGGTGGGAAGATTAATTCTGATCAGCATCCTTCTTATAAAACTCCATTCCAGTTTATCGTACGCCTTTTCCAAGTCTATCTTGATAGCCATGTAGCCCACTTTCCCCTTCTTCTTGCTAATGGTATGAACAAGTTCCTGAACTATTATGGCATTATCACTCCCTTTTTGACCGGGCACAAAGGCAGATTGCAACGGCGAAATAAGGTTTCCCAAGTATGGCCTAAGCCTAGCCATTATGATTTTAGTGACTATTTTGTAAGTCGTATTACAGAGGCTAATTGGCCGATAGTTCCCCAGAGTCTCTGATCCCTGGATTTTAGGGATGAGGACAATGTGAGTTTGATTAAGCTTTACCGACATTTTCCTTTCCCTAAAGATCTTCTTAACTTCCTCCACCACAGAATGTCCCACTGAAGGCCAAAAGTGTTGAAAAATCCCGCATGCAGACCATCCGGTCCTGGGGCTTTAAAGGCCTTAAGGGACCAGAGAGCTGCCTTAATCTCATCTTCCGTCACCAGGCTTCCTAAGCTCTCTTTTTCCTCTTCTGAGAGCCGGGCTTGCCACTGAGAAAAACCCGACTGTATTCTATCCGAAGAGATTGAGGAAGAGGTATAAATGTCATTGAAACCTTTCCTAATAAAATCCATAATCTCTGCTTCTGCATACAGCCACTCTCCAGCCCCATTCTTGATGGCCAAAATTTGATTTCTCTTCCGTCGAACCAAGGTTGACACATGAAAGAAGACAGTGTTTCTATCTCCTTGAACCATCCAGTTGATTCTCGATTTAAGAGCCCACAACTCTTACTCTTGCCCAAGCACCACATCCAACTCCTTCAGAAGTTTGTTCTCAAGGTCCAACAAAGAGCTCGATGCCTCACTGCTACTGCCCTTTGTATACCATTCAGCCTTGCCATAATCTTCCTCTTTCTTGCAAAAATATTCCCAAAATGCAATTTATTCCAAGCCGTAGCTTCGCGCTGGAAGAAATCAATAGCTTCAGTAAGACTCGGACTCCGCCCCCACACATTCTCCACCACCTTAGGGAATGTAACATCAGACAGTAAAAACCGCTGGAATTTGAAAGGCCTAGACCGGTTGGTCCAGCCTGTAGGCTACAGCTCCAGGAGAATTGGGCAATGGTCCGAGTGGCATCTTGTTAAGTGGGATACCCTCGCCTCTGGGTAAAGGAGGCACTAGCTTGGATTAACGAAGAACCGATCTATTCTCTCTTGGATTAAACCCTGGACTTCTCTCCAGTTTGTCCAAGTGAATCTGGGCCCAGTGAAACCTAAATCTATCATGCTGCATTTGTCAAGGCAATCTTTCAGCATCAAGGATCTGTTCACACTAACAAGCCTCCCCCCAAACTTGTCATCTCCAACAATAGGCTCGTTAAAATCCCCAGCTAACACCCAAGGCATATTCTGGAGCTCTGCAACTTTGGTTAAATTATTCCATAACACTTGCCTTTCGGCATGCCTAGGACTAGCATAAATTACTGAAAGGAACCAGGAAAAATTAAAGCTCCGTACCTTGACAATAACATGGATTTCCTGCTCTATGCTTGAAAGTGGCGTTACCTCCACCCTATCTGAATCCCACAACATCCAGAGCCCCCCAATATATCCTATAGTGTCCGTATGGATCGCTCTGTCAAATGGGAGCCTATCAGTAATTTCCCGAGCCCGCTCACCACTAATTTTAGTCTCCATGATAATCAATACAGCAAGATTGTGATTATTGACAAGTTCCCTCATATGATTCTGAAATGTGGCCTTCAAAGCCCCTCTATAATTCCAAGCTATAAGATTCATGACTAACACTTAATCCAGGAAAGCACTCATTAAAAGGCGGCAGAGCCTTCACCTCCTCCCTCAAATTGCATCTGATCTCCCTGCCCGGCATCAATGTCACAAAGAGTTTCAGCATTCCCATCATCAATTTCTGAACGGGCTCGAGAATATTAAACTTTGTGGATGGCTGAACTATCGGAATCAAAATTGTGATCACCTTGTTCCCCATAATGCATGTCCTCTCCTTCAATGACTCACTCAGCCTCACCTCGCAAACCACCGGAGTAGCTGCGTCTTGGGCCAGTGACTCCCACGTGCAGCGATGCTCTTTCAGCAGAACCGGGTCTGTCATTGTGATCATGAATTCTCTGCCGCTCCTCACCGTTAGCGAACAAATCGCCCTCCACACCTTCGCCAAAATGTGGCTGACCCACCCCACTACCTGGGTTAGTCTTACTCAACTCTCCCCCTCTAAACTGGTACCCAATATCTGATCCGCCACCGGTTGCAAGCTGCATCTCGTAGAAACCTGTCTGATTGGGCTCACTGTGGATCGATGGTGAGAGGCGGATGTTAGACTGCGAGGGAGGCGTGGCATTAGGTCTTTCTAGTATCCTGAAGCTTGTCTGATGCACCCTAGATCGGGCAATGACCTTTTTGCCCTTAATGGAGGCACTAGAGGTCAACTTGGAGTTCGTTGGGCCCTCTTCCAACCCCGGGTGATACTTATCTAATGGGCTTGAATGTGATGGGCCTTGGACTGAAAAAGGGGTCTCAACAGCACCACCTTGGTTCCCTTCTTTTTTGAGATGGGCTATGGGGGGTTTTAGCGGGGATAGCTTGCGCTTCCCTTCACGAACAAAATAACGGCTCCCTAATTTTGGGGCACTACCCGTACCTGCCTTAGCAACAGGATCATACACGTCACACCCCTTCTGCCCCTGAGCATGTACCCGCCCAGTATCAGCCACATCCCCTCTATGTCCTTTTGTCCCAATTCTCTTACGCGATACCAATAGCCACAGACCATAGTTGTCCTCTAGTGCCTCAGGTGTGGTCCCTCTTTCCCGTTCAGGACTGTCAGTAGCATGGGTATTGCATAGGTGCCCAGCTCGGTCCACGCTGTCACCCTCTTCCTTCTCCACCTGAACTTTCCTAGCCTTAACGGTGTACGGGCAGCTCTCCCACCGGTGACCCATCCTCCCACACGAGAAACACATCCTATGAATGCCTTTATAAGTTACTGCTTGTTCAAACCTCCCAATCAAAACTATGTCGATAAGGGGCTTATCAACATCAACTTGCACACACAAGTGTGCGAATCTACCTTTGGTTTCGGATGTTGTATGAGTGTCCACTCTTAGAACATTACCAATAGCTTACCCGATCTGGTATAGAGCCTCGGCATTATAGAATTCAATGGGGAGCTCATTAAGCCTAATCCAAACCGCCACAGAGGATACGTTAGCCGAAGATGGTTTAAAATATGGCTCCCACGGTCTGATGGAAAAAAAATGCTGGCTTATGAACCACGAACCCTTTTTTAACACAGCTTCATAGTCCTCCTTTTGAGCGAATCTGATGAGGAAAAAATCATTACCAAGTCCGTCGCAATCCAGGTGCCCATTGGTCTCCAAAGACTATGAATTTTGGCATGTAGAAGGTTGAATCCTACCGTTCTACCATAGACCTTCACTATCAGCGCTTTATACCAAGGAGACCTAATATGTTGTTTGAACTCCTTAGTAAACTTCACCGCAGCCAACCCTACACAGAGCTGTTCAACTTCTTCATCCGATTCCACATTGTCCTTCATGAGTTCAGCAAAGTTGAACGCTTGCGTGTATGCTCCCGGTATCTCACCCACCAGTTTATCCTTGAAGGACGGCGGCGGGGAAGGTGGTCGAAAATCGTGGACCTGACCAAGCTGAGGGCGCCCCATCCCTTGGCCATCACTGAACCCCGTGTGGTTCACATCTTTTACTTTCTTATTGCTTCAGGCAAGCTCAGCCTCCTCCTCACGGGAAAGAGGGGCCATCAGAGGTGATGGCGTTCACAGGGAATGAGACTAGTACGGAGAGAAAACCAACTAGTACGGACTATTATCTTTTGTTTATTTTTATGAGATTGTTGCTACAGTAGATTGTCAAAGATGACATTCTACTATAGCTAAAATATGAAAATTTTTAAGAATAGCAACCTGGATGTGTGTGACTTTTTGAGGGGATGAGAACTAAATATGAGATTTTAGCATTTTCACATCTTTGATGTGAATGCTCTTACCTTCCTGAAGTTTGACCAAAATTTAAATTGCCTACCTGTGATTTGAAATCTCATGATGTAAGTATTCTGTTGGATTCTTTTTAATCTTATATTTTTATGTTTTTTGTATTTTTGGAGGAGAGAGACATAAAAGTGAGCAAAATTACATATTTAGCCATATTTTTAACAGAGATGGGTTATGGAAATCTAATTGAGCTAATCTTAAGTGGTTAAAGTATCAAATTGCAAACCACAGGTAGACAACTTAAATTTCAGCCAAATCACAGGTGAGTAAGTTATAATTTTCCCTATATTTTATTATGGACAAAGTTTGGGAGAAAACTTTATTTTATTGTAGTTTAAGGCTACAACTCCACTTATGGGTGTAAATTCTAACCGTTGGGATTACATTTTTTTCTTATATCCTCTATATTTGCAAAATTTCCAGAATAGCAAATAGCAAAAATAAATAACTATGTCATCAATCAAATATTTAAATTTCAAATTTTTATAATATAAAATTATGCTCAAAATTTAATTTTATAAAACAAATAATAAATAAAATATTATTAACATGGAAATTTACATATGCTTTAAGAATATAAAGAAAATACAATTAATAGTAGATGAAAATACAATAAATAGTTAGATTTTCAAAACATGTAGCTATGTTACAACCAATTTGTAGCTAAACTTTGTCCATTTATTATTTAGCTTATCAAGCTAGTTCAAGTCGAAATCTATACACGAATATTAAATCATTTGAGTTTAAACATAATAATGTTTTTGCAAACAAACTCGTAAGTATGATATTTGCTTTAAGTATATATAATATTATATGTTTATATGTATGCATGTATAATATTGTAGTTATATAGACTTGTTTTTATTTTTATTTTTATAGGAATATAAACTATATTTGATTGTGTACTCTTTTTTTATAAATAAGTTTATAAAATATCAAATTATTATTTATGTATTGATAATAGAAATATATAATTTTGTAATAAAATTATATATGATTTTTTAGAGTACAATGTTGGTCAATCTAATTTTTATAAATTCAGAAATGAAAATAATTATATCCAATTAACTCAAATAATAAAATTTCAATTATAATTTATTTATTAGTTATTATGTCAGATTCGTGGAGAAATAAAAAATTATGGACGTAACATTTACTATATTGGAAAAAAAATAAGTTAATCAGTGAACAAAATCAATATTGTTTGACAATAAAATAAATGAAACTTGAATATGTAATATAGTTTAATTATTATCTTGAGCTCAAGTCGTGTTTGAAATAAAATTTATTTAAACAATCTTTAACTTTTAAAAGAGAATTACGAGCTCTAGATCTCTTTTTGGGGGAAAAATAAATAAAATAAAATATTTTTCAACCCACTAAAAATTGCTTTAAGGTGTCTTTAAAACTAAAAAACTTTAACACTAAAGTTGAAATTTTGAGTTTTTAGGGGGGAACTCTATAATTCACTATTCATATTTTATAAATTCATAATTCAAAAGTGAAATTCATTATAATTTGCTAAATACTCAAAACACCAAAAATAAATTTCAATTAAAAAGGGAGAAAATGCCAATGTTATCTAGTGTTACTAGAGTGGATCAAAATTTTGTAACTTTAAAAGGCAAAATCAAAATTATCCTAAATTTTATTAACTGTATAATTTAAAATTTAATCTATAACTTAAGTGTAATTTCTTAAGTGTTGTAACTTAGGCTCTATAATTGAACCCAGTAGAATGTTTGCATCGACAAATGGAGTAAAAAATATGTTATAGTTATTAAATTCACCCATGTAGGCTTTATTCGTTAATAGAAACCTAATGGTTAAAATTTTAATATTAATTATTTAAATTTATACTATTTTGAAGTTATATGAGAACCTAAAATAATGATTTCAACTACTTTGGCTGATTTTTAAGTGAAATCATATTTTGAAAACACAATTTCAACACTTAAAAATCTGTTATATATTTTTTTCGATGAGAAGGAAATGAAAAAAAGGAAAGAGTGTAAGCTCAAATAGTGTAAAACACTATAGCTAATTTAGACTCCCAATTTTAAATTACGGCTTAGTTGCTTTTACTCTAATTTAACTAAGTGCGGAACAAGGGTAAATGATACACAATAAAACCGAAACACTACTCTAAGGCATAAGCAAGTACAATAAATAATAAATGTAAAGCTTAAAGAGTAGGGAAGAGATGCAAATACAAGATAACACCGAGACGTGTTATCAAAGAGAAAACTGAAGTACTCGGCGAAAAACCTCTCCGCGGCCCTCCAAGCCGAAATTGATCCACTAGTGAATAAAGTTAGACTACATGAATAACGAAAAGACCCTCCAAGCCTAATCTACCCAATGTACTTGAACCTTCCAAGTTCCTGCTACCAACGGGCTTCACGAAGCCATGTCTTCACTGGTTGTCCGGATCCTGCAATTAGCTCCAAATTGTATTTGCCACTCAATGGCTTCTTCCAATGCTTCCCATATGCACCAAAACTTTTCTCAACACTCAGAATGTATGAAGTAAGTGTTTGGGCTAAGAACCTCTCAAGGATGTGTAGATGGAGAGGTAGGAGTGAAGGAAACTTTAGAAAAATGGTGTAGATGATTGTGGGTATACAATCTCTAACTCTCAAGTGTTTGGTTAGGGTTTTCTCTCTCAAAAGTTTCTTGGAAAAACTCTTTGTTACAATTTCGTGGGTAATGAGGGCTTATATAGTATTAGTAAAGGTATGTGAAAAGGCACACTCAAAAACATCCAGGCAGAGAGTTTCGCGAGTCACTCGCGACTTGGCCTGAGTCGTGAATGACTCGTAAAATCCAACCTAGCAAAGAGACTCTTCAAATTCCAGCATGTCCTTCTCACGTGGCTTTTTGCGGGTTAGCACTCACGAGCCAGTCGCGAGCTAGTCACGAATTCTTCAACTTCACAGAATCTTCACTAATCACTCACATATAGCCCTTACATTAAATCCCACAAAAAATACAAGGAAATGATTGATCAGAAATACAATCAAATTGGACGCGGAATTAAAGCTAACATAAAACATAGTTATAAATCACAACTTTACAAAGAGAAGGGATTCAATTTCCTTTGCTTGGATAGAAGCAGGAGTGGCAAAATCTGACTAACATGTTTATAAACAGGTCATGGGTTAAAGCTAAACAGGTTCGGGTTATATTTAGGTTGACACGGCTAACCAGTTAAATAAACGGGTAGTGTTTGTGTTCAACATGCAAACCCATCTGACCCGTTTAGTTTATAAAGTTATTAGTTATTTTGATATTATTGCTTAATTTATGATTGTTTTTATATGTTTATTACTATATTTATAGTTGTAATTGTATTTTAATTTTAGATATATGAGAATTGATAAAAATTATATAGGTTAGGTATGACCTATTAATCAAATAGATTATTAAACGGGTCATTTGTATTGACCTTTACATGGCTTGTTAATTAAATGAGTTAAATGTGTCGGGTCGGGTCGACTTGTTTAATAAATAGGTCGTGTTTGGGTTGAAGATTCCTGACACGTTTACTAAACAGGTCGAGTTCGGGTCAACTCATATAGCCGAACACTCATAACTTGACACGACACGAACTCGACCCACGAACACAAATTGCCACCTCTATATAGAAGAAAAAAGAGGAGAGGAAGGAAATGTGAAAAGAAATGATTTACATGAATCCCACCAAATTTTTTTTTTCTTTTTTCACTCTCCCTCCAAATCTATAAAATTACTCTTATATCCTTAAAAAAATAATTTATAAAGATAAAATAGTAAAATGATCTTTTATTATTACTTATTATAAGATTATTTACATAGTTAAACACTCAATAATATTTTGTTAACGTACTAGTAAACGATTTTAACATAGTTTTATATATATATATATGAGATAAGTTCAAGTTACACCTGGTGTAACTTTGTAAGAGTTACACCTTTTTTAGACCATTGATTTTTATTAAATCCGATGGTTAAAAACACACTATTAGCCATCTCATTATTTTTCTAAAAATAAGTGATGAAGCATTAAATGAGTCTCTCCACCCTCCAAATCCAGGCATTCTTCTTCTTCTAAGCAACTTTTTGAGTAAATATTGAGAATGAGAAAACATTGAACTTTTCTTTCATTGCTTTTAACAGCGGAATCGAAGTCGTGTCCATGTTTTATCATTTTTTTATGCTAAATTAAACCTCTAGCACTTCCCTCTTTCCCTTTTTTACAGGTTATATAAATATCAGTGGGTATTTATTTCTTTTAGGTTATTATAACCCATCTCATAGTTTCGTTGTGGGCATAGGCGCACAACAAAAAGTTTAGTATGATTTTTTAAATAATATAGTGTATCTAAAACTCATACCAGCATGCAAAGACTATGCATGTGCTACTTGTTAGCGATAGAAATAAAGCAAAGTCTCGTACAAAAGTAACAAAACATCTCAAATTCAAAACTCATACTAAAGTTTCTGCCCACACCAAAACTATATAGTGCTCTTTAATGGTTAGAAAGAAAAAAAAATGATATTGTGCTCTACAGGTGGAAAGAAAAAGGGAAAAAAAAAAGTATGGAAAGAAATTAATATGGAAAGAGAGAAAAAAATTATAGTATTAATTAGGTAATGAGGGGAAAAGAAATAACATTTAATGATTTTTTTTCAACCATTAGATCTTTTAAAAATCTACGGTGTAAAAAAGGTGTAACTTTACAAGAGTTACACCAGGTGTAAGTTGAACTCATCTCTAGATATATATACACACACAAGATAGAAATTCTACTCTAGAATTATCTAAGTGTATATGTGTGTGAAACTCTTTCTTTGAGACTTGAACCCCGGCCTATGCCCCCTATACCCCACACCCCACAAACACTTATACTTGTAGAGTGATCATCGCGTCAAGAGTGTGCCGCGGTGATTTTAACATAGTCAAGCACTCAGGTTATGTTTAGTAACAGTTTTTGTTTTCTATTTTCAAAAACTTGTTTATGAGAATTGAAAGAAAAAACTATTTCCTTGTATTTTTGAAATTAGAAACACGTTTGGTTAGTTGAAAAAAAAAAGTTTTTTGAAGAAAAAAATAGAAAATACTAAATATGTTGTTACTGTGAGAGACCGCGCCCCCAGCCCGTTTTTTAGGTGTTGGGCCAAACCCACGTGAATGGGTGAAGTCATGTTATTGCCTCTCAAAATGGAGATTCGACTGATTATATTTTCCCCTTTAGATTAAAGGTTTTACAATGGAGTCACCACTTATTTAATTATTGGAAAAAATAAGAAAACTAAAATTGAAAAATTCCTCATTTTATTAATTTGAAATTGAATTTAAATTGATCATAGGAAATTACATGCCTTTGGTCCTGGATACAATTTAAGATAAAGTACATGACTTTATTTCCTAGTTATAATCTAGAAATTAAAAATTATATAGATAAGCATTTTATCTACTAACCCTTGATCTAAGATCGGAGGCTATGTTACAAGGTTAGGCACCCACCTTACCCGGTGAAACCGGTCTTCTAGACTATGGTGGCCAACATTCATACCACATCATCCAATATGTCGTCAATCAATTTGTGTGTTGAATTTAATGTGTGTACATGTGATAAACCCTAATTCAATTTATTAAGCATTTCATTTGGATCGAAAAATAAATTCTAGTGAATGTGTGTGGATGATGATATTCTAGATTCAAGGATTTGAAAGAATTATTAAACAAATATATTTTTCATGTTTTTGATATGGATTTAAGATTAAAACTACTGTTATACATGAACATGTGATGAACAACCAAGAACATGTGAAGAACACATAAGAACATTTAAGAACATTCAAACATATTCAAGGGAATTTAAATAATTACTATCATACTTTAATATTAAATTCTCATTATAGCAACATAAAAAACAAGTTAGAGAAATTGATTATATATTCATGCAAGATCCATACGATGGAGGAGGAGACTCTTGGTGGAGGTCCTAAGGGTGGAGGAAAATAAGAGTTAAGAGAGGGAGAGTGAGTCTCACTCAATACCTTGAGTCTCAATAAGACCAAGATATGACAAGACTACTCTACTTCACTAAAACTCAAGAGAGGAGAAGAGAGGGGTGTTTTTTTTTGTGTCATTTGGAATGGAGGAGAGAGGGGTTTATATAGTAGTGGTGGAGAAAATATGAATGGAATGTCATTTAATGAAGGTTGACAAAGAATCATGAACCTAGACCTTATTTTAGCCTTTGGGGAAATCGGGTGTATTAAATGTAGAGATTGGTGGGAGTGAGGAGCAAGCAAAATTCGGTTTTCCTGCAGCTACTGTAACAGCCTGTAGAGCCAACTTCAAAAAATCATATCTTACTCAATCTGATCATAATTGTCTCATTCTTATGCTCAAATTGAAGCCCCGGATGTCTAGTTTCTGAGAAAATTAACCTCATTCATAGATTCAAAATATTCTGAGAGATATCAAGGAAATGGTGAGTATAGGTCATTCGTTAGAAAATAATTTCAGCACAGTTAACATTAATAGGTCCCAAATTAGTTCCCAATTGACATTAATAGGCTCCAATCATTCCCATTTCAGACTTAATTAGTTCCAAATTTACCCTAATTAAAAGATAATTGCAAAAATTACTCATTGAATAATTAATATTTAGCTATCTATTTAATTAGGTGTGTGCAACCTTACCATAAAATGTAGTCCTAACCAATCAAATTATGACACATCATTAATCTCAAATTGATTATAATTATAACCAATTGGAATCAATTGTTCATAATCACATATAGTCGGACTCAATTTGTAATAGTGCATTTTAGCCATTAAAACTTGATTTGTTGATAACTTTCAATCTGTTGGTCCGATTAGGGCTTATGACTAGTCGATTTGATCGTTACAATATCAAGATCATTTTGGTGAAATGAAATTAAGGATCTAGTGACCAGAATCAAGATGCATATTTCCAATGCCTTTTACCCTCCATGTGAGGTTAAATGCGGGTTGCAAAATGGGGTGTCAACAGAATACCTCTCATTGGCAGAGCTGAAAAGCGAATGTCAATGTATGAAAGAGACACCTAACTTTGCAATCAGTATTTAACCGTGGTGAATGTATGATGCATGTAGATAAAAATGCAGACGGTCATGTTGTGGATCAAAATGTGGACCAAATCTCGGGATAGATTGCCTATGTACCTCTTGGTGAGAGGATCAAGTCCAAACGTAGTTCATACATGCAGCTTTTTTTTTTTTTTTTTTGGAAAAAAAATGAGTACAAGACATGTTTACCAGTGGTCACGACAAAATGCGGATTTCAGTCGTGCTTTCTAGAGGACCAATGATCTTGACTTTTAGACGTGCTTCCTAGAGGTCCAAGAATTTGAATTTTGGACGTGCTTCCTAGAAGTTCGATGGATTTGAAGTTTGGACATGCTTCCCAGAGGTCCAAGGATTTGAATTTTGGACGTGCTTCCCAGAGGTCCAAGGATTGGAATTTTGGACGAGCTTCCCAGAGGTCCGATGGTTTTGAAGTTTGGACGTGCTTCCCAGAGGTTCGATGGAATTGAATTTTGGACGTGCTTCCCAGAGGTCTCTTGAATTTGAAATTCGAACGTGCTTCCCAGAGGCCTATTGAAATTGAATTTTGGACGTGCTTCCTAGAGGTCCAAGGATTTGAATTTTGGACGTGCTTCCTAGAGGTTCGATGGATTTGAAATTTGGATGTGCTTCCCAGAGGTCCATTGAAATTGAATTTTGGACGTGCTTCCCAGAGGTCCAAGGATTTGAATTTTGGACGTGCTTCCCAGAGGTTCGATGGATTTGAATTTTAGACGTACTTCCCAGAGGTCCAAGGATTTGAAATTTGGACATGCTTCCCAGAGGTGTTCTATGGATTTGAATTTTGGACGTGCTTCCCAGAGGTCTGATGGTTTGAAGTTTGAATTTTGGATGTGCTTCCCAGAGGTCCATTGATTTGAAATTTTGTACGTGCTTCCCAAAGGTCCAAGGATTGGAATTTTGGACGTGCTTCCCAAAGGTCCAAGGATTTGAAATTTGGACGTGCTTCCCAGAGGTGTCTAATGGATTTGAATTTTGGACATGCTTCCCAGAGGTCCGATGGTTTGAAGTTTGAATTTTGGACGTGCTTCCCAGAGGTCCATTGATTTGAAATTTTGTACATGCTTCCTAGAGGTCCAAGGATTGGAATTTTGGACATGCTTCCCAGAGGTCCATTGAAATTGAATTTTGGACGTGCTTCCCAGAGGTCTGATGGATTTGAAGTTTGGACGTGCTTCCCAGAGGTCCAAGAGTTTGAATTTTGGACGTGCTTCCCCGAGGTCCGATGGATTTGAAATTTTGGACATGCTTCCTAGAGGTCCAAGGATTTGAATTTTGGACGTGCTTCCCAGAGGTCCGTGGATTTGAAATTTGGACGTGCTTCCCAGAGGTCCGATGGATTTTTGGAAGGCATAATTCTTGCCGATGTGTGTGGGCCCTTTACCTTAGTACCTGCAAAATAAATATTTCCAGTTAGTAACAGAATTATTCATTGAAAATTTGACATACCTAGCCAATGCCCCTAGTTTGGGACATATCTCATGCTTGATGTTGCACCACTAGAGAATATGGAAGAGGATCATATCTTCTGTTCTTGGTTCTTGAGGAAGAATTTAATGAAGATTTTTCCTGGGACTTCTCGATTTTTTTTTCAAAGATTTGGAAATCTTGAAATTTTTTTTTGAAAGAATTGAAAATCTTGATTGAATTATTTTTTTTTGAAAGCGAACTAAGAAGCACGAGCCCAACGCCCCTAGTCCCAAGGCTTTTTGAAAATTCTCTCTTTTCTTTTCTTCTTTTTTTTTTTTTTTTTTTTTTTGAAAGATATGGAAATCTTTTTTTTTTTAATTGAAAATCTTTTTTTTTTTTTGAAAATTTTATCTTTTTTTTTTTTTTTTTTTTGAGATTTGAAGATTTGTTCATTATCAAAAAGTGAAGAAGATGAAGATGAAGATGGAGTAAAAGTGATGAAGATTTATTCATGATGATTTTTTTTTTTTTTTGAAAAACCTATCCTTTGAATGAAAATAACTTTGGCTGGAAGTTGATGCGGATTGCTGGATAAGTCCTTGCTTAATTCCTACAAAAAGATCATTTCAATTAGCAATGGACTTATTCATTAAAATGAATTGGAAGTACTTACCCAATGCCCCTAGTTTGGGGCATATTCCACGCTTAGATTGAAGTTGAATTCATTTGATGTTGTGACCATTGGGGAACATGAAAGAAGATCATGGTCTGCCATCCTTGGTTCCTGCAAAAAGGCTTTCTTTCTCTAGCTTGTTAGAAACCAATTATCGTGAAAACATTTTTTGCCAATGTCCTTAGTGTGGACATGCTTGCAAACAAATGGATTAATGCCTCAAATGAAAACATACTTCCATGCAAGAAGAACATATTTACACACAATATAAATAGGCCAATGCTCCAAGTTTAAACATGCTTAATGCAAACAAATGGGCTTAACTTAACATGCACCCAAACAATTTTGTCACATTGTTTTGACTTTGTTCTCCAAGATTGTTTGGGTGATTGGGACCGAGCCTCTGAAAGGCTGCCTACGTACCTCTCTCATAGAGGATCAGGTCAAGACGTAGTTCAAGAGAACTAGATTTTGAAAAAGAATGATTTTTTTTTTTTTTTTTTTTTGTAGAAATGAGATTTCTATTTCTTTCTTCTTCTCTCTTTTTTTTTTATTTTTTTTATGAACAAGAGGTGATCCTTTGAACATCCATTTTTTTAAGAATCAAACAAATCTCTTTGATTAGGAAGGATCAAGATCATTAAACTCATGTAATCAAATTTGCATCATCCTTTTGAGCATCGTCAAATTAAGTCTCCAAAGGCAATCAAGAAATGAAATGTGATAATATTTATGAATCACATTGTTAGGTGAAAACAAGGAGAGTGCTCTAGGTTTGGAAGTTCTTTTGAGTCATTTTGAGGATTTGAGAATTTGAGAAATTTTGTCCTCAGACATATCATCCTGTGGGGTTTGACAATTTTAAGCATTTTTCCTTTTTGATTCAAGGGAAAAATATTATTAGAGTTTAAGATGCGCCTACAATTAGCAAGACTTCAAGGAGGTCTTATTCATGGGTTGTAATGTAGACCGGGTTTAGGTTATGAAATGAATGGTAAAAAGGCTCAAAATTCCCTACGATGTTCCCCCAAGTATGCATTACTCAAACAGGTGGAAACTTTATCTCTATTTTATCTAAGGATAGAAACCTGTGCTCGGTTTGATCCCGATCACCGAACAGGTGGAAACATTATCTCTATTTTATCTAAGGACGGAAACTTGTGCTCGGTTAGATCTCGGTCATCGAACAGGTAGAAACCTTATCTCTATTTTCCCGTAGGACAGAAGCCTTTGTTCAGTTCGATCCCAGTCGCCGAACAAGTGGAAATCTTACTTCCTCAAGTTAGTTAAAAACGGAAGCCCGGTTCGGTTCGATCCCAGTCACCAACCAGGTGCACACCTTAACTCGGTCACATAACATCTATAAATGAACAGAGTAAAAACATGGCAGAAATGATTTAACTCCAACAAAAAGTAATAGCAATGAGAATTGTTCACAAATATGACCGAAACTAATGTCTTGTCACCACATCCCAGTGACTATAAGCAAACTAAGTAAAGCAAACAAAAAACCAAAGTAAAACTAATGTCTTATCACCGTATCCTGGTGACCATAGGCAAACCAAGTAAAGCAAATAAAGTAAATTGAAAATTTTCTTTCTCAAGCAGTAAGGTCATGGGGTTGATCTGGTTGAATTGGGGTCATTTCCACGAATGGTTGGGCAACAGAGTCAAGTTCGGCACAACACCAGGATTACTGGTGATCTTGAGGTCAACCAATTCCACATGGGAGTCAATCTCCAGCACCAACTCCCTCATACTAGGAGTGTCTTCTTCTTCTTCTTCAGCGCTAGTGGGGTTCTGAACTGGGGAAGGAGGCTCCAAGTAGGGCATTTGCTCGAGGTTCCTCAGTGGGGAATCATCGGACACCCCCATCGCTTGTAGAGCAAGCATCCATCCCTCGCCAAACCCATGTTGCCGTGATTGATAGATGATTGGTTCCACGGAGTTCTCGGCATCCGCGAAGCCCGCATTGTACCATTTGTCCTCACAGGCTTCTAGGGCCGCCTTCAGCTCAGCAATTTCATTGGCCTGTGCCAAATTTAGACTCTCGGCTTTAGCTAGCTTGAGCTCCGTTCCCCCTAGTTTCGCATCCGTTTCCATCAGCTTCTGCTTTGCCAATGCCTGGGCCCTCTCAGCCGCCCGCATCCTCTCCTCGGCATCCTCCGCAACCTTGCCCTTATCCCTTATCGTGGCCTCAGCAACCTCTTTCAGGGCTCTTTCTCTGTCAGCCTCCTCGGCGGCATCCTTCAACTGGTCTTCAATTATATAAGCCAACTGCACTGCCTGTTACAACAATATCGATGAATATAAAGAGGAAACAATATGCATATATTTGTGTAACAAAAGGAAAAAGACAAGGTGTATTACCGCGATTGAGTGCCATTGCAACCGAGTAGCTAAGGACTCATCACTGCTGCTGGAGAAAAAGTGCACGTCCTCGGGAAGTTGCAAGCCTTGTCCAAGACTTCGGGCAATCCGGCCACCCTTGCCCTGAGCCCAACTTCTTACGTTGGAAGTCACCAGGAGTGGCTCGTTCCAGAGCCTGAAGATCGTGTGCCATCCCACGGCGATGTGGGAAGAGGAAGACGCCACGTTGGATCTAACCTGCACGGTTAGGCATGTGCCACCTGTTAGTTCCCAGATGACCACGACAGTTGGGGTAGAAACCGGGGGAGTCCTTGGGGGAGCGTCCTTTGACCCTCTAAAGGGCTGGTCGGCAATGCGTTGTCTCTTCCGAGTACGGGTAGCTGAAGGGGGCTGATTCCCGCCTTGAGTCTGTTGCTGCTGCGCCGTAGGACGGGCACCGTGCAGAAACCGGTCAATTGTCATTGTCCTCCGAACGACCATCTCGCCTTCTCCTTGTTCGACCTTTGCTTCTAAGGAATTTACCGAATTGACCTCTGTTTGATCGGCTGGCTGGACTTCAGCACGAGGCTCCTTAACTAGTATGTGAACGGCACGACCTTGAAAAATAGAGTTGGTCGAGGCATCCCTCACATGTACCAATGAATTTGCCCTAATCAACCGAGGGACGAGGTCCCGAGCTTCGCCTACTGTTAGGTTTGGAGGAAGGAAGTTTGGATGTCATACGTCAATATAAGACAATAGTGGGCTATCCACCAGCAGAGCCTGTCCAAAAGGTTGGTAGGTTGAATAAATCGGGGTGCAGCCGAGTATAAGGTGGGATGCCCAAAGTTGCCCGTTGAAGTTGATGAAAATCTCTGACCGGAGTACAAAATTTAGGTCTCTCACGTGCATGACTCTGATGTCCAGTCTAAACCTTTTACCCTCTACATCAGAGCGAAACAAAAAATTGGTTAGTACATGTTTAAACGACAACAAAGACAAACAAACCACACCAAAATAAAAACAGAATTAAATGTGCACGGTACTGACCAACATCCCGAGGCGAAGTCGGGCAGGTGAGTTCGTTGGCATGCCAATTGCCGCTCACACGAACATACTCTCCCATAGAGTTTCTGTTAGAGTTGGGAAGGCATGATATTAGCCATACCCGTACATCCCTAACTTTTAGATAGTATGCTGTTCTTATGTTACCGCACAAACTATACATAAAATTTATGTCATGGTGGTCCAGCTATAGCCCGCACAAGTGATTTAGTCGGCTAACACAACTCACTACTCGGTAAAAATTGGGAGGGGAGTTGATCGGGACACAAACCATAGAATCTAAGGGTCCTAAGTATTAGAGTGTCTATGGGAAATCTAACCCCTCCTTCTAAGACGGCCATTAACGGAAAAAAACACTACTTGAGGGCGTCGCTAAAGAGTAATATCGCCCTCATGACAATATGTTACCTCTACATCACCAGGGATATCATAAACTGCCCCAAAATTGTCTAAGGCTACCTCGGTGTTAAGAAGATGAGAGAAACTCATTCTTAATTCTAGAGTAAGAAAAAGAAATTGAATAAAAGAAAAGCAGTGAGCAAAGAAACTTGCTGTGGGCTCTAGGAATTTATGATCTTGGTTGGAGAATCTATGCACGGGAAGAATATGCTCGGCAATGAAAGATTTGAAAGAGTAGGGACGTAAAAAAATGATATGAAGAGTAGGAAGACACTATTTATAGGGAGAAGGCATTTAATGGAAAAAAAGCGGAAAAAGTCTTTTCAAATTTCTTTTTGTAACTCCCACACGCGTGGCCTTGGTTCATGAACCATCAGGTCATGATTACGGCTGGATTTGACAGGCAGACATAACACTTCTTGCTTGCTCACTCCCAAGTGCAGGAGATCGTAGCAATATAATTCCCGGAGTACCGAGGTCAAACCACAAGGAGCGGGGTAGATTCAAAGACAATGTAATTAAAAAAAAAAAACTATTGGTGAAGCTGAAGAATAATTTTTGCCTGGTAATTGTAAACAAGAATAACAGTGATAATTGATTTAAATCAATAATGTAAATACTAGGGCATTGGGGTGTTTCCCTATATCGATATGAAATTCTTTGTGATCTAAGAAATTATATATTTCATAATTGATTGTTCTTATACAATTAAATACTTATGATTCGGTTGAACTAAGACAATTCAAGAACGCATAATAACCTAGATTAATAATGCAATTAGAAAAGTTTTCAGAAAAACTCATTCACTTTAAAACCTGATTTCTATTTGAAACTATTAGAAATTCATCTAAACAATAAGAAAAACATGATTGAACTTATTGAAAGCATGGAAGAACTAATACATCAATAGAAATCTAATTGAACAACCAAATACGTCGTTGATAAAATCCTAGAAAGAATCACATTGAATATTCATACCGTATAGAAGAAACATAACCCCTAGCCCTAGCAAAGAGTTTAGGCTGACATTAGAGAAAGGAAAATACAAGGTTTTCTCTCCAAAATTCGTTCTACACAGCGTCCTTTCAAAACCCTAACGTCAAAAGTGTCCAAAGAAAAATAAAACTTTTACTATTTTAATTTCCGTCCAGGTTTACAGCAGTAACTTGTGAGTTAATTTCGGCCTTCAAAAATTGAGAATTTTGCAAAACTTAAAACTGTAAAGTTGTAGATATTTAAGTCATGGTTCCAACCCATTCAGCTTTGTGTCAATTGGATTTTTGAGAAGAGAGATACGCCCAAAATACTGATCAGTGCTCAAATCAAATTTTTCCTTTTCAGATTCTGCCTCTTTGATTTCTTTCCTTATTTGAAGCTTCCAATCATGGTAGACAATCCAAACACTCCAGCTGCACCTCCTTATTAGACATTTAAGCATGGTCCTTTAGCTCCACTTTAATTCTAGTTTGGCCTCCATTCTCTCACAAATTCCTGTAAACTCATCTTTCTCATATGATTTCCTGAAAGTAGAAAATTACACACAATGAATGACATCTTATTCAAGAAATCATGTAAAGATAAATAATAGGAACTAATGCAAATCATGGCTTAATTATACAAATTAAGCATAGTAATAAGGAGATAATGCCCATATAAATATATTACAAGTATATATTTTAAGGCGTTATCACTTCTTTTAAGGGGGCATTAATAACTGTCTTATCCTCCATTTAATGACCGACGATTAAGCTTCCCAAGGAATCCCTAATTTGCTAGGGTAAGTCCTTGATTCGTTCCCGGTTGCCGGACATGAATCAAGGGAGGGCTATTATACAGCATACGGCCTCAAGCCCACTTGGCCTTGGGCCTTGGCACGGACACACCCCTAAAACGTTCTTAAGTCCAAGCCCAATAGGATGCCCGTTCCACTGATCGCAAGTTAGACATGCTCATGCCGATCATGTATGGATTGGTCGGGGGTTGTACTTACCAGGGGCAGCCCATGACCTCGGCAACTCGGAATTGCCTTGGGGATTACCATTGCCGAGCAACCTTTTGGAAACTGGAACCAGTGAATAATTAAATCGGACCCCACCCACACAAGTGAGACCAGAAGGTAATCATGAGTACCTCACCAACCTCAAGCTATAAATAGGAGAAGGGAGTAGAGAGAAAGGGGGGGTCATTCAAAGCGAAAGAGAGAGCAAGAGAAAGAACACCAGTAAAATGAGAGTAACTTAGAGGGAGAGGGAAGAGTGTTCTACTAAGGAAAAGCAACACATAATCTAAGCTCGGCTAGGAATTATCCATAGTAGGAAATCCATAGCCCACATTATAAATTAATTGTCAGTCCAATCCCGAATCCAGTCCATCAAGGGAGTTCGGGCACGTACACCTTTCATGGATTAAAATTAGTGAGAAAGTTGTTAATGGTACGCATGTAAATATGTCTTTGTAGTTCCAATTATATATCAAGTTAAACGAGTACATGATGGGAAACGCTTTGCTACCCAAAGAGTAGATGCGATACAAAAGGGAAACATTGTATTTACATTACTTGCTTCATTTCAGGTATGAGTTAATTCCATGTTATTGACATTTTCCTGAGTTGAGTTTGGCCAGTGGTTACTTTGATCATGATGCATTTTGGTTGCCATGATTTTTTATGTGGTTTTGAAGGTGTGAATATTTAAAATTATTTTAGTGTTGCAAATATAACATTCAATTAAGTTGATTTTACAGAAAGAAGAAGAAGGGTTTGAACACCAAGAAGCAACAATGCCTTCTGTACCTGCTCCAGAGATGGTAACTAATATGTGCTTTCCATTTTTTTATTAGACATTTTCCCATTTCTTGCTGTTTTAATTATTGAACTCCAACTTGCAGCTTCCATCGACGGAAGAGCTACATGAGAGACATCTCACTGATCCACGTCGTCCAAGGTAAGATTTGTACTACAAAACGCGGGGGCATTAGGCCGCGTTTTTTTAGGCCGCGTTTATAAAAACGCGGCCCCAGACGGACTAAAGCCGCGTTTTTTAAAAACGCGGCTTAATAAAAAACAAGAGTCGCGTTTTAAACGCTCGGCCATAGAAGGGTTCTGAAGCCACGTTTTTTTGAGCTGTAGCCGCATTTTTGGGGGTGGACCTATGGCCGCGTTTAAAAAATGTGGCTATAGGACCTTCCTATTTAATTTTTTTTGGCAAACCAATTTTTTTTTTCCTTAACTGTGGCCGCATTTAAAAATGTGACTCTAGCCTGCCTAAAGCCGCGTTTTATAGACGCAGCTTTAAATTTGGTCTGAAGCCGTGTGTATAAAACGCGGCTTTAAATTTGTTCTGAAGCCGCGTTTTATAAACGCGGCTTTAGTTTGGTATGGGCCGCATTTCTTAAACGCAGCCTCAAATTTTGCCTATAGCCGCAGGTTAAAAACGCGGCTTTAGGCTTTGTATATATAGTATTTGGTCAGACATTTTCAACCCTAGCTAGCCTTTCCCACACATCAGGCTCCATCGATCTCTCAAGAGCCCGATCTAGCTCAAACCTCCTCACCCTCCAAGCCTCCTTAATCTCTCCGATCTCAAGCCCTCACCCTCACCCTCCATCTCCGATCTCAACCCTCACCCTCACCCTCCATCTCCGATCTCACCCTCACCCTCTATCTCCAATCTCAACCCTCGCCCTCCAACGAAAGATCATTCCCATTTGGGCTTATAGAGAGGGAAAGCTAGAACTAAGTACTAACAAAGAGTAGCATATTTGTCTCTCTCTCTCTCTCTGTGATCGTGAAGAGTCTCTATCTCTCTCTTTCTTCTGTGAAGCTCTAGGGTTTGGTTCGCTGACTTTGTGGTAAATTACTGTCTCTATCTCTCTCTCTGTGTTTCTTTTACTTTATTGTTTGGTAGCTTAGCGTAATGCGAAATTGTATTGGTGTGAATGGTTTTTTACTGGGTTTGATCGAATTCTTCTCCCAAAATTAGTGTTTGGATAGTGATTGTGTGGATTTGATATATATAATTAGATTTCTGAGTTAGTAATAATCAGCTGTGTATTTTCAGTTTCTGGTTTTTGATCTGTGTGTGGGAAATTTTTTTTTTTTTTTTTTTCTTAGTTTTTGCTACTATTAGCGTTTAGTTTTGATTGGATTGAATTTTTAAATAAAAATTTCTAAAGTTAGTGGTTAAATGTGTAATTATATTGTTATTTTCAAAGTTTTTTTTTTAATAAAAAAAATATGTTTTTGGTGTTTTATCTGTGTGAGGAAATGTTTTGGCTTTGATTTCGTTTTTGTGTTTGAAAAAATTGTATAAAAGTAGTGATGTTATTTGTTTTATATGTTTATTAATTTTGGTGGTGATTGTGGAATAGGGTTCATGCGGATCGTGCTGGAGTTTCAGTGCAACTGGGGCCTTGGAAGGTGCTAACTACCTTGCCACCGGGAAGCTTGTTAGCCTCAGTGAGCAACAGCTTGTGGATTGTGATCATGAGGTTGAATTCTTTTGCCCTTTCCCTAATTATGCTTTAATATGAAGGTTGATTTTGATTAATTTTTTTAATTTTGCAAAAACAGACATAATTGTGCATTTAAGTGTATATGGTAGATGTGAATGTGTGATCAATTTATATGGAATCTTGCATAATACAAAGTCTGTGTTTATGTGGCTTAATTAGATATGAAAAGTCATTCTTTTGTGTTACTGAATCAAGTGTTTACTCAGTTGTGCTTATTGGATGGCTGGTGCTGACAGTACAATGATGAGTTAAGGAGTGATAGGTTGGAGAATGTGCATGCTCTGTTTCGTGGTATTGACTTTAAATTGACATGAAAACTGAAAAATCATTCCTTTTCATTACAAAATGAGTTTTATTGCAATTGTACTTATCGGATGGTTGGTGCTGTAGTACAATGATGAGTTGAGTGATAGGTTGTAGAATGTTTGTGTTTTGTTTTCTTGTTACTACAGGTCTTATGTTGCTGAAATTTAACTGGAAATATACATAGAGAGTTGGAATTTAATTTTAAATTTGGTCATACTGCTCTTAATATAGATATTAAGCAAAACCATCATAGTGCTTCGATGGAAGGTTTTGATATGAAACCAACTTGAGTTTTTTCTGTTTTGGTGTTTTGGCAATAATATGTGATTTCTGGTTCTGCCTGTTGACCCACATTGTTGAATTTCATGTATATTTGGAGAGATCAAGGCATGTTTTTGTTTGAATAAATTTGAGGAGTAGTTTTCTTTTGTCTGTGGCTTTGCTCACAATTAAGTGTTATCCAATCAAGACAGCATTGCCCCCATTTAAACATTGTGGAAAATTTAGAATAGCTACGATTGCTTGTGTTAATACTTGATACCTAAGTTATTGTGTGGAGTGGTTAACTCCTTTCCAAATATATATATATATATGTTTTAATATCATAAAGCAGCTCAACAAAGTCCTTGGCCACCTGCTGTAAATTTTACATTTTATGAGTGGTAACCTGGTGACCAGATAAACCCTGTGTGTAGGGAATTAAACCAAATTCCCAACCTGTGAGAAACAAAAAAAATAGAGAAAACACACGCCAAAGAAAACAATCACACGCACAAGACAGTATTTACTTGGTTCGGCAATTTGCCTACGTCCACGGAGTTGCAGGAATTTCACTATTATCAGGGAAGAATAAGCCTCCGCTCCATGGACTAAGCCTCAGTAAATCTCACATTAAAAACCACGCAACATTATTCGGATCGGGTCGGGTCGTCAAATCAGATCAAACAAAACTAGGCTCCACAAAGCCCAACACTGTGTCCCTGTAAGGTTGGATATAAGATGTTATCTCTTATCATTGTCATAAAATATGGGAAATGCACGAACAAAGTAGCAGCAGTTATAGAAGAGAATGGTATAGAGTTGTGCTTTTAATTATTGGTCACAAATTTAGAAGCTCGCTTACATGCAATTAAGATGTTTTGGTAGTTATTGAGAAATCACATTGTGTTATAGATGACCTGGCAAATGAACTCATGTGCTCTACATATTATAGAGAATGTGATAGATTAGGAGTTAATCAGTTTCAGTTGCAGCTTAGTTTAAAAGGCTACAATGATTGTAAGAAAGAATATCAGAAGAATAATAATCTAAGTTTTCTTTCTTTTGTTCTTTAATCTCTTCTCCAAAATCTTAGGAGGCCCAGCTAACTCAAATCAGCCATTACAATTCACAAGTCACACACTTCATCACTCCAATTGATCAAGAACTACAGGTTCTTAACAAACTATTAATATGGGTTGTGGTTGCTTGCTTGATACTAATAAAAAGTTGTTGATTTATTGATATGTTAATGATGGGTCAATGAACATTTTTTACTAAATAAATTGATCTCCGTATTGGTTTAGAGGAAAAGATGAGGCTCATATAGGATGAAGTGATCATCCCACACCATCAAATTAGAAGGCAGTAAAAGGAAAAAAGATGTAATAAATTATTTAGGATGAAGTGATCATCCCACACCATCAAATTAGAAGGCAATAAAAGGAAAAAAGATGTAATAAATTATTTAGATAAGGTGACTACTGACTTTTACCTATAATTCTCAAGCTAAGTTTCGAGATAGGAAATAATGCTTTAGATTTTGATGTATCTCATGCATATTTATTAGTCTCAAAAGTAGATTTGTTACTTTAGGTTGAGAGAATTAGTAGTTTAAATGCTTTACTTTGTTTAATTATTTTTATGAGCAAATTAGTCTGCTTTTATTGTTGCAATCGGCAGTGTAATAATTGGCTGTTTGGGATTCATATGATTTGGAATTCAAAAAAAATATTAAGGGGGTTGTAGCCGCGTTTTAAACGCGGCTATAGGTCACAGATATGGCCACATTTATAAAACGTGGCTATAGTTACAGTCTATGGCCACATTTTAAACGCGGCTTAAATATTAGTCTGAAGCTGTCAACAAGGGTTCTATGGCCACACTTTTTAAACACGGCCATAGGTACTAGTGTTAGGCCGCGTTTTAAACGCGGCCATATGTCCTGGCCTTAGGCCGCGTTTAAAACGTGGCCATAGGCCCTAGCCTTAGGCCGTGTTTAAAACGCGGCCATAGGTCCTGGTCTTAGGCTGCGTTTGAAAAAGTGCGGCCATAGACCTCTCAGCCTATAGTCACGGGGATTAGGCCACATTTGAAAACGCGGCTATAAGCCAAATCGGGCTATAGCCACATTTTTCTGACCTGTAGCCGTGTTTTCAAAACGTGGCTATAGAACCTTGCATATGGACATTCCATATCTCCACTAGTTAGATATAAATGATTCATCTTTCCTCGTGTATTGCATATTATTCTATAATTTATTGGTTCTTGATTATTGTTTTGTTTATTTGTTTTCTTGCTGGTGTGTTTTTATGTACTGTATAATGATCACAGTAAACACTAGGTTTGGGAGTTTTTAAAAGAACATAATGGAATATAGTGTATTTGGAAGTTTTAAAAGAAGGAACAAAAATAAAATAAATATATAATTTTATTATAATACCCAACGCCTTTTTATTTATTATTTTTGTCAAAATAGGGATAAAATTGATAATTTACCACCATTTCATTAAAGGATTGAGTGTTATTGCCACTTTGAGAAGGAATGTTTAGAAGGGAATGAGATGGAATGAGCATTCTCTCCTAATCATTCCATTCCTTCATACTAAACTCCCAATTAGGAAAATGGTTGGAATGTTCTTAAAAATCCCTTTCAATTGTGCTATTCCATTCCTCACCCCACCCCACCCCCCCTCCCCTCCCAAATGGAAGTTAGTTTAGCTATTTGACAAGGAAAATCCTATTTATAGTTTAGATATTTGACAAGGAAAATCCTATTAGGCAAACCTATATATTTCTCGGACAATTTATAAAGTCCTAGACTATAGTTCTTGTTAAATTGGAATTTTAGAAATTTGTTGGAGAGCTTTATACTGTGATCCCATCTTTCAACCTTCGTTTGGGAGTTCATAAGAAAATGGAATGGAATGTATAAGCAAGGGAAAGGAATGAACTGGAATTAAGTAATCTTGTTTGGATGTTTAAGAAGATCTTCTAGAATGGCTTGAAGGATCTGTTTATGAATCAAGAAATTCAAAATATAGGAGAATTACTAAATTCTTTATTTTGTGTTCAGTAACTTTTAGGTTTGGTACAAGGCTGCCTCATTTAGCAACCAAAACCATCTTTAGGATTTAAAAGAAGGTAAGTTATATATTATATAGGAATTCACCATTCAAAAAAAAAAAATATATATATATATATATTATAGGAATTCACCATTCCATAGGATGTTTTAATGTTTAAAGATATAAGGCTAAGGATGAATTTCCACCTTTACTTGCTTTGAAGATAAGATGCTATTTTTGGTATTGTCAAGCTCACTATATAGTTATCTATGCTACATGGGAGTCTTAGGATACACGTGGTATGGTTGATGGTATACTTCTCTACCAGGCTATTAAAAAAATCTACATACATTCATGAGTATAAATTCAGTTTTTTTTTTTTTTTTTTTATGAGTAAAAAAAATTTCATTATGAGAGAAAAGGGTCACAACCCATGGGAAGTATACAAGAGATACACCAAAGAGTCAAGAATAAGTTTTTAAAAAAAAACGAGAAATTTAGATGAGGTAGAAAAAAGAAAAATAATCACCGGCAGCAAATGCATGCAAGCACACCTACACACAGACATAGTGCTTTCTCTATATCAGATCCTATTTGATATAAGCTTGTGAGCCTCCAGTAAAGTAGACCGGGATAGCCTTCCAGTTAGAGCCTAAGAATAAAGTGAACCATAATTATGTCTGTATTCGGCTTCACTTGAAGATAGGAACCAGAAAATCTGCCATATATGCGACCTGTCAACTTGTTTAAACTGAATTGTATTTAATGCTATCAATACTTTTCTGCTAGTTTTAGGAATTGATAGAGACAAGCATGGGACATTGTTTCATAGTTCTGTTCTGTCTGCTTATGTTTTGCTTTGAGTACTGTTGCTTGTTTTTCCTGGGTAATGTGTACTTCGCAGTAATTGTGAAATTGGATGGATTTTCATTGTTATTGTACCTAAAGATCATCTTTTGATAATGAGCCTAATAACCGAATGAAAGCTGTTGTTTGGTTAGATTATTTACTCTAATTTTTTCATCTTACATAGCTAAAATGTGTTTGGCTGATTTAGGACTTATGGGAACAAGGTGGCCGCTAAAAATTTCATCCCTTGGCCCATAGAGATACAATTTTGTGAGCCCAATGCTTCAACCAATCAGACTAAATCTCCTCCAAGGTTAGCCTGGTTTATTGTGTTGGATATTCATCTTTTCCTACGGGCTAAATATGCACATCACTTATTCTAGAAATATGAATATGGTTTTTGCTTGCATGCAAATCTATGTTTACAAGCCACATCTTTTGGGTACATTTTATTTGTATTGCAGTTCGAGGTATTGGTTTAGAGCAAAAGGCAAACTCTCTGATGATCAGGCCTTGCATAGGTAAGGAAAACCTTTTTATAAATATATATCCAAGGTGGGTTCTGCTTTGCTTGAATAAAAGCTGAGCAGAATGAGTATCTCATAATGAATGAGCAATGTGGCCTTTTGTATTGTTCTGCGTTGTTTTTGAGGGAACTTTATACTGTAATTATTGGTATATTCCAATTAAGTTAACAAGCCATATCATCTATCTATTATATTTACATGACTAAAAATCAGCCTCACTGTTATTTTGACCCTTCGTAGAGGTCAGGATGAAAATTTTTGTTGGTGGGCCTTGCCCCAAGAAAGGTTTACTTGGCATATATAAAAGAGTTCTTGGGACAGTTTACCAGCACAAATAATGCTCTATGTGATGTTTGTTGTACTCTTAATCAAATATAAATTCAAATATTATTAATGATATCTGGATAAAGGTCCAATTTACCTGGCTTTATTTTTGTTCCTTTTTTTAATATGCTTTTTTGGTCATTTGCAGATGTGTAGTGGCATATACTTCAGATCTGATATTTCTTCAAGTATGAATCCCCACCATCGGAAGAATTTGAAGACAAGTGCTGTTAGTCTGGACCACTCGTAAGTATCTGCGTCATATTACCAGATGATTAAACACCAAAGTGTGTGGCCAATATGCCAAAATTATAGAGTACTTTTATATTCAATGTCAGATTAAAAATATAGGGCCTGCTTTTATAATGGAGCTTAATTAATCTGTTATATGTCTGAAAAAGATGACCAAATCATATTTTGCTAACATGGTTCTTGATTTTTAACGAGAAGCATGAAGTGAATTTAGGTAACTATTGCCTTGTGGTAAACTGCATTTTGAAAAAATTGGACAACTCCTTTTGTATTGCTGAATAGATGCACTGCTACTATCATTTATCAAATGATGTTTCTGGCCATGTCTTGGAAGTATCTCTGTTTGCAAACTTAAATATCCTGACATACATGTCGTCAACTATTGTATTTGCATTTAAGTTCATGGTCAAAGTTGATTGAAGAGCATTCCTTTGCCACTTTTTTCAATCATTACTATAAGCTTGTTTTCAATTCCATCTCAGGATGCACTTTCACCGGCCTCTCAGAGCTGATGGCTGGCTATTATTTGTGGTACGTGCCATAAAGTGTTTAGTTTTCATGTTTAGTTTTGTTTAGATGCTTGTGCTTGCAAGTTTGTTTTGGCTTTTTCCCCCAGATATACAGTCCCGTTGCCTACAATGCACGTGGTTTTGTTTCTGGTAAAATTTTCAATAGAAAGAGTGAGCTAAGGATTTCATTATATGTTCATAAATAGCAGAAACAACCTTCTCTATTCTTCTTTAATTACCTCTTACTCTTTTTGCTGTTTTCTCTCCATCCAAGTGATGTCTGTGTCATGAACCGATTTATACATGAGCAGCATGTTGCATCGGCAACTCAAGAGGGCCTAATTAGGGTGATTAAAAGTCCAATTCCACCTGTGACTTCGAAGCTGTGAACTGGTTGATGCTAGGTCGTGTCAATGGAGTATTATGCTGAACTTTTGGTTATCCATCAGGTTTATGTGCCAAGATTACCCCCCCTCGCCTTCACTCTATTTTCCTTTTATGTTAAATATTCAATAATGATTTGTGCAATTGTAACAAAAATGAAAAATGGTGAAAGTTAATAATTCCGACTACGTAGCGTTTAAGATTTGCTTTTTCTCCATCTCTTTCTTTTTCTCTTGAAAAATTATATCATGACAAAAAGCAATCACATGCATCATAAACCAGAAGTATAGCCCTCACAATATGTTAAGGCAAACGGTAGTCGGCTGGTCCCTTTACATGAGTTATGACTCATAAGTTACATGCCATTGGCTAACCTAGTACGTAATTATTCAAGGCATATTTTCCTATATTACTTTCAATATTGTGGTTCTTGTGGGAGAAAGCTCATTTTGAATACATTGGTCCCCACTCCCCACGGCTCTTTGAATTAAATTAAAGAGAAGAGGGTGAGCTTGCTATATTATTAAGGGTAAAATGCACTCGCATTGCTTATGATTTGAGCTTTGGCTACTTCTTGTTACACTTTCGTTATTGCACATTTCGTATACACTCTATGCTCTCATAGTTTTTACTGTTTTCAAAACACCAGTTGAAAGGGAGTGTATTGAATATGCAATAGCAAGTGTGTGATAATCATTACCCTTGAAGTTCTATGACACAATCTTGGTTCTTTCAATTTCTAGTCATACTCATTGTGCGATTTAGTTGGTTTTATTTTTTCATTTTTTTATATCAATATTTCCTTTCACTTTTTTTTTTTTTTTTTAATAGAAATTATTCACAGACTTGCAAGTGGCAATTGTTCTAGAACTCTGTATGAACCCCCCCCCCCCCACCCACCTAAATCAGGAGAGGAATGGATTAGCATTGAAGACAAAACAGGGTGAAAAGTGAAAACAGTTTGCCATCCCTAACAGGGTTGTATTAATTTTGATGAAAGTAAGAAAAAATGAGATAGACGGAAGAGAAATAGATTATAGTATTTTGAAGATGATACTAAGCTATACACAAAAAGGTTAAATTATATATATAAATCATTTATACACATACTTATAGACGGTAAGCGTGTGTGAATCTTGTAGTTATTGGTTTGGAGTCAATCTCATTTTCCCCTTTTGACATTGGTGTTCTTGTTTATCTAATGATTTTGGAGTCGCTCAAAAACCTAACTATTAGGTGATAGCACTCATTACATTAAAGCTTTATTAATCCTAAAAAGGATGAACTACGGTTGATTTTTTGTTTTGCATTTTCTTTTTATTTTTTGAGCTCCATAAAAAATGCTTCCTCAAAAGGAAAACTCCCTTCTCATGGAGGAAAATTGTAATGTTAGATAAAACTTTGTTGCACGGCAGATATGTTCTGGTGTACACAGCATCTAGCATAGACCCAATGAATGATCCCACAAGTGTTCAAAGCTCATTTTTCAGATTTTGAGTAGAACGAGAACGACCCTTTTTCCCTCCAGATTCCACCACTCCATTTGTTGGTTGCTTCTCCCTTGTATGTATGGGTATGGGGTTGGTCCACTTTAGGAAGAGAAAATTTATTTAATATGTGGTTTATGTCGTAGCGTAGCGTAGCTGGGGACCCTTGCTCGGCTGCTATTCATCCCATGGGCCCAAGTTTGGCAATCTCCTCTTGCTGGTATGATCTCTTTGTTGCGTAACTCATTTGGGCTACATTTCATGGCTTTCAGCCGAATCTCATGAGTCATATTAACAGGTTTTGGGCCTTTTGTTGATGTGCCAACACTCATAGTGTCCTCAACGAATGTTATATGCTGATTTTGAGATGTTATCTAATGATATGGAAAGCTAAATATGGAAATCTATAGTTTAAAAACCTTAAATGGGCAACTCAATAACAAACACGACCTTGCAGAAGATGAAAGTAATTGAAACAGATACTCCAATAGCAGTCAAAATGAAGACTGAGCTAATTGAGTCAAACAAGAAGAAACTGAGCATTTCATGGAGGGTTTTAAGGAGTAATCAAAGAAAAAGATATACGAACTTACGAAGCTGAAGGTGCATGTGCTACTTCACACAAAACAGCAACTCTGAATTTCGAAGGAAACCCATTTACGGGAACATGAATTGTGCACAGAATCGAGTTTTGGCTAAAGAATACAACTTTCAACCAATATGGGTCAAACCCAGTTGTGGAAAACTGAAATTGAAAGAGACCCAGGTTGAAGAACTTTAAAACAAAGACTTATTAGGTTTGTGGGCATAGGGTTTTTGGGAACAAAAGCAACAAAGATCAGCAGCTGTACACAGACACAGGCATAATTACTTGGACCCCTTACAAAATATTATAAAAAAAACACTTTGAAAAGCATATTTTGATTAAAGAAGACTGGGAAGTTAATAACAATCAGAGGTTTTGGTGGTGCTGAATTGGAAAAAGCTTGTAGGTAACAAATCAATCTTGTTTGATAATAAAATAAATGAAATTGAACATGTAATTTAGTTTAATTATGATCTTAAGCTCGGCTTATATTCAAAATAAATTTTATTTAAACAATCTTTAACTTTTAAAAGAGGACTACAAGCTTTATTAGATCTCTTTTCAACCAAAAAAAAAAAAAATATATATATATATATATATATAGAGAGAGAGAGAGAGAGAGAGAATCAAATGTTTTGCAACCCAATAAATTTTTTTTTAGGGGTCTTTAAAACTAAAAACAACTTTAACGCTAAAGTTGAAGTTTGGAGCTTTTAAGAAAAAACTTTAAAATTTACTATTCGGGCTTTTATAAATCCATAATTTAAAAGCACCACTACTAAACTTGAAAATTTTATATATCATACATGTATGTGTGTGTATAGATCTCCTACTAAACCTTTGTTTTTTACAGCAATGCCAAATGAGCATATTTTTAAGTGTGGCAATCTACAATTCTAAAGTACTTTAAAGTTTTTAAAACCTTTGGTAATCAATATTTATGAACCTCATTTGACTAAATTTAGAGGATGGGATTATGTTAAGTGAGGATGAGATCCATGGAGGTGAATTATATTTAGATATAAGTTTTGTGTGTGTTCGTTTCCATTTTTTTTTTATTAATTTTATGGGAAAAAGAGTAATTTCTTGCAATAGAAAAAAAGGATAAATAAAATGAAATTTTATATTTATATTTGTGGACAAAAGGGAGCAAATTCAAATGCTATCTAATGTTAGGAGAGTAGATCAAATTTTGAAATTCTGGGAGGCAAAATTAAAGTTATCCCAAAATCTAAGGGTATAATTTATATTTTAATCTATATCTTAAGTATATTTTCTTAAGTGCTATAACTTAGGTTCTCTAATTGAATTAATTAAGTAGAATGTTTGTATTAACAAATAGAGTAAAAACTCTGTTGTTATTATTAGTATTATTATTAAATCCAACTATATATGCTATTGGTTAAGGAAACCTAATGGTTAAATTTTTTTTTTCCTCAAAAAAAAAATAATGGTTAAATTTTTAGTATTAATGATTTAAATTGATACTATTTTGAAGTTATTTAGGAATTTATTATTATTATTATTATTAAATATTGAACACAATTTCATCACTTAAAATAGTGATTTCAAAACACGATTTCAATTGCTTTAGCTAAATTTTAAGTGAAATCATGTTTTGAAAATATAATTTCAACACTTAAAATTGAGTTTTATACTTTGTTTGATAGGAAGAAAAGGGAGAGAAGGGAAGAGAAAGGGATTCATTTTCCATGGCTTAGTTAGAAGGAATGTGAAAAGAATCAAAGATGAAGGAAACGTGGAAAGAAATAGTTTCCATGAATCCCCCTTTTTTTTTATAACTTTTCCTCCAAATCTTAGAAAGATTTTAATTTTTTGTGATATTACTTTTATATTGTCATAATTAATTACCGTATAGTATATAAATTTATAATTTATAAAGATAAAATAGTAAATTATCTTTTATTATTATTATTTTCTATTATTCTCTTTCTTTTTACATATAAAAACAATTTTTTTTTTAAAGTGTTTTTTTTTTCTCTGTTTGTTCCCTTTTCACGTCTTATTTGCCTTTTTTTTTTTTTTTAAGTTTTCAAATAATTTAGTAATTGTATTAATTTAAATAATTACTTATTATTAAAAATTAATATTATTTTGCAAAATTTACCCCCAAATATCGGCTATAAATATTAAACTAATCCCAAAGGTTCCTTATCTCATCCCAACAGCATCTTCTCTTCTCTGAGGGTTAGCAGTGAGCACCTTACCTCTCTTCCCAAACCCTTTTCTCAACACTTCCCCTTTTTGATTCCGAAACTAATTTTCCCAGATCTCAAATTTTCCCGGAAAATCTTCGCGGGAGCCGTTTGCTAGGTGAGAAAATATGCTCCAATTGCTTCGGTCCCTGTTTGGTAACGCATTTACTGTTAATTATGTTATTTTTAAGCTAGCTCTGTCGGATTTCGAAATCTTTCATGCTTTTTTAGACCCGTGTTAGATCTAGGTTTTTTGCTTCCTTGGTTTTTCACTTATTCGAAAATGAAAATGAAAAGGAAAAAGTTAGGTTAGTTTAGAAAGATACTTGAATTGGAGCTATAATAAGTGTTGTGGGGTTTTGGAGTTTATGGGTTTCCAATGTTAAAGCCTTACAGCTACCAAATGGGGATTTTCTTATGTTGTTTTTTGGCTTAATTCTCATTTGGGTCTTTGCATAAAAGCACTTTTTGTCTATATTTTACTCTTCTATTGTTCAATGCTGCTTGTTTGTTGTGATCTCTTGTGTCTTATATTGTTTTTGTGTTCCTGTTTGGTTGCTGAGAAAGTTGAGGAAAATAAAGGAAGTCAAATTATGACATTGATGGGTTTTTCAATTTGGTCTGCACTAAAAAACGAAAGCCATACTCGACTGACCCCAAAAATTTTTATGGGGTGGGTGGGTGGGTGGAGGTTCAAGTTTTCATGGCTTCCAAAATATGGAAATTCCGGAGGATTCATAAGTTTGACTTAATTTATTTCTTTTTCATTGGCAATCAAGCAGGATCTCAAGGGTCGCTTTAATAATGTTGTTCTTTTGTTCCTGTTTGGTTGCTCAGAAAGTTGAGGAAAGTAAAGGAAGTGAAATTATGGCTTTGATGGTTTTTCGATTTGGTTGCATAAAAACTAGAGCTTTACTCGACTGAACCTGAAATTTTTGATGCGGTGGGTGGATGGAGGGTTCAAGTTTTAGTGGCTTCCAATTGATGAAAATTCCGGAGAATTCATAATTTTGTCTTAATTTATTTCTTTTTCATTGGCAATCAAGTAGGGTCACTTAATGTTTCTGTTTTCTTGAGATCCTTTCTATTTAGGCTTCATTTTATTAGCATTGATTTGAAACACACACAGTTTTCTTGTGCTAGTTTTCTTTGGAACATACTTAGACAATTTCATATGGGGTATAGTTATTAATCTTTGGTATGCAATCTATTTCGCATTAAAAGAATGTATTCATTTTTTTATTTTTGAAATTTGGTTGATGATAATTTTTGTTCCTTGCCATTATATTAAGGGAAAAGAATAGGAGTACAGGACTACTATCAAGTTCATATGTGAATTAATGGGAAGGTCTCTAGTGTCTAATTTAAGATCAAGATTTTTACCTGCAGTTGTTCGAACTAAACAGTCAAATAGGTTCTCATGCAATGTCGGCTTGAGAAAAAGGATTGGTTAGAAGTCAATTCAATTTGATGAGTTTAACCATCTAAGTTTATTGTTTTAATATCTCAAATATATTTAAAGAATTGATTTTCGAATTACCAAATTTAAAATTTAATGTAGAAAATCAAGTTTAGCTGATTTTTAGTACAGTTGATCTACTAAGTGGGACTCATCATATGGGTTCCCAATCCTTTTTTGTAATATCTACATGATATGATACGTGATGTTGACAAAAATATTTTAAAAAAAAGGGTCATGATGGGTCTCATTTAGTAGATCAAGTCTACTAAACATAAACTTAATTTGAAGATCTTTACATTGAAATTTGATAAATTTGGATTATTTTGGAAAGGATGTTCAAATTGATTGGTTAAAACTCATCAAATTAACATTTGTTTTTAGTATGCTTCTTGTTTCCAAATGTAGCAATTATATCCTAATCCTTTTTTCATACGAACATGTCATTGTGGACAATTTGTATAGTTTGAGCTATCCAATGGTCAAGTTTGACAGCCAAATTCCATTACATGAACCTCTTCTTATATTTTGGAATTGTTTTTGTTGTAAAGCATGTATTTGGGTTGCAAGATTTGATCACATCGTATCCAATGTGTTAACAATATATTGAGTGTTTAACTATGTTAAAATTGTATTGGACACACAGTCTTTTGACATGTGAGTCTCTTGAAGGAGGTATGATCCTTGATCCTCCTTAAAAAGGCGTGTTCTTGACCTATTAGAGTGGTGGTTTGTAATATTATCAATATTTGCTTTTGGTTGATATATATTTACCCCATCCATGCAATGTGTTTTCACTATTTTTCGAGCAATGCTAGTACCACAATATTTTACACAACTTTTGTCACAACTTGCCACGTGGCAAATTGTGAGTGGTGGAGATGTGGACTCACATGGACCCACCATTTTTCTTCACCACTCATAACTCGCTATGTGACAAGTTGTGGCAAATGTTGTGTAAAATGTTGTGATCTTAGCATTGCTCCCATCTTTTTTTTTTTTTTTTTTTTTTTTTTTTTTGGTTCCTGAAATCAATTATGAACCCTTTATGATTATCCAAGTGTTACTTTTTAAAACATTCTATTAGAGATGATGGAAGGCTTTGTGGAATTTATTAATCATTTTATGGTGTAGATCAATTATGGTTCCAACTATGCAATTAGGTTTTTATGCCATGTTATATGAAGAAAAAGGGACTGCTTACAACCAGTGGAGGGGAATTCAGATTTATCTTGCATTTTAAGTTTTAACCATCTAACTATCATCTATTCTATATATTTGATCAAATTAGGTTAAATATTTAAAGTTAAAAAAAGTAGATTAGCTGAATTTTATTACACTTTGATCTATTTTTTGTGACTAATTATGCTAATTAGCTCTAGCTCAAATGACACTTCCTTCCCCCATAAATAATGATGGAGAAGGAAGTGTTGTTTATGCCTCATGTTCTTATAAGGTGCAAAATTTGTATTGTTTAGTGTCCCTGATAACATGACATGTCGGATTTGGGAGGAAAAAGATTAGGATATATCATATGATAAGTCTCATTAAATAAATTCATTTCACTAACAGCTTTACCTGAAGCTCTTTTTTTTGGTTGGTTTTTGTTCCTCGTCACGACTAGATTTTAGCCTACTCATCACTATCAGTTGTAATACTTCTAGAAAAAGAATTTTTAGATTGGATGGGTGCAAATACCAAAAATTGCTCTCTTTTTTCTTTCATGCTGACATGGCATGAGCATAGATGATTGTATTGTTAAACCTGTTTGAAAATCTGTGTGTGTGTGGACTTACTGACTGTCACATTTGGATTCCTAAGCAATTACTGCTCTATAGTCTTGTGCTTGGGCCTTTTCAAGTTGCTGCAGCACTATTGCAAGCTCAATTGCTTTATGCAACTTACGAGTTACGAGTGACTGGTTACAATCAAATCCTCAGTAAAGAGTTAACCTATATTGGGATAGTTATGTTACAATCAAATCCTCAGAAAAGAGTTAACCTTTATTGGGATAGTTATATGACGGCGTACTTTGTAATTACTGCCATTGTGTAGGTTGTGGTTGCTTGATTCCTTGCATTGCAACTGTTGCTCATTTTGCTGTTTTATATCTTTATTATGATTTTGCCTTCTTCATATGTTGATTATAAATTTATATTTTGTTTGTTCCTTTTTTTTTTTTGTGGTAATGAGATTTTGTTGCTTATTCTGGGATGTTTACTCATTTCTGGAGCTGGGGAGAAGTGGGTTTTGCTGCACCAAGATCTCTTTGTGGACTTTCAATTCTTTCTTTCTTTTTAAATTTAGCTGCTAAAATATTTGGAATTTTGCTCAACAGTTTGACTTGATTCAAATTGTCTACTGACTTTTGCCAACAGATGTTGAATTTTCTACTATTTCTGATGTAGGTCAAGTTTGTAGTTTCTATACCAGTTGAATACCCGGATATAACCTACTCCATGAGTAATTTTGCTGCATCGTGATTGATCTCTTGTTGAATCTGGTGAGCTAATGCTTGGTCAATCTATAGACTATAGTTATGCTTGACAAGGCTTGTCAATATTAAACTAAGCCTTGTCAACCTTGAAAAGCTTTGAGCAACTATCCCCAAATTATGAAATTATCAATTGTCCACTTATTCCTAGAAACTACTTCAATATAAGGATCTAAAACAAAATCCATCAAAATTTAATCCCAATCATCAATTATTCACTTACCCTTTTGAACTATTTCAATATAAACATCTCAAAAAAAGGATGAAGGAAATGACTCTTAAAGCTTCATGATATCCATAAAATCTTGGGTTCAAAATCTCTTGCTAGCATCTTGGGCTCATTTTCATGGGATTTCTTCTTGTAATAACTTGGTGTGTATGGAATGGAAAGATTGTATTCACTTGAGAGAATAATCAAATGCTTGAAGAGGTTTAGATATCCTTGTGTGTAAAAAAAAGTTTATGTGAGTATGATATGTGGATATGCTAATGCTAAAAGTTTTTTTTTTTTTTTTTTTTTTTTTTTTTTTTTTTGGAAATGGGGAATATGTTAATACTGAAAAGTAAAATAAGTGTATATATATATATATATATATTTTAAATAAGTATATGTTCACTTATTTAGTATTAATAAAATATAACAAAACAAAAGGTACATATAAGTGTTTATTAATACATATCACTTCAATCATTTATGATATATCAAAATGGAACTTGATACTCTTTTGAATCCTAAAGTTATCTATGATATACTATAAGTTGAGTGAATTGATATAATATATATATATATATATATATATAAATATATATAATCAAGAATATGAACATATTACTTGGGTTAATTGATAAATATATGGTTATTTTTATCAATTTAAATGCACAGTATATTCTTTTTTTATTCTTTATTGCATGTGTTATTTGTACATCTTTTGACTTTTTCTTTTTTTTAATAGTTTAATACTTGGGGTGAAAGGATTTGAACCCTATATGTTTTTGCTATAAACGCCAAAAGATGTCAAGAATTGAGCTACAAGACTTGTTATAACATAAATTGATTGCAAGTTGAAAATGATAGGGACTGAATTAATTGCTATTAAGATGTATAGACCAAATTGTCAGTTACCCTAAAATGTAGGGGACTAAAATGGTATTTTTCATCTTATTTCAATGGTTTGCGAAGACAACTAAATGTGAGCAATAAATTGTATTATAAAATATTTTAAAATAAATAATTATTACACAACCTATAGAATGATAGATAATAAATAAGCTAAAATGTAAATTGCACCTTCTAAATTTGCTTGAAATTCATTTTAATTTTCTAACTTTACTTTCATTCAATCGAGTCATCTAAATTTTTAAATTTATTCAATTTAGCTCTTTTGCCAAATTTTATTAAAAATTGCCATTAAAAAAAAGTTTTTCACACATGAAAATAACTATAATATTAATGAAAATATTTTTAAAGATTTTTTAAGAGAGATTTTTTTTTTTTTTTTTCCATTAGTTAATTGTATACTTAATGGTAATTTTTTAATCGAATTTGACAAAAAACTAAACTTGAATTGAATAAATTTAAAAATTTAGAGGACTCAATTGAACGAAAAAAAAAATTAGAAAACTTAAATGAATATCAGTCAAATTTAGATGGCGCAATTTGCATTTTAGCCTAATAAATACATGAAAATATATGAATTTGTGTCATTATTACATGTCAATAAATCAATATTTTGACATAAATGCAATAATCTCATTAATAAATATTATATATATATTTTTTGATACAATATAAAAATTATACTATAGCCTAATCTAAGTGTATATGTATGTAAATCTCCTTCTTAGAGACTTGAACTCCGACCCTTATCCTCTCACACCCCACAAGAACTTTATACTTGTAGAGTGACCATTACGCTAAGAGTGCGTGGTGATATAAATACTATATATATTGAGTTGGAAGTCTACAAGCTACAGATAATAAATGCAATTTGTGTCATTATTACATGTCAATAAATTAAATTTTTGACATAAATGCAAGTCTCATTAATATATATATATATACATATATAAAATAATGCTAGAAATACAAACTATTTTACAAAATTTTTTACAAACTGCTGATGTAATGAGTGATTATTGGTAAATGAAAAAGTGATATTAATAGTGGGCTTAAATGAAAACCAATAAGAGGTTGGTCACGTCAATATTTTGCAAAAATGTTGTAAAATAATTTGTGGTTGTAGTGTATATATATATATATATATATATATATGGGTTGAGGTAGAAGTCTAAATGAATAGAATTTTATTTTATTCTCAAGGAATGCATCATATCATATGACACAGCCTTTGACCTAGCAAAAATTGGACCTGTTGACTCGACTAGAACTTGAAATTTTTTTACTCGAAGTAAAGGCAAGTTGACCCATACCTAACCTTTTTTTCGGTTGGGTCGAGTGACTCGGGTCAATCCATTTTTACTTTGTGTAAAAAAACTCTCGGATTCAGGTTAGGCTAATAGGTCGAGGTCTAATTTTTTAGGTTTACACAACCTTAGGCTATTACAACTAAGGTTCTTGCTTATATACAAGTCACGGTCATGAGTATTTGATAAGGTATAAACAATTAACTTGTAAAAAAAAGGTCATGAGTATTTGATAAGGTATAAACAATTAGCTTATAAAAAAAAAGGTATAAACAATTAATGCAAGTCTTATTCATGGTTCAAAATAGAATACAATTCCTATTCCATTGTCATCCATATCATATTATTGATTTCAGTCAAGTTTTTGTTTTCAAATTTTAATAATTTTTTTTTTGAGTTCCTAATAAATATTAACTGAAGAATCTTAAACTTAGAATTTATACAATCAATGGGACTATCACATTTAGTTACCACATAAAACCTACATACTCCATACTCCATATTCCTTTCTTTTTTTTCTTTTTTTTTTTTGAGGAAACAATAATACTCATTAGAATACACAAACACGAAAGTAATATATAGAGATTTTTTAAACAGGCTTATAATACATTACATAATCAGAGTATCACTACAAAATAGTCTAACCTTTATAGTCGTAGATTGGGGTTATAAGGGCTGAAACTCTAGCACACACATGACAGAACCGATGTGGGATATTAGTGAGAACATTTTAAATTTTTCATTTTTCATTGTTTGATTTGCATAATGACAATGGTGACGTTTAAAAAGAAAAGAAAAGAAAAAGATCCAAAACAATTTTTTCACCATGGTCCATGCAAATTTTATGTCAAATATTGTGTATTTGGGCGTGTTTGAAATGATTTCCTCGTATATTTTCAATAAAGACATTTGGGATTTAAAATTTTAATTCCTCCCTCCCGAATGTTAAATCATTAAAAAAGTTAATTAATTCAATTATTTAGATACAAGAGCTTAACACTTTTTGGGAATAAATGTATAACTCTCAAACTTTATTTACTAACAAGAGCCTTTTTTTTAATAAATAAATAAATAAAAACCACAAAAATATAAGTTGTACAACCAAAGCTGGCTTAATAGTGAAAGCAAATAATGTGGTCGCCTAAGGCCCCAAGGAAAAAAAAGGCCCTCAAATTTTAACATATAGGGTTATTATTTTTCTTTATAATAGTATTAATTAAGCCTAATTATTAGCGAATAAATAAAATCATACTTTTTATCAAATGAAAAAAAAAAAAAAAAAAAAAAAAAAAAAAAAAAGAGGGAGAAATGCTATGTCTACAACATTTTTCAAAATAAATCATAAGTGGTAGGTTGTTACAGGCTATTATTGATGACAAAAAATTAATTTCATTGATGGGATAAAATTAAAACCAGTAACAACTTGTTACCTAGGATTTGTTGTGAAAATATTGTAAATGTAGCACTTTTCAAAAAAAAAAAAAACAATACACAAAAATTCACAACATTTTTCATAAGTTGAGTTTGTAAACTTTTACTAGTTTTTATTTAAGTCCATCATTAACATCACTTTTTTACTTACCACTATCAATATGTCACATCAACAGGTGTGAAAAGTTTTCAAATTTTGTAAAAAAAATCTAGTTAATTAGTAGTAATTTTGTACATAAAACAAGATAATAGAGTTTAAATAATATTTATTTTTAATAAAAAAATTAAATTTAAATATATAAAATGACTAAATTTCAATTTTCGCCTTAAGCCCCCAAATGCATTAAGCCATCCCTGTGTACAACTCATGGTGTCTTTACTCCTAAGCCTTCATTTAAGAGTTCATAAAAGAATGAAATGAAATGGAATGTGTAAGGGCAGGATTTTGATCCCTGAGCCCAAAGGGTTAAAGGATTTAGGCTCAAAAAGCCTAATACAATGAATTTGTAAAGAATGGGTTAGAAAACTAGGCTCTAACGAGTTAGACAACAATTATAGTTGCCCCAGATGACAATAAAGCAAAGATAAACTAGTTTTATTCAAAGAAAATCGTCCTTGGTACAATCCAAGGAGATCAATTCTTGTATATATCTCTTTTGAATTTAGTTACAAGTCTAGTTCTTGTTCCTACAGTCTTTTCTCTCAATTCTCTGAACCCTCTCCTTTAGGGTATTCTTTCTCTTTTATATTATCTTCTTCTTTCATCTCCACCCTCCACGTGTAGACCAGGTTACTGGCATTGCTCCCTGTTCCATCAGCACCTTCCTGAAGTCTCTGGGAGTAGCTGTAAGGCTGAAAATTACTGTTCATGTATCACTTCCACATTAATGCGACCAGAGAGTTAGCTGCAGAGTATTCAATGCGGTGGTAGCAACTTTATCTTAGATATTTCATAGCTTCTCTTTGTCCTGTGCTTTTATGATGTATATCCTTCTCAATAGAACCTCCCAGAACGTTGCTCTAGAGGGCAGACCGCACATTTTGACATTTGCTTTGCTCAACCGAGGAGGCATTCCTCCTCGAACCACCTTTCTGGACCATCATGACCAGACCCCTTTCTTTATTCACTAATGTGGACTTCCATGACAGCGTTTACCCGTCCTCGGATTACTAGGTGTCCTCGGATCGAGACCTTGACCCAATATAAATATATATATATATATTTATACTACTGGCCTATCACCCTACAGAATGTATTTAAGTGAGGGAAAGAAATGGAATCGAATTAAGTAATATTGTTTGGGCGTTTTAAAATAAATGAATGAAAGGGAAATGAAAGATATGTAATATTATTTAAGAGTAATATAGAGGGAAATTAATGAAATCATTTTACGACAATATTACTATTATATTTTTGTTTTAAAATAAAGAGCTAAATATCATATACTATATAATAAAAGTTAAGCTTAGAAATCGTGGTTGCGCCAAGTGGCATCACCAAATTATAACAATATTTTGGATAAAAACAATTTTTTAGATGAAGAAAACAACTTATTTATTTTTATCAATTTATTTAGTTAAAATAACAATAAGTGTTTTAACAAAATATGCAATATGCATCTAAGTTTCAGTTAACAGAGACAACAATTTATTTGTTCTTGTCAATTTCTTTAAATAAAGTAACAATAAGTATTTTAACAAAACATGCAACTTGCATTTTAGATAAAATAATAAGTGTTTTAACAAAATATGCAACATGCATCTAAGTTTCAGTTGATAGAAACAACAACTTATTTGTTTTTATCAATTTTTTTAAAAATAAAGTAATAATAAGTGTTTTAACATTACATGCAACATGATCTAAGTTTCAAAAATTTAAATTCTACTCCAACTAAAAATCTATTATCAAAATTTCAAAACTTATATATATTCATCAATGGTATTTCCATAGAATCTCTCTTGTACCCCACATTTTTGTTTTTTTTTTTTTGAGTTGCAACTTATGCATATGTATTTGAATTAGAATGATATACATGTTATATAGATTCATAGGAGTTGATAAATTTATATGATACTCCCCCTTTCTCTCTCTGGAACAATTTTTTTCCTAATAAACAATTACTCTCATTAATTATTAAATTAATTCTTTACTAATTATTGGGATATATAATAAAAGTTGATCTTAGGAGCTGTGGTTGTACCAAATGGCTACTCTCACTAATTAGTAAATTAATTATTATTATTTTTTTGTTAGGATATATTTCCTTTAAGGGATAATACTTAACATTTGTTTAATTTAGGTTAAACTTTATCATTTAAATTTCATAAAATTTAAATTCTATTCAAATTAATAGTTTATTATTAAAAAAATTAAATTTAAATCCCACACAACAACCCGCATTTTCTTTCTAAAAACAAAAAACCTCACATTTTGATTAAGGGATCAGATTTAAAAATAATTTAAAACTAATTTAAGTTCTATTCAAACTAAAATTCTATTATAAAAATTTTCTAAATTTAAATCCCACACAACCCATGTTTTTGTTCTTTTTCCCCAAGTTACACGATTTAACAATAATTTAAAACAAAGTTAAATTCTATTCAAACTAAAAGTTTATTATAAAATTTATAAACTTAAATCCCACACAACCCACATTTTTGTTTTTTTCCTCAAGTTGCATCTTATTAAATTAATATTTTATTAGAATATTGAGTTACAAAGCTTTTGACTAAGGGATAAGATTTAACAATAGTTTAATTTAAATAAAGCTTTATCATCTAAGTTTTAAAAATTTAAATTATACTCCAACTAAAAATCTATTATCATTTTTAGAATTTATATATATTCAGTCATGATTTTTCGATACAATCCCTCTTAACCAATAAATCACCCCTATAATTAAATCCCACACAATATACCCCACGTTGTTGTATTTTTTTTTTTTTAAATGCAACTTACACTTATGTTTTAATCTAATAAATTCATTTTACTTATTGGTCTTTACTTCTAAATTTGAGTGCAGGATATTATGCCAAAGGAGGTTTACTATAGAGAAGCAAAACAATAAACACCCTTTTAAGTTCTTAGTTCTCTTAAGTAAGTTTTTATTTATTTTTTTATATTCTCAATTTTTGAACTCTTTTGTGTATGTTTTGATTTTTGGTTTTGGTTATTGTATTTAATTTGTGAGTGTGTTGATTTTTTTCAATTAGACTATCACTAGGAGAAAATCAGTATTAAGAAACTATTTTGTTTATTATTGTTTTATGTTGGTTAGGGCATAAATTAAACATAACCCAAATAAGAATGAGCAAACTCATTCCATATCTCATATTAAGAAATTAACACAAAGCACAAAGAGAATTTTAAAATATGAAAATAGATAAACTTTGATAAAGTCTAAAGTCTAAACAATCAGAATTTAAAATAAATTTTTTATTAAAAATATTTACTTATTTTATAATTTAATAATACTATTTATTTAATAATTTAGTTTTAATTATTTTAAACTTTTTAAGCTTGCATATGAATCTTTATTAAACTGTGCATCACACAGGAATAATACTAGTATAGGAGTATTTCAGGACTTTTAGTAAAAATTCATTAAATCTAATTTATTCCTTCAAATATCTCCCAATTTTGAAGGAATGAAAATTTGAGATTATGAGAGAAGAGTAATGCTACAGGTACAAACTATTTTACAATATTTTTATAAACTGCTGATGTGGCAAATTTTTATTAGTTCTAATATGGGTTACTAACATCACATTTATATTTATCAATGATTATTTGAAAATTACTAAAGCCACATTAACAGTCTGTAAAAATATTGTAAAATAGTTTGTGTCTGTAGTATTACTCTATGACGAAAAAGAGAAGAATGACTAATGAGCGTTCACTCCTAATTTCACTCCCTCTATTAAATCTCCCAAATAAAGAAAAAAAAATCTAAAATTATCCCTTCTATAACTTTCCCTCCTCCTAAATCAAGAATATTTTTAAGTACTTCTGAAACATTTCATATTCATGATGGATCTCATCATAAATCTAATGAATAGACCCCACCGTAATGTGAGAAAAAAGAACATTATTTTTCATGGTTGCAGTCTAAGAATTTTTCCCCAAAACCAAACTAGTAAAAGACAAAAATAAGTTAATTGGCAACAACAAATCTTTGCCATATCTGTGATGGGCCATTAATGTTTGACCCTTCGAAGTCTCAACAACCAAGTTGTCGAAAATAAACGAAGTAAGTCTACTTTCACAGACATTTCTATAATATTATTACAGCTTTATTATGCGATGAGTTGTAAATAATAAAAATAAAATAATAAGTCTATAATTTTACCACTTACGAGTCATTAGGCAGCAAAATTGTAAAAAAATTTGCGAAACTGGACTTATTGGAACGGATGGCAGTATGGCACTAAAAATATCAGCAATGATTGATTTATCGCTTCAACTCTCTCACATTAGGCAGTGCAAACTGTTATCCTACACCGCGAAACACCAAATCCCTAACATTTTCTCCCTACATAGCATATGATTTGATTTCTCTGCTTCTTCTTATATAAAAGCCGGAACGGAACCACTGTTAACTGTTTACCGCTTTCTTATTTTAACGTCTCTCTCTCTCTCTCTCTCTCTCTCTTTCACTTTCACAATTTTCCTTTGCTCAATCAATTTCCGATGGCCGCAGTCGACACCGAATCAGGTCAGAGAATTTCAAATTACAAAACCAAAAAAAAAAAAAAAAAAAAAAAAAAAACTACGTCTTTGTTTGAATAATTGAATTGAATTTTGAATTGATTTGGCAGTGATGGAGTTCTTGAGCTGTGTCCCGTTGCTACAGAGGCTACCAGGCTCGTCTCTCAAGAAAATCGCTGAAGTTGTCGTTGTCAAACGCTATGGTATGAGTATTACTATTCCTTTTCTCATTATTACCATTACTATTAGTACGTAATTGTAGTTATAAATTGAAACGTTTGTTTATCTATTTATTATAATGAATTAGTAAGTTTTCTTAGCTACTAAACGGTAAAAACACTCAAGAGTTTGTTCATTTCAGTGCCAATTTATGAAAAATTTTCATGCTTTCTAACAAGGGATTAGAAATGAAGGTTCTTGATTCAATTTCTCTTTGGGAATTTTAAACATGTTAAGTTTTTGTAGTCAGATTTTATTTTTCATGTGAGATTGTATAAAGATTAATGAAAAATTCCTATACAATATTGAAAGTTTGTATAATGTGGGTGTTTGTATAATGTATTGTCTCAGTGATAAACTTATACCTTTATTCGCATTTCATGAGATAGTTTTGAAAGTTCCAATCTCATAAATATTTGAAATTTATTGGTGGGTTTTGAATATTTTATACAAATGATTAATAAATTTTAATAAAATTTGGGTGGAGTGGCAACCCCGTAGTCCCTGCACCTAGTTCCACCCATGCCCTTTATGGAATTTTCTTTACTGAGCGGGGTTAGCAACAATTGTTTGTTTGTTTAATGTGTTGGGTTGTAGATCCTGGAGAGCATGTTGTTCGTGAGGGTGAAAGTGGCGATGAAGTTTACTTTATATGGGATGGAGAGGTAAGCTTACCTGAGATAATCTCTTTCTTAGAGTGATGAATATAGTTTTTTTATCCACCCCCCACCCCCCCCCCCCCCCCCCAAAAAAAAAAAAAAATTCCTTGGAAGGATGATAAATTTAAAAGGCTGAAAGTTTAATCTCCTGGTTTACAGGCTGAGGCTGTCGGATCTGTTGCTGATGAAGAAAGTCGTACAGAGTACCAATTGAAGCGATATGATTATTTTGGTTATGGTTAGAAACTGTATTCTATTTTTGTTTTAATTTGTAAGCTATTTATTGTTGTCATTCAGCCAAATATGAAAATGTTGGTAATTTAGTTTACTATTGTTATCATCTACAGAGTTATGTTGACCGGTTCATTTTTGAAGAGTTTATATATTATATATGGGTTTTGGTGCAACGGAGGGTGTTATTATTTCCAAAGTATCTCTATATATGACATGTTTCTCACAGAAGGGTGCATAAAGTTGTTTGTTATTTGCTATATCGGTACCTTATTTATGACAAATTGGTGGCAATGATGGTCAAAATGGCCTTTACTCTAGTTTATCAAAAAAAGTGGCCATAAATCTATGTTGCTTCTTGTGTTATTTGCATCTCTGTATATATGCCTAAAATGTTGTCAAAAAATTATGGGAATAATTCGAACTTTTTGTTGCAGGCATGTCTACTCTTGTTAATGAGGCAAATGTAATTGCTTTGACTAAGGTAGCTGCAAAATAAATACACTCACATGTATATCATTTATCTTTGGCTTTTGCTTTCCCATAACATATACGTCATGCAGACTGCTCAAGCTTATTGAGATTTATCTCCAGAAGCTGTTTTTGTGTATGACTGTAGTGAGTTTCTAATGTTTTGTTTGTCATGGCAGCTGACATGCTTGGTGCTACCCCGTGAACATTGTAGTTTGCTGCAGACAAAATCAATCTGGAATGCAGAAAAAGCCCTCGAGACATGCTCACTTGTGGAGAGTATATTACACTTGGAGCCAATAGAAGTGTGTTTTTAAACTGTTGTTTGACAATCTTCTGTTTTGATTTTGAGTGTGTATGCTTCTGCATAGAGCTTTTTCATATTGATTTTTCTTGCTAGCATATCTTGTTCAAGCTTTCTACAAGTACAACTATTCTTATTGTGTTTTTGTTATTGTATTCCTGATTACTTCTGGTTATTTTGTTTTTATGTTCACATGCTAAGCATTACAAATGAATTTTTCCTTATGAAATATTTTTATGAAAGCTCATACATTTTCATGTAAATCATATTATACTTGTCAGATCAAATTCAAAGAATTGTGGATGTATAGTGTTAAGAGGATTAAAAGAAGAAAATTCATAAGCCTATTGTGTAAATTTGGAAATAGTGAAAATTATCTCAACTGGCATACAAATGCTTTGGAGCCTCATTTCCAAGCATGGGGGGTTCAGCTGCACGACTCCTTTCTTGTCATTCCTCATGGCTAATGCCACATCCTTCTTTTTATTCTTTGCTAATGTGTACATCCCTCTGCCTTTACCACCTTTTGGACCTTCTTCTTATTCTAGGGATAGTGAATTTCATTTTCGTAATAATTTGATCTAGCATTTTCTTTACAAACTTTATTAGACTAACCATGAGTTTCTCATGTATCACCTTCTACATTTTGTTTTTTGTTCTGAGAAATGCTTGCCATATGCTTATACAGAAAAACTCTGAACTTTTGGTTTATGCTAAAGATTCAACTTTGTTTTTCCCTTTTAAGGTAAACATATTCCGGGGGATCACCTTACTAGATGCGCCAAAGTTTGGAAAGGTTTTTGGAGGACAATTTATTGGACAGGCAAGATTAAGCTGCTCTCTGTCTCTCTTTCCTACTGGCATGTTTTGTAAAACAAGTTTCCAGTAAAAACAAGTAATAGATAATTGCATATTGTAATAGCCTGTACTAGGGTAGAATCTTTGAACTAGGACATATTAGAGAACTTGTATACATGTGCTTGTGGCAGGTCAACGTTTGGGAAGATTTGCCAATGATAGTTATGAACCTTTTAGAAGAAGGTTTAGGGTTCAAAATAGAAAATATTTGTTTTATGCTTGAAAAGAGAAGAAGAAAAGGAAAAGGAAATTTTCAAATCTGCAACAGTGGCCATGATCATTACCTGTGAATAATACTGTGAACAGTACTGCAAGAATGAAAAGAAGAAAATAAGAAAGAGAAATGGAGGAAAAAGAATACTAAGGCCAATGTGCTTCAATACTCAATATTTTATTGATCAACTCTAACTTCTTTGAGTACAGTTATATAGATCCTAACTTTTAACTTCTCTTAGTAGAACTAGGACTGTTACTTTGACTACTAAACTAAACCCTAATTGAGTTGAACCAAAGCCAACACATAAAGTCCCATAAACGAAGTAAGACTCACTTTTTAATAGAAGAAAACCCAAGGCCCATAATAATGGCCCATACCCAACAATTGTAAAATTACTAAGATACCCTTGACTCTAGAATGGCTAAATAAGAATTAAATTATAAAATCTAATTAGCTACCATGGACACTTACTCTTGGGCTTTGACTTAACCTTCGACTTCCAAAGAGGATATTGTTTATGTAATCATGCTATGGTTGCACTATCTATCTTCCTCTTATTCATCTGCATGTATGATCTATACACATCTAATCACTTGCAAATTCATTACATCATGTGTTTGTGGAAGTTGAAAAATGATTACTTTCTTGGAGTGTAGTCTTTAAAGTTGAATGTTGAACATGGCAATGTATGGTTTAATGTTTGCTGTTTTTTTCAATGTCAATATGTCACTTGATCTCTAGACTATCTTTTGAGAACTTTCAAGACACTTATGTCAATAGATTATAGAGTGACTTACACTTCTTTAAACAATTTTCTATATTGCTTTCATATACTTTTTTAATTACCGATTCTCCCAAAAATTTAAGCTATTAGGAAGTGGGAAATTTAACCACTTAACCATAATTGTAACACTCCCTCTTTTGTGGGCCTAAAATCCTCCTTAATGAGTGGGTTCCAACACATGGGATTTTGAACAATTAAAATGGGAGGTAAAATGGAGACCGGGAATAAACTCAAAAACCTCTTGCTTTGATACCATGTTAAATTACCGATTCTCCCAAAAGCTTAAGCTATTAGGAAATGATGAATTTAATCACTTAACCATAATTTTAACAATACTCAACCAAAAACTGCTTCAGGCTGTATGTAGAATACTCTTTTCATGGGATAACGCAGCATCTGGATTTCTCTGTGCATGAATTTAAGTTAAGTTCGATTTGAATATTTATTACCGTCAACATTTATTAGTAATTTTTTGTAGTTGCTATAAGAATTCTCATCCTTTTTTTCCACTGTATTACATTTTGGGATAACTCGTGCAGCTCAAACAAGTATATTTTATATATATAGATTGAGTTTTTTTTTTTATCGGACACAGACAGTGAATGCAACTTGGAATCAATAATGGCTGGAGCTTTTAACATACTCATAGTCTTTAAGATGATGTGTGCTGTGCAGGCATTGGCTGCGGCATCAAAAACTGTTGATTTTTTAAAGGTTGTCCATAGTTTGCATGCGTATTTTCTTCTTGTTGGGGATTTTGACAGTAAGTACATTTCTGTCACCTAGTGTTAAACTTCTGTGGATAGCATTTCTTTCCAATGTTATTACTCTGTACCATTTTTTGTCCATCTTTCTTTAGGATGTCTCATAACAGTGCATACATTGGACTTCCCAATACTACCTTTACGTTTTTGAATTGGAATGCAGTAAAAATAATAATTATAAAGGCAGTAGTTATGCAGATATCAATTGCATGTGACTGCCATCAAATAGTAAACAAAGCATAGGCAGTTTTCTGGTTTTTTTCTTCCTCAATTCACAAAACTTTGTTTATAACTTTAAATCCAATTGATTTTCTTTATAATAAATTTTATCGACAACTTAAATTGAAATATATAATGAACTATGTGAAAAAGAATCTCAATAAAAGCATTGTTAATTTTAAGGCTTTTTAAATTTCATAGATTTTAAATTTCAGTAATTACTTCCATATATATATATATATATATATATATATAAATTGCACATATTTTTTGATAAGGATATGTGTCATCTGTAATTAAGTTATATCCATTATCCATTATCTTATTTTTGAGATAGTCTTTTAGTTCTAGGACTCAAATTTGCGCAAAATTAGTTGTCACTTGGTGTAATGTGAGTCACCTTGGGGTTTCAACATTGAACATTCTCTAGCTTCAACTTTAATATTTTATGTAAAAATATATAGATTCCTTGAGACATTCAATTTATGAAGATTGACAAACAAAAAGGGATAGAGGGATTGTTAATATTATTATTATTATCATTTTGCCTTTTTATTTCTGGAGGATGTATGTTGGTCTCTAATCTAGCTAATTGAAAGATAATTGTTACTTGTCTGGTCTCAACTGCAGTAACAAATAAGTAATAAGAGAAACAAATTTGTTCCCTACCAACTTTATGTTAGACTTTATATTCTCAATTTCCTTAAGACTTTTCTACCTTACATTCTTGAGAAAAGCCAAAAAAAAAAAAAAAATCAGTTGATGTCATCCTATACAGTACTTTTCCCCTCTGTTTATTTTGCCCTTGCCTCTTGTGTGTGTGTGTAACCCTAAACAGTGGCATCCATTTTGACAGAAATACTAAAGTATGACTTGATTAGACTAAAAAAAATGATTGGATTTGGAGGTGTAACAAGTCTAGGCCCTGTTTCAAAATATTTCTTTTTATGTTTAAGTTGCTTGTCTCCAAGCCTCTTGTTGTCTGTGTAAAAAGCCCAAAATATTCTTCATTTTTAGTGACTGCATAAAGAAGTAAAAGTTCAAACAAATTATGGCTTTGAAATGGTTTTGTGCTTGAAGTTTTCATGTCAAATTGTTGATTCAATATGTTGTGGATCCATGCAATGTTGAAGTATATACTGTTCTGCATTTCTGCTACAGGAACTAATATTATATCTTAATGATTATGGAACTATAATTTAAATTTTTGCACAATGATATAAATTTCTGGTACCCTAATCCATTATCCCTTTCATGGATTAAAATTAGTGAGAAAGTTATTAATGGTACGTGTGTAAATATGCCTTTGTAGTGCCAATTATATATCAAGTTCAACGAGTACGTGATGGGAAAAGCTTTGCTACCCGAAGAGTAGATGCGATACAGAAGGGAAAAATTGTATTCACATTACTTGCTTCATTTCAGGTATGAGTTAATTGCATGCTATAGAAATTTTCCTGAGTTGGGTTTGGCCAGTGGTTACTTTTTGATCATGATGCATTTTCATTGCCATGATTTTTTATGTGGTTTTGAAGGTGTGAATATTTAGAATTATTTTAGTGTTGCAAATGTAACATTCGATTAAGTTGAATTTACAGAAAGAAGAAGAAGGGTTTGACCACCAGGAAGCAACAATGCCTTCTGTACCTGCTCCAGAGATGGTAACTAATATTTGTTTTCCTTTTTTTATTAAACATTTTTCCCATTTCTTGCTGTTTTAATTATTGTCTCCAACTTGCAGCTTCCATCAATGGAAGAGCTACGTGAGAGACGTCTCACGGATCCACGTCTACCAAGGTAAGATTTGTACCACGCAATTCACAGGTTATTGCTATCTGCCCTTGCATATGGACATTCCATATCTCCACTAGTTAGATATAAATGATTCATCTTTCCTTGTGTATTGCATGTTATTCTATAAATGATTGGTTCTTGGTTATTGTTTTGTTTATTTGTTTTCTTGCTGATGTGCTTTTATGTACTTTATAATGATCATAGTAAACACTAGTTTTGGGAGTTTTTAAAAGAACATAATGGAATGGAACCGAATGGAATATAATGTATTTGGAAATTTTATAAGAAGGAACAGAAATGAAAGAAATATATAGTTTTTTTATTATACCCAACTCCTTTTTATTTTTTCTTTTGTCTCAAAATAGGGATAAAATCGATAATTTACCACCATTTTATTAAAGGATTGAGTGTTCCTCCCACTTTTGGAAGGAATGTTTAGAAGGGAATGGGATGGAATGAGCATTCTATCCTAATCATTCCATTCCTTCCTTCTAAACTCCCAACCGGAAAATGGATGGAATATTCTTTAAAATCCCTTTGAATTGTGCCATTCCATTCCTCCCCCCACGGCCCCACCCCCACTCCAAAATGGAAGTTAGTTTAGTTATTTGACAAGGAAAATCCTATTAGGCAAACCCATATGTGTCTCGGACAACTTATAAAGTCCAAAACTATAGTTCTTGTTAAATTGGAATTTCATAAATTTGTTGGAGAGCTTTATACTGTGATCCCATCTTTCAGAGTTATTAGGCTTAAGAAGAATGACTTGAAGAATCTGTTTATGAATCAAGAAATTCAAATATAGGAGAATTACTAAATTCTTTATTTGTTATTCCATAACTTTTAGGTTCGGTACGAAGCTGCCTCATTTAGCAAGCAAAACCATCTTTAGGATAAAAGAAAGTAAGTTATATATTACTTATCAAAAAAAAAAAAAGTAAGTTATATATTATATAGGAATTCACCATTCCATAGGTTGTGTAAGTGTTTAAAGATATAAGGCTAAGGATGAATGTCCACCTTTACTTGCTTTGAAGATAAGATGCTATTTTTGGTATTGTCAAACTCACTATATAGTTATCTATGCTACATGGGAGTCTTAGGATACACGTGGTATGGTTGATAGTATACTTCTCTACCAGGCTATTAAAAAAAATGTTACATGTTCATTATACATTCACGAGTACAAATTCAGTTCTTTTTTTATGAGGAAACAAATTTCATTAAGAGTGCAAAGGGGAACAACCCATTGGAAGTGTACAAGAGATACACCAAAGAGTCAATAATAAGTATAAACAACAAATAAAAAATTTAGACAAGGTAGAAAGAAGAAAAATAATCACTGGCAGCAAATGCATGCAAGCGAACCTACACAGACACAGTGCTTTCTCTATATCAGATCCTATTTGATTTAAGCTTGTGAGCCTCCAGTAAAGTAGACCAGGATAGTCTTCCAGTTAGAGCCTAAGAATAAAGTGAACCATAATTATGTCTGTATTCGGCTTCACTTGAAGATAGGCACCACAAAATCTGCCATATATGTGTGACCTGTCAACTTGTTTAAACTGAATTTTATTTAATGCTATTAATATTTTTCTGCTAGTTTTAGGAATTGATAGAGACAAGCATGGGACATTGTTTCGTAGTTCTGTTCTGTCTGCTTATGTTTTGTTTTGAGTACTGTTGCTGGTTTTCCTGGTAATGTGTGCTTTGCAGTAATTGTGAAATTGGATGGATTTTAATTGTTATTGTACCTAAAGATCATCTTTTGATTATGAGCCTAATAACTGAATGAAAGCTGTTGTTTGGTTAGATTATTGACTCTAATTTTTCATCTTACATAGCTAAAATGTTGGTGTTTGGTTGATTCAGGACTTATCGGAACAAGGTGGCCGCTAAAAATTTCATCCCTTGGCCCATAGAGATACGGTTTTGTGAGCCCAGAACTTCAACCAATCAGACTAAATCTCCTCCAAGGTTAGCCTGGATTATTGTGTTGGATATTCATCTTTTCCTATGGGCTAAATATGCACATCACTTATTCTAGAAATATGGATATGGTTTTTGCTTGCATGCAAATCCATGTTTACACGCCACATCTTTTGAGTACATTTTATTTGTATTGCAGTTTGAGGTATTGGTTTAGAGCAAAAGGAAAACTCTCTGATGATCAGGCCTTGCATAGGTAAGCAAAACCTTTTTATAAATATATATCCAAGGTGGGTTCTGCTTTGCTTGAATAAAAGCTGAGCAGAATAGTATCTCATAATGAATGAGCAATGTGGCCTTTTGTATTGTTCTGCGTAGTTTTTGAGGGAGCCTTATACTGTAATTATTGACATATTCCAATTAAGTTGACATGCCATATCATCTATTTGTTATATTTACATGACTAAAAATCAGCCTCACTGTTATTTTGAATAGAGGTCAGGATGAAAATTTTTGTTGTTGGGCCTTGCCCCAAGAAAGGTTTACTTGGCATATATAAAAGACTTCTTTGGACAGTTTACCAGCACAAATAATGCCCCTATGCAATGTTTGTTGTACTCTTAATCAAATATAAATTCAAATATTATTAATGATATCTAGATAAAGGTCCAATTTACTTGGCTTTATTTTTGTTCCTTTTTTTTTAATATGCTTTTTTGGTCATTTGCAGATGCGTAGTGGCATATACTTCAGATCTGATATTTCTTCAAGTTAGTATGAATCCCCACCGTAGGAAGAATTTGAAGACAAGTGCTGTTAGTCTGGACCACTCGTAAGTATCTGCACCATATTACCAGATAATTAAACACCAAAGTGTGTGGCCAATATGTCAAAATTATAGAGTACTTTTATATTCAGTATCAGTTTGACAGTAGGCCCTGCTTTTATAATGGAGTTTAAGCTGTTATGTCTGAAAAAGATGACCAAATCATATTTTGCTAACATGGTTTTAGATTTTAAACGAGAAGCATGAAGTGAATTCAGGTAACTATTGCCTTGTAGCAAACTGCATCGAAAAAAAAAAAATTGGACAATTCCTTTTGTATTGTTGACTATATGCACTGCTACTATCATTTATCAAATGATGTTTCTGGTAATGTATTGGTAGTATTTCTGTTGGCAAACTTAATTATCCTGACATACATGTTGTCAACTATATATTGTATGTGCATTTAAGTTCACGGTCAAAGTTGATTTAAGAGCATTCCTTTGCCACTTTTTTTTCAATCATTAATTTATTACTATAAGCTTGTTTTCATTTCCATCTCAGGATGCACTTTCACCGGCCTGTCAGAGCTGATGACTGGCTATTATTTGTGGTACGTGCCATAAAGTGTTTAGTTCTCATGTTTAGTTTTGTTTAGATGCTTATGCATGCAAGTTTGTTTGGGTTTATTTTTACCCCCAGATATACAGTCCTGCTGCCTACAATGCACGCGGCTTTGTTTCTGGCGAAATTTTCAATAGAAAGGGAGAGGTAAAGATTTCATTATATGTTCATAAACAGCAGAAACAATCTTCTTTATTCTTCTTTAATTACCTCCTACTCTTTTTCTCTCTTTCTTTGCTTTTTGCTGTTTTCTCTCCATCCAAGTGATGTCTGTGTCATGAACTAATTTATGCATGTCTTGATGAGCAGCATGTTGCATCGACAACTCAAGAGGGCCTACTTAGGGTGCTTAGAAGTACAATTCCACCTGCGGCATCGAAGCTGTGAACTGGTTGATGCTAGGCCGTGCCAATGGAGTATTATGCTAAACTTTTGGTGATCCATCAGGTTTAGGTGCCAAGATTTTGCCCGTTCCCCCAATATTTACCTTTTATATTAAATATTCAATAATGATTTGTGCAGTTGTAACAAAAATGAAAAAGGGCGAAAATCAATTATTCCAACTATGTAGCATTCAAGATTTGATTTTTCTGTCTCTTTCTTTTTCTCTTGAAAAATTATATCATGATAAAAAGCAATCACATGCATCATAAACCAGAGGCATAGCCCTCATAATAAGTCGAGGCAAACGGTAGTCTGCTGGTCCATTTACATGAGTCAAGACTCATAAGCTACACGCCATTAGCTAACCTAGTAATTATTCGAGGCATATCCCCCTATATTTACAAGACTTTCAATATCATGGATCTTGTGGGAGAAAGCTCAGTTTGAAATTTCGAATACATTGATTGGTCTCCACTCCCTAGCTTAATCTTGTTGTGTAATCTTGTTACACACAACGGGGGGTTCTAGAAATTTTTTTAGGGGGTCATTAAAAAAATTTTGTTAAATAAAATATAATAAAAAAGAGAAGTTGAATATATTGAGTTATCGACTTAAAAAAAAAAAAAAAATACCCATGCAAATATATGAAGTTTTATAATTTCCTTTTACTAATTTTCATTTTTTAAAATTGTTATATGTTAGTTCATTATTAGTTGTCATTATCTATTGTCAATATGGGTAGATGCGACCATTTTATTTTGTTAAGTTTGTATAACATTTTTATTTTTATTCTATTGTCATTATCTATTTGTTGTTATACTTAGTGTCCACTTAGCCAATCAAATGCTTGAACAATCACAAGCCTTACTATTTTCTTGTCTTGAATCACTAACTTTATAACAAAAGGTTATTATAATATGATAACAATATATACAAATGTAACAAACTCTCTGTATTTCCTACTTATTAAATTATATAAAGTTATATTATATTTATACTATACAAGCACACATTCACATAAATAACATTATAAAAACAATAAATAAATATATAATGCACACAGTTAGTATCGGACACGCACAAACATATAACATAAATTTATAATAAAGATGGACACACTCATAACGGATAAACGCTCGCTCTTTACTCTAAGAGAGAGAGAGAGAGATTTGTGACCTGTGATATATGTATTATTACTCTTAAAATTCTATTAAACCGTTTTTCAATTTCTAATCATACTCCCTGTTCAATCTAGTTGGTTTTTTTTTTATTATCAATATTTCGTTTCACTTCTTTTTTTACTTCATTAATGGAAATTACTCACGACTTGCAAGTGATCTATAACTTTATATGACCATCCCCTCCCACCTAATCGTACTCCCTATGGTCTCTAATTATTCTCATGTGACCAATTTTTATCAACAATTTTAATGAGAAGTGGATGGATTTGGAATCCACAGGGGCTTTTATATAATAAAAAATTATAAAGAAAATAAAAAAAGAGAAGTCTAGAATGTCAATATAATTACACATAGGGAGGGCATGGATAGGATTAGGTTATGGGTATCCTTTCTCCATCTTGTTCTTTCTTTGGGCAAGAACAAAACAGGGTGAAAACATTTTGTCATCCCTGATGAGTTAGTATTGGTTCTTATGAAAATAAGAAAAATGAGATAGAAGGAGGAGAGGAAATGGTAAGAGTACGAAGGAGATGAATATATTAGCATTTTGGAGATGATACTAAGCTATATACAAAAAGATTAAATTATATATAATAATTTATATATACACATACTTGCGGACATTGAGGGTGTATGAATCTTGTAGCTTCCGGTTTGTTTTTCTAATGATGTTGGAGCCACTCACAAACCTGACTATTAGTGTCCTCAACAGAACAAATGTTATATGCTGATTTTGAGATGTTATCTAATTCAGTTGATGCAGTCCCAAACTTCATTGATTTTGAGATGTTTTGAAGTGAAATATTTTACCCCCCCCCCCCCCCCTTTTTAATAACTTTTCCTCCAAATCTTAGAAAGATTTGAATTTTTTGTGATATTACTTTTAAGTCCCAAACTTCATTGATTTTGAGATGTTTTGAAGTGAAATATTTTTCAAAAAATGTTTTTCTATTTTCAGGTATTTGTTTACAAGTAAAATAGAGCCAAACTTATAAAATATTTTCTGTTGATAGTAAAAACGTTTATAAAAATTTGGTAAAACATTTTCAAAAAACACACAGTGGCTTCCCCTCTCCTATTTGGTTGCTAGGTCACCAGTTTGGTTTTCGACGACCAATGTTGTCAATCCAGTGGCAAGAGACGTCTCACCAGCAATTAGGTGGTAGGAGACGCCTCACTGGTGATCTGTGCTAGCGATTCGATGGCCAGAGACGCCACACCGATGTCCAATATTGGTGGTCCAGTGGCCAGAGATGTTGTGCCGCAACTGGTGTCAGAGGTACAGTAATCGAAGACGATGTTTTGTTGACCGGTGTTGGTGGTCCAATCACCGAGATATCGCTCCGATGGTGATCGTTGACAGTCTGGTCCTCAGAGCCACCGTTTTGACTACCAGTTCCAATGGTCCGGTTGTGAAAGCCCTCGTTCTAGCTACTGGTTCCAGTGGTTCAGTTACCAAACCTCCGGCACCAACAACTTCAGTGCTGAGCCATTGATTTTGGTGATTTGCTTGAAAAATTTTACTTGCCATACTAAACACTTAAAATCTTTTATTAAAAGTATTTTACTTTGAAGCATGAGTTAAAAAGGAAAAGCAACCTCAGGCCTCATCAACATATTTACATTGATTTCAGACCAACATATTTACATTGAGTTCAGAACAGCGCTGATTGAGAGAGAGGTTCAAAGGAGCAACAAATAAAAGAAGATTGGGCCGGCCCCCAAGCTAATGCAATATTTAACTAAATTTAGCTTAAGTTATTAATTTAGTTTCTTAAAATCAAAATAAATTGCTAAACAAATCAAAAAATATAATAAAAAGAATTAGAGTAATCAGAAAAAACAGTGTTTTCAATCCCCACTCAAAAAAAAAAAAAAGAGAAAAAATTCTATTAAAAAGAAAAAAAAAGAAAAGAAAAAAACAGTGTTAGTTGAGTTAATAGCTTCACGCATCGGCAAACGGCAAATACTATTTACCACTTCGGCAGCCTCATTCATTTACCGAACCCGAAGACGCTCACAGGTCTCTCTAATCTCTCTCTGTCCATTCTAAATTCTCTCTTTTGGTTTTGAAAATATTTTCCTTTGATTTCTTTCCAACTCGGCTGTTTGTTTCTTATTCTAACATTATTGGATTTGAAAATGAAATCAACCTACCACATTCATTTTCGTTTGATCTCTTAGGTTTGTTCTGATTAATTTTAATTTTTACTTTACTGAAAAATTTCAATGGATCTGATAAAGAGTGGTGTCTTTGATTGGGATGAAACTCATACACTTTCATTTTTATTTATTTATTTATGGGTTTTTCTTAAAGGGAAATTTTGTTGAAACAATTTGACTCATATTGGAGATTGTAGTCTTTAATACTGTAATTTTCTTTTTAGTCCTTTTGATTAGAATTGTGGAAAATGAAATGAGTTTGTTGTGTTGAGCTGAAGATATGAAATCATGTCAAGAATGTTATTGTATTTAGGTTTTCTTAGCATTTAAATGAGTTTATGCATTTGGGTTTGACAGTATTCATTTATGTTGACAATCATATTTTTTTTTATACATGGTATGTCCAAATGCTGAAATGTGAAAAACCCATTAATTCTTTTATCCTTTTTTTTTTATTTTTATTGTTAATAGTTTAATACCCATTTGCTTAGGATTTGTTTTTGTTACATGGGTATAATTCCTTTTGTTCAAAATTGGGATTTTCAAATTAGGGGAGCAAGAGAGATGATCATGGTTTCAGTAGGGTACTGAGATGATCATGGTTTCAGTAGGGTACTGAAAAATTCTTTTTCCTTATAGAAAGAAACAGGATTTTTTTTTTTTTTTTTTTTTTTTTTTGAGAATCAAAGAAACAGGAAAGTTGTATGCTTCAAATTCTAGATTTTTTTTTCCTTTATAAACTGTTTATCTAAATAATGTTTGCTTCAGTGAATATTAGGTATGACAGTCAAATTGCAAATACTAGTTTAGGAATTGGATCCAGTTTGTGTGTAATGCTACCGCATGTTTGAGAGTCTTATGATTCTCTTCTACATTTTGCAGGGTTTCACTTAGGCAGGGTGTCGAAGATTGAATATGGAACATTTTGATAGTGGATCAGACAGTGTCAGTCAAGTGGAATTGACACCTCTAATATGTGGACTTCCAGATGACATTGCTCTTTTTTGCCTGGCAAGGGTTCCTCGAAAGTACCATATGCTCCTTAGGTGTGTTTCAAAGAGATGGAGAGACCTAGTGTGCAGTGAAGAGTGGCGTTCTTACCGCCGAAAGCATAAACTTGATGAGACTTGGATTTATGCTTTGTGTCGAGACAAATTTGAGCAGGTTTGCTGTTATGTGTTGAACCCCAATTCATCAAGAAGATGTTGGAAGCCCATTCAAGAACTTCCACCTCGCAGTTTGAAGAGAAAAGGCATTGGTTTTGAGGTTTTGGGTAAGAAACTCTACTTGTTGGGTGGCTGTGGATGGTCTGAAGATGCTACCAATGAAGTTTACTGCTATGATACTTCGAGGAACACTTGGAGTGATGTTGCTCCATTATCAACTGCAAGGTAATACTCCTAATTGCAGTACAAAGTCATTTTGCACAGTGGCAATTGAAGTTTTCTCTAGGTTCACTTGATCTTCACTTTCTGAAAGAACACTTTATCATGCATTTATGGAATCCTTATGCATTTTGTTCTTCATTGGTAATAGCATTGGCCAGTTGTGAGTTGTGACTTCTGTCAACATTGAGAAATGCTGAATTTTTGCATTCTTTTGCTTGTAAATTCACAAAATAAAGACCTTTATTTTCTTGAATCTGCGGGGGAGAATATTGGACAGCCTGTTACATCCTTTTTGTATTTTGCCATATATAATTACTAGTAGGTATTTCTTTTTTAATTTTTGGGGGTCAGAACTGCAAAATGATCCATTAATGAATTGGGCAAGTTCTCCTTTGAAAGTCCTGTTTTAAGGGTTTGGGACCAAGAGAAGAAGAACCCTGGTGTGTGTGTGTGTGTGTGTGGGGGGGGGGGGGGGGGGGTGGTGTTGTGCAAGGTTAGTTGAGGATTAGTTTTTTAAAAGTTTTAATTGCTATGACCAAAAAACTCTGGTTAGTGTTTATGCATTTTTAAGTTACTTGCCTATTAATGCACACTGGTGTATGTTTTTTCATCACTTTTTTTCTTCCTTATAGATCATTTTCTTTTTCCTTGCACTGGGATACAGTAAATCATCCTTTAGTTTCTATGTATTCAGGTGTTATTTTGCTTGTGAAGTTCTAGATGAGAAAATCTATGCCATTGGTGGGTTAGGCTCAAATTCAAGCAATCCAAATTCTTGGGACACTTATGACCCTTGCACAGATAATTGGAAGTCTCACTCAGATCCAAACATTGTTCCTGAAATTGAAGATTCTATAGTCATGGATGGGAAGATTTATATTCGATGTGGCACTTCTGCTGTAACTTCTCATGTGTATGCAGTAGTTTATGAACCATCAAGCGGCACGTGGCAACATGCAGATGCTGACATGGTATCTGGATGGCGGGGTCCAGCAGTTGTTGTGGATGGGACCCTATATGTATTGGATCAGAGTTCAGGAACCAGGCTGATAATGTGGCAAAAAGAGACTAGGGAATGGTTACCAGTCGGGAGGTTGTCAACTTTGCGTACAAGACCACCCTGCCAGATGGTTGCTATTGGGACAACCATTTTTGTTGTAGGAAAGGGGCTTAGCACTGTTGTGATTGATGTTGGTAATGCAGGGAATATGGGAGGGGTGATGATGAGTTCTACTATATCTAAAATTACTTCTGATGATGATGTAATTAGCTGTAAATGTTTAGCAATTTGAGATTCTGTTGTAGCTGTTCTTAAACTAACCGCTGTGAGACTCTGAATGTGTTACATAATTACACGTTTAGGGGCACATTTGGATACCCATCAGAAATGAAGATGTAACACTGTATCTGATTGAATATTGGATTTCAGACTATATTGTATTCATACTTTTGTCCCATGTGGACATTGTTCATGTTGTGTTAATTGGTGTGTAATACTTAGAAAATTGCTTGTGAACACTTTTTTCGTTTCACCATATCTGTGGAACCCCAGTCTCTCTCTCTGTAGTTTTTTTGGGTTTCTTTTTTCGTTTCACCATATCTGTGGAACCCCAGGTCCTCTCTATCTGTGGGGCTTTTTTGGTTTCTTTGGGGTGGGTGTGGGTACATTGTGCAGCATGATTTTGATATGAACAAAGTTTGGCTACAAACATGGTTAGAGCGCCTTAGGCTATAAACTCGCAATAGGAAGATGACGTGTCCATGTCATGTGCAATTGGCTCCAGTCAAGTTTGTTGCCTAATTTTATCATTCTGATATTGTATAAATTTGCAAGCCTTCGGTTCAAACAGTGTCAAGACCGTCAACTATAAGAGGCCTCTGTAGGAATGCTCATTGATTCTTAGGGAGGGATCACCCGCTCAGACATCATTTTTTCATTTGAGAGGGGGAGACAAAAGTTGAATGGTATTCGGTTTGTTTCAGCAAAAGGTATTTTTTGAAAAACGTTTTTTAGTACTCTTTGGTGTTTGATATTGCAGTTTGCACTTTTCAGAAAATGCAAGTTCAACGAAAAATGTTTTCCCTGATCAACAAAAAACAAGTCCAATAGGACCAATGGTAATTTCTCTCTTCCTTTGTTTTTACAGACCAACATGGATTGACCGCTACTTTTTCCCACTTTATTTTTTGTCAATTCCAAATAAAAAATCTAGTTGTCATTTAGACGTCTCAAATAACCTAAAAAACTGGAGATAATTTCTTATTTCAAGTATATTTTCATGAATAAAAGTTTTTGTTTATATAATCATTTCAAATTACAAGAAATATAAATGATTTTCTATGCAGTCAAATAACAAAAAATGTTTTTGAGCTCATTTTCAGAGTTACAAGTTACAACCAAATAAGAAAATTAGTCAATTTTTCAACAAATGTTTGCTCGAAAACAACTCATTTTTCAGAAAACATTTACAAAAGAATCACTACATATTTAGTGAGCATATCTTCAGAATGACCCAGTAGTCCACTACCCGGGTTCTGAGTTCTGACTCTCATAGGTACCTGCTAGCCAACGAACTGTAGTAAAATTGAAAACCCAATGCTACGTTCCATAGACAAATGGAAAACGAACAGAAATAGTAAGTTGGGGAAAATGGAAAGATACATGATCTGACTAGTTCACAGACTGCTCTTAGTTTTTAATATATTTCAGAAGCAAGCAACCCAAAAAATTGAAAGGGGAAGAAAAAAAAAAAAAAGGGATGTTCAAAAAATATATAAACATTTGAGAATGCAGCATCCTCTCTTGTAATGCTTCGATGGTTGCAAGTGGTGCTTTGTGAATATTAACAACACGTTACGGTACATATCATAAGCGATGCCCTTTGAATTAATTACAGGTACATGTGAAATTCCAAATCCATTCTAGGTGACAACTCTTGCCATTAGATCCCTTTCCTTCCAAATGTAAGCATATCTTCATTGAGCAAATAAAGTTGATCAACCATTGGGAGACACCCTTGTCATTAATCTTCAAATCATCAACTGATACAAAAATAACGTGAGAATGCTGAGATTTGGTCAACTAGTCTTTTTCCTCTTAAATGCAGGATGTATGATTCCGTTGTAAGAATCCAATTTGTCAATCTTAGAAATGCACTCTTTCATCCTCTTCAAAACAATAGGCATAGCAGAGACATTACTGGAAATTTTATCTTTAAGTAATTGTAATTTCTCAGCAATCTCTCGATCCTGTTCTGCATCTTGTAGCCCCTCAATAGATTTGACCTGTCCTCCTGCATCTGTATAATGGATACAAGATCACTGCCTCAAACAACAGATGGATATACTGAACTACAAACAATAGAGGCTACTGAAGTGGTTCACAAGTTTCAAAAGATAGAAGAAAGATTAAATAGGACCATTTTTAGTGTGGAAATAAAGCAAGCAAGCAACACCAGCAACAACAACAATCAAGCCTTAATCCAAAAATTTTGGGTTGGTTATGGACCATCAACAGACTAAGAAGGGAAAAAAAGGTATTTACAGTACACTTGGACATACTGTTAATGGAAATGAACAATGATTTCTCTATCAACATACCACCCAAAAATGGGCAGAATGCTGATGCCTTCAATGAATTCAAGCAAACTACCATTTATGACCAAAACTTGATAAAAGGCATAAATAAAAAGGTAAAGGGTTTAAAGTAAAATTATATATTAATTTCATTTTTTTCCTTAATTTATAAACTTACAAACATACTGACAAGAAAACACCCCATTAGCAAAAAAAAAAAAAAAGACGAGAACACCTCAATCCTTTCTATTCCATTCATCTTAATTTATCCATTCCTTTTAAGTATTTTCCAGTGAACTTCCAGTATAGTGTTAGCAATTCTATTTGTAAGTACTACACTTCAAGGCTAAAGACAGAGAAAAAGTGCTCCCTTATAAGGAACAGAGTGCATATGACTTTGGAAATAATTTGTGATGCATGTGTCCAAATCAGAGTAATTAGCTTTCAAATTCACCTTTAAATTTATATCATCTCAAGCTCATCACAAGCTTTAATCTCATCTTCGCCATGACCCCAAGTCCCCAACTCGTGTTTATCTGACATATTCATGCAATGTCAACCAATGGCCTGTAATCCAATCATAACATTGTTTCCTGTTAGGAGAGTAACTCCATATGGAAATGATTAGGAGGGCGTCTGTGCAATCTACAACCCATTTGCATTGTAATTTTGTATGCGCATGTATAAGAAAGGGATACAGGGTAACCAAGGTGGATTTAAGAGACTACTAAAATGAATCATCACCTTCAACAAACAATTATTTGCATAAGACTAGGGGTGATAAAAAAACCTAGCCAAACAAACCCACCCAACCAACATGGTCAGACCTTACGGGTTTGATCGAGTGGGCAGTCTAGTGAGGGGGTCCAGCTTTAAAGGGGAAGGGAGTAAATCCAGGTTTTTCTGTTGAACCTTGAGTGTCGCCATCATCACTTCCCTTCGTTGCTCATGGCTGTACCACCAATTGCCAACTGAAAACCGACCACTCACCGGAGAATGTATTGCAGTTGGCTTCGACCAAGTTTTCCAATTGGCAATGGTTGGAAAAGTTTCAAACCCAAAATGCTCGATTCAAGTGATAGGCTGACTCTAAACCTGAGCCCAGCTGACCCATGAACACCCCCTACATGGGGCTAGGATACAAGACATGACTATCAAACCAGATAACACACAGGGAAGCACAAATTTGATCAATGAAGACTTTTTTTTTTCTTGTAAGTTAACTCTTCATTTGGAAGTAGTATTAACCCAAGAATGATGATTTCATCTTTGGTCCCGCTCATCACTTTCAATTTGGTAATCCTCTCGAACTCACTACAGATTACAATCCATAATCTTTCATCATTTGAGGGTAAACTACTCTTTATATATACGAATCTAATAACAGACTTCATCGTTATTCACAAGTGCATAACAAAAAATACTACTAATCAACACTAACGCGTTGCTTATATCATGTAAACATACAATCCATCTTTTGTCATTTCCCTAGCAAGAATTCTAAAATTCCTTCTTGTCTTTTAGATAAACAAATCTACAAATTCAATTTTTGACAGACAAATGACTAACCGAGCCTCTTTGTTGCCGAGAAAGTGCAGTAATCAACCAACCTAAACAATGTATCATCCTTACACCATACTGACAGGTTAAAAAATAAAAATACCCACACTCTAAACAAAATTTCATCATTCAAAACCCTAAAATCTATAAAAATAAACCCAAAATGGAATAAACCTTAAAATTAATTTTCTTAATAGCTTTGAGAAAATTAACCCAAAATTAATTTTCTTAATTGCTTTGAGAAAATTAACCCAAAATTCTTCTCTCTTAGATTGAGTGAGCTATGAAAAAGGGCACATTGGTAGACAAAACCTAGAAATGGGAAATGGTACCTGGAATCGGAGCTCCAGAGAGAGCGGATTCGGACGGGGGAGGTAAAACGGGTCTCTGAGCGGTGAGGACGGAAGTGAAAGTGGACCTGAGGTGGTCTGGTAGAGTGGTTCTGTATTGTAGAAGCTTCTCAGCCATTTGCTTCACATCTCTCTCCAACTCTTCATTTTCTTCTTCTTCTTCTTCCGAGCTTCCCACCCTTCTCTTCATCTCTCTCTCTCTCTCTCTGTTGTTGGGAGGTTAGGGTTTTCAAATTTTGAAAAAAAGTTACAGTTGGGGATTTAATTTTGGGAGCGTAGCGCGCGTATGCAGTGGAGACTGTAATGTAATGTAAAGAGAATCTGATGGGGAGAGGTTTACAGCGCACACCTTTCCTCAGCAATACACAACTTACACAGTTACACAACGACCAAAAGTATCAATTTCTTTTAAGCGTAAATGTATTTTTAGTTCTTATATTTTGATTTTTTTTTATTTTAGTCCCTACATTTTATTTTTATCACTTTTAGTCCCTAAATTAATTAACGCGGGACATTTAAGTCCTTGAAGCACTGTTCTGTCACCAAACTAATGGGAAACTTGACGGACTAATAAAATAATAATAAAATTTATAACCTTCTATTTATAAAAAAAGAAAAGAATTAAATTAAATTAATTTTGTTTCACTTTGTTTTTTGGAAGAACACGGAAGAACATGAAGAATCTAAAACATGTGTTCTTCCCCATTAAAATGAATCATTTTGTTTTGAAAATTTCGAATTGAAAAAAAAAATGGAGTCAGCGAAAACGACGACAAAGGGAGCGGGAGGAAGGAGAGGCGGAGATACGAAGACGGCGGTGTCGAAGTTGACTAAGGCGGAGCTCCAGTTCCCGGTTGGTCGGATCGGCCAGTTTTTGAAAAAGGGTCGTTATGCTCAGAGAACCGGTGTCGGGGCTCCGGTTTACCTCGCTGCTGTTCTTGAATATCTCGCCGCTGAGGTATCGCTCTCAGATCCGAAAATCTCTCTCTCTCTCTCTGTTCGTTTTGAATGTGTTCTTTGTGATTTCGTGTTTGGTAGGTTAGAAACTGATGGAAAAATTTAAGGAAAATGGATATTTCTGTTTATTGAAACTGTTTCTCACTCTCTGGCAAACTTATTTTGGTAGACGTTTTGGCTTTTTGGTGTTTGGTTGGTGAGAAAGTTAGGGAAAATTGAAATGTAAATTTTAGTTTGTGAGTAATGGACAAATTAAAATGGAAACGGAAATGATAATTTTTACTGTTTTTCATGTTTTCTCTACACAATAGGGTTTGATTTCTCGTGTTGAAATTTGTTTGGACACCGAGAAAATTGAGGAAAATGTGTGGAAAGTAAATTTTTTAGGTCACAGGCTTCTCTGTTTCACAAACAAAAAGAAAATTCTTAGATTCAAAATTCAAATTCCTTTCTTGTCATTTTCTCGGCATCCAAACAGCTCTCTCTCTCTCTCTCTAATGATTTTGATTTTTGGCTTGAAATGCAGGTGCTGGAGCTGGCAGGAAACGCGGCACGTGACAACAGGAAGACCAGGATCAACCCGCAGCACGTGTTGCTCGCCGTGAGGAACGACAAGGAGCTCGGAAAGCTTCTCCAGGGCGTGACCATTGCCAGCGGTGGTGTTCTTCCTAACATCAACCCAGTGGGGAAATAGACAAGAAAGTACAAGAAAGGAAAAGAAAATGATAAGAAAATAAGGATTAATTTGGTAAGAAAATGAATCATATAGGAAAGAACATAAAGAACATGAATATGTTTTTCTGAAAAAAAAAAAAAAAGATTGGGATAAAAAAAATTCATTTTAATTAAAAGAAAGTAAAATTTTTTGTTTGAAAGAAAATAATTTTTTTGTTTGTCTTTTTAAAAAAAAATTAAATTTGAGTATTTTTTTTTAAATTTTGGCATTTAAAAAATACAAAATAATTTTTTTAATAATATTTTAATACCCACATCAGCTTTTTTTGTTAGGTGGCTAACGGAATGGTGCTTCAAGGACTTAAATGTTCCGCGTTAATTGATTTAGGGACTAAAAGTGGTAAAAATAAAATGTAGGGACTAAAATGGAAAAAAGTCAAAATGTAGGGACTAAAAGTGCATTTACGCCTTTCTTTTATTTCATTTATTTTATTTTAGGCGTAAATGCATTTTTAGTCCCTATATTTTAATTTTACCACTTTTAGTCCCTAAACCAATTAACGCGTATTATTTTCGTCCTTTCCATTAGTCAATTGACAGAAATATCTAAGGTGGCTGACGAAGGAATTAAAATATTATAAAAAATACCACATCATCATCTAATTTTTTTTTAAAAATAATTTATCAATTTTAACTAAATAAAAAAAGAAAAAACATAATTAAAAACAAGAAAATAGATAAATTTAGATCTAATTCATTTTGAACAAAAAACACACAATAACATGATCACAGATTTAAACATCAACACGAGAATATAAGAGCACAAATCCAGAACCAAACACAAACTCAAATTTAAAAACACAAAGAACACAATAACAAACATAAACTATTTACTCTCAAAACACTGACTTATTGTTCATACCAAAAGTCTCAGACTCACAACCATGTGCACTTTAGAGAAACGCGGCAACCTCTTCATCCTAACACTCATCGGCGACGATCACGAGCACCGTCTAGGCCCACACCTCATCAACTCTCTCTTCTCTGCTCTCTCCCAAGTCAACACCCAATCCATCAATGGCGGCTCTGCTCTCATCACCGTCGCTCGTGGTAAGTTCTTCTGCAATGGCGTTGACATCCCTTGGGGCTAACCCTCCGCCCGCCTCCGCCTCTACCAAATGGTCGAATCCTTCAGATCAGTCATCATTGCCCTCCTCTCCCTCCCCATCCCGACCATTGCCACCGTCTCCGGCCACGCCGCCGTCGGCGGACTCGTCCTCGCTCTCATCACAGGTGGTGGGTAGATCTGGGTTTTCTGGGTTTGGATCGGCTAGGTCCATTGTAGGTTTAAAGAGAGGCTGAGATGTTTTGCTTTGTGTTGGTATGGTTGAGCTAGGTTTGTTCAATTTTGTGGGTATTTTGTTAATGATTGTATTGATTTAATTTTCAGATTTAAATCTATTTTTTCTTTTGGATAATTTGGTTTGTGTATATATATGGATTGATTTTTTTTTTGTACAATATTCTTTTATGATTTTTCTGGGTTTGTATGATTTTTTTGGGTTTGTGCTCTTGTGTGTTCTTGATGGGTTTGTATGATTTTCTAGATTTGACTTGGCATTTATTTTGAGAGTAAATAGTTTATGTTTGTTATTGTGTTCTTTGTGTTTTTAAATTTGAGTTTGTGTTTAGTTCTGGGTTTGTGCTCTTATGTTCTTGTGTTGATGTTTAAATCTGTGACCATGTTCTTGTGTGTTCTTGTTCAAAATGAATTAGATCTAAATTTATGTATTTTATTGTTTTTAATTCTGTTTTTTCTTTTTTATTTAGTTAAAATTGATAAATTATTTTAAAAAAAAATTAGATGCTGATGTGGCATTTTTTATAATATTTTAATTCCTCCGTCAGCCACCTCAGATATTTTCGTCGGTTGACTGACGGAAATGACGAAAATAACATGCGTTAATTGGTTTAGGGACTAAAAGTGGTAAAATTAAAATGTAGGGACCAAAATGAAAAAAAGCCAAAATGTAAGAACTAAAAGTGCATTTATGCCTTTATTTTATGGCTTAGATTGGTATTAATGCCGACTACTATTAACATTTTTCTAAAATATTTATTATAAAGAGAAAAGTTAACCGATGCCATAAAGTGTTAAAGAATTTTTTTTTTTTTGAGAATCAAGTGTTAAAGAAATTGGTTTAAGAAGTATTTTGAAACAAATTTTATGAAAAAAGATAAAAAATGATATTAAAATTGATTTTTTAAACCGTTTTTTATTATTATTATTATTTTTATTTCCCATAAAATTTAAAACTTTCTTTAAATGGTCAATTAACAAATGCCCTAAGGACGTCTGTTAACTAGACACTATGAGACCTATGCAATCAAGATGTGTTGTTGAATGGAAATGAAAGATTTTGAGAAGTAAGGAATTTTCAAAAGATGTTAAGCGTAGTTTGGTGCAAATTTAATATTTCTTTTTTTTATCTAGTTTAAGACTTTTTCCCCATTGGGAGACTTAATGTGGTCCATATAGTTTTTATCCAAATCATTTAATTTTTATATATTCGTTTTTGTTTTTATTTATTTAATAGTAAGATTGATAGATAAAGACTCATCCTATTAAGAGTCTTTTTGTAAACAAATGCTTATAAGGTTGTTTGGTAAATGTCTTTTAGCGAACATATGTACTTCTTGATAGAAGAGTATAAGACTATAAATTGAGAACTAACGTTAAATTGAGAACTAATGTCTTTTAGCGAACATATGTACTTCTTGATAGCGAACATAGTCTAGCATTGAAAAAACATGTATTCTCCATCAAAGTGTTTCTAAGGAAAAAAGGGCCATATACCAAAAAAAATCTTTTCCAATTCATTATTTTACATTAGTTTTTTTTGTCTCTATAAAACACTTGAACAACAATGATTGGTGGTATGTTTTAATTTCTTTCACTGTTTGGAGTTTGAATTTCTCATATATGATATTAGCTAAAGTCTCAAGGTTTGTTTTTGTATTTTACCCTTATTATATTTTTCAATGGCCAAATACCCTTTTGAGTAAGGGTGTGCATAGATTGGGTTTAAGTATCTTTCAATCCAATTTTACCTTGTTAGGATAGGTTGGGTTGGATTGGATCGGTGGGTTGTTTTTGCATATTTCATACACTGTAAAAATATGGACTAATTACTTAAATTCTTTTTATAATAAATTATTACAATTCACTTAATATGCCTATCTATATGTTCAAATGTATTTTAAAAGTCCTTTCTTATCTTGGTATGCATATATGACATTCACCTATGATATGTATGATCAAAAACTCTATTAACAAATTAAAAAGCTCCTACAATTTGCAATAAACTTATTATCATCTCAGTTAATTCTTCTTATAATTAACCTATATGAATATGTAGATTTGATAAACTTAAGTATGCACTCGAAATTTGCTTAATATCATTAGGATTCCTTTGGTTACGTACACCCTGCAATTAACTCCAGTAAAGTTTGAAAAATCCGTCTCAAGGAAAGAGGCATGTTTATTGATGAATATTAGTATTGGAGCCTGAATTAGCTTTGCAAAACTTCCCAGGTTTTATCTTCTTTGTAATGTCACTTTCATTGCAATATTGACTAGGAAAGCTCGATATGTCTTTTTTTTTCTTTTTTTTAATATACAACTTTTTTTATGTACTATTTTAATTATTTTATGGGTTTCAACCGGAGAAATAAGATTCTTGTAATTACTTATTATTTAAATATATGTTATAATATAATTTTGTTTTCCCATAAAAAAAAATATATATATATATATATATATATATAAAATTTGTTTTTCTTTTATGCATGGGTGAAGCCCTAGTTATTACAATAACAGCTATAAATCAAGCCGCCTGTCTGGGTGGTGTAGTTGGTTATCACGCTAGTCTCACACACTAGAGGTCCCCGGTTCGAACCCGGGCTCAGACAATATTTTATACATTAATTTTTGTCAAGTTTCTATTTTTTAATTATTAATATTCACTAATTTTTCATTATCCTTTTATATTTTTTCTTTTTAAAAAAACTATCTAATCTTAATCTAAGAGTAAGAGATTATTATTCTTAAAATATAATTATTTTTCCTTAAAAATGCACATTTTTGTCAAGTTTCTATTTTTTGACTATTAATATTCATTAATTTTTCATTATCCTTTTATATTTTTTCTTAAAAAAAAACCATCTAATCTTAATCTAAGAGTAAGAGATTATTATTCTTAAATTATAATTATTTTTCCTAATGTACTCTTATGTCTTATCAGATTCTTTAGTAAAAGCTTATCAATAAATTTTAATAAAATAAAAACTTAATTTAAAGGCCAAATCACGTTTCTCAGTACTACTTTCTCAAAAAAAAAAAAAAGTTTCTCAGTACTACTAAAGCCTCCGGCATTCATTTTTCACAGAGAAAATATATCACCTTCGCTTTTGTCTTTCTTCTCCAGCAGATTCTTCTTCTTCAGCCAAGCGTATACTCTTGTGTTGGTTGTAAAAATTCTTCTATCTGCCAATTGCTAAAATCAATTAGATCATCAACGACCATTCATCCAAAGTCTCTCAGATCGATCTGGTAGTTTTGGAGCTTAGGTTTTGCCAGATCGTTTTTATGAGAGAAAGTCTGTAGCAATTATTTTAATAGTAATTGCTACAGTGTTCTCTTCTTCAAGAGAGCTACTGTGGCAACTCTAAAAAAAAAATTTAGAGTTAGAGAGGCTGTTGCTACATAACATATTCTCACTCCCCACCTGGGTTTTCCTTTTTCCAATGAATATTCAAATTCAAAGTCTTTCATTTCCCAATCACACTCTCACGCCGGCTCCTCATATTATATTCCCTTCTTTCCCTCCCCCATATTCCACCCACCACTCCACCAAACTTGTGTCCAAATCTGGGTTTTGCAATTCACTCAAAAGGGTGTCCAAATCACCAACTTGTTTGAAGAATCTTGGTGGTTTGGTTAAGGTCAGATGTGGTGGAATGGCACAAAATAATGAGAATGATGATGATGGGTTTTACATGAGGAGGTGTGTGGAGCTTGCCAGGAAGGCAGTTGGGTGTACCAGTCCCAATCCCATGGTGGGTTGTGTTATTGTCAAGGATGGCAAAATTGTTGGTGAAGGCTTTCACCCTAAAGCTGGACAGCCTCATGGTGAGGTAAAACCCACTTTCCTCTCTTTTTTCTCATGTGCAATAAGAATGAAATATAGTCGTGTGTGTGTGTGTGTGTGTGTGGTACTGTGGTGTGTATTTTTTTTCCCTTTTCTTTCTTCAGATTTGTGTGTTTATTTTTTGAGCATTATGTAGGTGCTTAAGTTTTGTTGAAACTTTGTGGAAATATTGTTTTGGCACTTTGAAAGTGGTGATAAAGGCTCTAACTTGTGGATTGTCTAAGTTTGTGAAACGCCTATTATCTATTTTTAGTTTAGTTAGACCTTAAAACTCTGTTTTGCATGGAGGGAAAAAAAAGAAGAAGACTGTTTGATAAGCATGTTTGGCAGTTTGGGTAATTCTCTGCCTTTTCCATAAACTGATTCTGAACTTATAATTTGTTTTGACGGTAAGAGATTTTGAATGTGCTAACATAAAAATGGTTCTGCATTATTGTATTTTGGAATGAGTAGTTTATAAACAGTTATGTTCTTATGGTATTTGTGTTGGGTTATTACATGCTACTATCCTAAAGGACCTAAACTATGTCAATGAACTCTGGCTCCAAAGACCGTTCCTCCTATCACAACATTGGATGGAGGTGGTAAGTCATGAATTCAAAAACCATTAGATGCTTGTGAAGCTTAATAATCAAAAGATTACTACACTGGACTATTTTGCAAAAACATTTACTACCATGAGCTACAAATAAAATAAAATTTCTATTACTTATGTATAAAAAAAAAGAAGACAAATCAAATAAATGAGCCTTAATCTATTCTTTTAGCAGTATTAGTCCATTTGTCAAGTAGCCTAAACTTGAAGTGACCTTATGAAACAATGATTGCAACTTAAAAGAGTAAAATTTTTCTCTCCATTGCAAGACTAGTTAACCAGTTGTGGGATGCCATAGCTGTCATTGCAAAAAATCAATGTTCACTCTAAAGAGGGGGATGTATATATATATATAGAACTAAGGAGAAAGAAAAGATTTGTGACCAGGAAAATGTTGTCATCTTGTAAGTTGCATAGAAAGGCTCCTTGATAAGGAGAAATATAACTTACATTACAAGCACCAGGTATGTTTCATCAATTCAGTTAAGGGCCACTTGGTTTATGGGTTACTAACAGTGGAAAAAATAAGCAATATAGTTTATGGGCTTATTTCTTCAGATTTGTAGTTTAAGGTAGTAAATTGGTTTGGAGAAATATTTTAGTATTGCAAAATGTAATTTACCATTCATGTATATCTAGAAATTCAATGTTATTCTCTGAAAAATGATAGAGTTGGAATTAGAGAGAGAATTATAATATCTTGTTTATGTATAGCCTTTGCTGAATGTATGAAGTCAAGTGGTGAAATTTGCAGGTCTTTGCTCTGAGAGATGCCGGGGATTTGGCTGAGAATGCAACAGCATATGTGAGCTTGGAACCATGTAACCACTATGGGAGAACTCCTCCCTGCACTGAAGCATTGATTAAAGCCAAAGTAAAAAAGGTAGTGGTTGGGATGGTTGATCCAAACCCAATAGTGGCTTCAAAGGGACTGGATAAACTGAGAGATGCAGGAATCAATGTGACTGTGGGCGTGGAAGAAGAATTGTGCAAGAGGCTCAATGAGGCCTATATCCATCAAATGCTAACTGGAAAGCCTTTTTTAACACTCAGGTAAAGTTACCACATTTTTTATATAATAGAAAGAATGCCTTCGATCATTAAATTGTTTTATATCTATTTATGGTCATACTATTTTATATTCTAGGTTTTTTTGTAAAACCTTTAATTTTTTTGTTTAAAAATGTTGCTTGAGTGTTCTTATATTTTGAATTTTCTTGAAAACTTGCAGTTTTGGCTTCTATTCTAAGAAATATAAACAAAAATGTATTCCATTTAAGGAACTCTCTGTGACCTGCAGATACTCTCTCTCAGTTAATGGCAATGTTTTAGATCAGCTTGGTAAAGGAGTGACAGAGGCTGGTGGATACTACTCACAATTGTTACAGGAGCATGATGCAGTTATACTGTCTCCCACACTATTAACTGATAAGCTCTCCATTCCAGCATCCCAAGAACCTGGAGCCAAGCAACCCCTTTTGATTACAACAGCAAGAAATCCTAGTCCTCTGACCAGAATCCCAGCTCTCTCCACTGAAGAAACTGCTAATGTGATTATCTTCACTGACAAAGAGATGGATGTAGGGGACATAACAGCTCAACAGGGAATTGAAACAGTGGTTTTGGATCAGATAAATCTGAATGCAATTCTGGAATATTGTAAGCGCCAAGGTTTTTGTAGTGTTTTGCTGGATTTGAGAGGGAGCTTTGGAGATCTTGAAGAGCTTCTAAAAGAGAGTATTGAGCAAAATTTGTTGCAAAAAATTGTGATGGAAATTTTGCCAATTTGGGGTGGAAGTGATAGTGATAATGAGAATTTGCAAGTGGCAATTAAGAGTCTGGATAGAGGACTAAAAGTGAAGAATTTACAACCCATAATCTCTGATAAGAAAATAGTGCTAGAGGGTTATCTATAATGGAAGTGATTCTGTGATTGGAACTCATTGCAGACACAACATATGTGCTACAACCAAAATTTTGAATAATGGCCATTTTGTTCTGGCACAACTAAGTGAACTTTAAAAACATATTTCAATGGCATGTTTGTAAATATTTTTAAAAAGTGGACCACACATTGTCATAAACAACATATCTTGTGTTTAGGTTTCTAAAAAATTGTTCTAGAAAAATGGTGTCAAACACACATTTTTTGCATTATATTAAGTTCCCTAAAAATAGTTTTCCAATCCAATTTTTTGAAAACTATTTACACTGTTTTGAAAGAAAAAAAAAAAAAAAAACATCAATGCTCTTACCAAACATGTTATTTATGAGTTTTTAATATTTTATGAACTTTTGTGCTATGTCTTTAAATGTTTTAAATCTTTTTATGAATTTATGTTGGTCAATGAGATAGCTTGACTATGGATTTCTAATAAAATTATTGATATATATCGGTATAGACTGATATCCAAGTATTTGATTTTAGTAGTTGAACGAAATGGAAAATTTTATTATATACTTGCTATTGCATGTTCCATTTAAAAATAGTGTTTTTGAGGTTGCAAAACACGATTTTAGTTAAGGCACACAATTTCATATTTTTAACTAAAATTGTGTGTGACAGTGTGTAGGTAATTGTATAATAAGGATTATAAGACTATTATTACTCTAAATCAAAACGGTCCCTAACTTAGAATTCAAGACATTGACTACTACAACAGTAAAATCTCAAGTTTTTTTTTTTTGCCGTCATGGAAATTTTACCTGAGATTCCATCTTACGACAGCTTATCTGGCTTTAACACCTCACTCTTTCTTTATTTATCCATTTTTTTAATTAAAAATAAAAAGGTATCACAGTCCTCTAACATCAAAATGTTGCCCCGGCTAGCTTTACATGTTGTCTTTCTTTGCATTTGAATGCAAAGTTCTGTAAAATGATAACACAGAGATATGAACTAATTATTTTCGTACGAACATAAAATGTGCACCACAACTGCAATTGAATTTAATCCTAATAGACACTTAACAAAAAAGAAGAAGAAGGAATTTAATCCCAATAGACAGTAGTAACAGTTAATTGTGTTGACAAACTTTACCTGACTAAGAATGCTTGGAGTGAGGCTTGCCTCCCTAGTTCACACATTGCAAACATGATTAGAAATTGTCTCCATATTAGGACACAAAATGACAACTTCAACTTGTATATATAACCATCATCAAAATACAAAGAGAAATTTAATTGACTAGAAAGGGATTTGGAGGGCGATTTTGGTTCAAATGTATTTAATTGCAAGTGCGATGAATGGTACAGTGGTTTGACGAGTTAAGAGAGGTTTTGTCAATTTATAGAAGCTTTTTAAAGGGTTAACGAAAGGATCATAGGACTGTTGTAGAAGCTTTAGGAGGAATATGCTGGTGGGAAATTGGCAGCATTGAAGTTATGAAGAGGACTACAAGCGAATATCTTATAGCCAAGAGCCTTTGTCATAGCATTATACTTTTCTTTAATGAGAGTGATTGCAATGGTAGGATGCAAATGTATATTCTCCCAACTTGTTTTCAATTGGTCTAGTGGAAATCTCTTGAAGATGAGGTGATTGAGCTGTCATATCTCATTCTTTTGGTTAGGAAGAATAGGGTGATTTAGCCCTCTTACATCAACATTTTGTCCTTCATCAAGATAAGAAGTAGAAAAGAAAACAAAAACTTTTTTTGGTAAGTACTGTTAGTATATGTACTTTGACACCATCTGAGTCATCTAAAGAATCATTCAACATAGAAATGCAGAGCAGCCCAAATTGGTAATTTACTCTATCATCAAAACAAGTCTATTATATACATATGAAATAAGAAAACAAATTTCATGGGAGTAAATAATTCATATCTACATACTTTGATGCTAAAGCTCAACTATAATGTGTGATTTATATGACAGATGATGCATGTAACTAGCCACCAGCTCTGCAAACAGGGAAATATATGGGTACCATGCCTAGTAGCCTAAATTGTGAAAATAAAAATGAGCTTCCCATCAACCTAAGAAGTAGGACGACCATTTGGTGAGTGCTCCTTAGAGTGGCTTCTCATTTTTGCAGTCAACTGAGATTGAATTATTTTGTCGGTTGCGATTGCTTCCTGAATGTTGTTGTGAACCAGCTTGCAAAGCTCATCCAGTGCCAGCATTGGAAATGGCTCTTCAATAAGAACACCAACCTACAGAAATCAATTATCATCATATCAGAATATGGAAACTGTTTTTTGTTTGCAAAATATGCAACAGCTTGTGTAGCCACTTTATGACACAAAGCAAATACATGCGACAGTTTCAACATTTTTAATTCATTTGAGAGAGAGAGCATGTTGCTGAACACTATCCTTCAGGCTGTGACAACTTCAAGTTAACAAATTTTCAACCACCCCCCAAAAAAAAAAAAAAAAAAAAGAAGAAAGAAGACTTGCATGACTGAAGACCAATTGCTAAAGATATAAAAAAAAATACACGTGCCTTGATGTAGGCTCCCCACTTTTATTTTTCCATTTGTCTTATTAATAGTCATATATGGGAATCCTTAGCATCCATTATTTCTAACTTCATAACTAGGAAGACTGAATTTAAAAAAAAGGGGGGGGGGGGGGAGAGGGGGAAGCCAATGGATAAAACATAAGACTAGCGATAATTTGTTTCTTATCCATGACTCCCAATCCTGACTAACATGAGCCTTCACTTCTCTTTTTCATTTTATACCAAAATTGAAATTCATTAATGGGTTTATTTTCTAAAGTGCCCTTGCCACATCGTTCACGTCAGGGATGAATGATTCAGTCATAAAAAAATGGAATTTTCTATAATAATGAGAGTAGAAAAACTGGGAACGAGATTTTTAGTAAGTAGAAAAACTGGTTAAAAAATCCAGATTTGGTCTTTATGTTCAAAATATTGGAAAGTGAATATCACATGAGAATAACTGAATAAGGACAAAACCATTTCTTCTGGTTCATTTTCAAATTTGAAACATGTTTGTTAATTGTATATTTCCTTCAAGTTCTATGATTCAAAGTAGTATTTCCTATTGCTTTACTAGCACACATATACAAATACAATCACATGCATAATAAGGCAGACAGAAGCAATACATACTTCTTCTATGCAGAACAAAGAAGCAGCACTCATGAAAGTAGCGGGAATCACGATCCAATGGCAATCATCCCAAAGTATGATAGGAAGAGTGAGATGCCAGAGGACTAGAAACCTTGAGGTCAAGCGAGTGTAGGACAGGGGGATGGGGATGCCCAAAAGTTGTTCACAAACACCAATTCCTTCATGGAAACCAGAGATCTTTGACTCCTGCATTACATTTGGAAAACTACAACCTGAATAAAATTTTTTTACACAATGCACGTAATTTTGGTAGTTTTGAGCTTGTATTGGCATATAGAAACATTATAGTTTTAAGGTAAATGTTTTTGGAAAGCTTCAAGAATGTACAAACTGCATAAATGTTTCTACTTGATACTGGTGACTTTTGATTCTTAATATTCAGCAGATTAAGAATCAAAAGTCCGCCAATTTTACACCTGATTGTCTATAAATTTTTTTTTAAAATTTAATTTACACTACTGTGTAACCATTATCCAACTTCTTGGAATGGAATAAATTTACCCAAAAAAAAAAAAAAAAAACCCTGGGATCACTTTTGGAAACTCTTAGATAGCCCAAGAAGGGAATTACCAGTGCATTTCTCCTTGATTCCTCCAACTTTAGCATCTGGAGGCTTTGAGAGATGAACTCAATGATGCAACGTGGCCGATGCTTTGAATTGAGTACTATTGCCAGATCATCTACTTCAAGCACATTCTGGAGCTCTTGCCTAACATCTAAGCCATAAATCACATGACACTGCACTTAAACTGTTCACATCAGTAAGTTTGTGTCACCAAGCTAAACCTGACCAAATCACATTCTCCAAATTACAGATAAAAACATTGAACCTTTTCCCAGCATATCATATTACTCAGGAAAAAAGAAGAAGAAGAAGAAGAAGTCATCACTCATCACAAAACTCTCATTCTCCATTTTGTTGCACCAGTACATTACTTGCTTCAAAATTCAATTTAAAACATTAGTAAAGCTTATTAGGCTACCTACCAACCACTTCTCCTAGACATTTGCAAAAGCAAGAGTGTTGTGCACTGAGTACGACCTTTTTTAATAGACCTTCTAATTATTAAGTACAAATTCAAATACAATTACTTCTTTCCCTCACTAAGCTAAAACAGAAGCAAAATACCAAACCAAAAATAGCAAATTAAACAGAGACTGTCTATCACTAACCTTAAGTGCAACCGGAAATGCCATAATGTACTGCAAAAGCGCCTTCTTGAGCGGCGCATTGACTGAATTCTCAACCCCAGAAATCACTTGCCTTGCCAAATCATTCGTCCCGGCAATCACTTTCATCCACGTCTTCCTCCCCTCCTCGAACCTCGAGTACGAAGCCTCCGTCCTGAACACCAACAACAGCGCCAACGCCGGTGCTGTCAACTGGTACGGCAACGTTGAGGCCCTCAACACTGGGAAAAAACCCGGCAACCAATGCAGCGACACGGCAGAATTGTAGCCTGCAATTATGGCCGCAAAAGAAGTGAAAGCAATCACTGGAGGGACCAAAGATAGGATCACACGGGACGAGAGGCTCGACGAGACGTGGCGCCAATGGCGAAGCGAGCTCCTATGTTGAATCCATTTCTCGTGGTCGTAAAGCGTTCGTTTCTGTCGCATTCCTCGCTCTTTTACGTGGTCGGCCCAGTCGGGTATTGCGTGGAGGATTGAGATAAGGAACTCAGTGTCAGGGGAAGAAGGAGGAGGTGAGGAGTTTGAAGAGGAGTGGATTTTGAAAGAGAGGGTTTTGGGTTTGGAGTTGAAAATGGAGGGAAGGGTAGTTGTTGTTGTTGTTGTTGGGTGTGGTTTGATCAGGAAAGTTTTGGGGGTGAAGTTGGAAGAGAGAGAGAGATTGGAGATGGGTTTGATAGGGTTTGTGGCCGTTTGTGTCATTTGTGGGAGTTAGGGCTTTGAAGGAGAGGCAAAGAGAGAGCATGTTAGGGTTTCAGAGAGAGTTAAAAAAGACACAGATTGAGTGAGTGAGAGGGAAGACAAGGGAGTGGATGGGTTAGTTGGAAACGGTTATTTTGTGATGGAGGTTTTTACACATGTTCAAATGTTTTTTTTTTTTTTTTTTGGATAAAAATATGTAGTCAACATAGTCATAAAACGACTGTCGTTTTTGTCTCTTGAAATTTATTAAAAATAAAAAATAAAAAGCAAACAAGCAAGAAAAACTAGTGAACTACAAGTGTGTCACAGGGAGGAAAAAGAGCACTCTCAAATAGAGGTCTCTCTCTCTCTCTCTCTCTCTTCAACTACCATTGCAGGCATCGTTTCACGGTGAGCTTGCCCTTGTTTGTTTTTTTTTTTTGAAGGAGTTGTTATTTTTAGTGAAGAACGCAATGTCATTTACAACTCTAATGTATTCCAAATGCTTGAAAGCCCTACCAACCTGAAATGATTTAAAACGATTATTCTTTATTAATGGTGATCGATTATGGTATCCATGGCGATTTGGAATATGTTACATGGGTCTCTAGTTGCTCTGTGTGGAAGTTTTCCTCTATGCTTTTGTGGGTCGTCGTCCCTTCCTCTCCTGATATTTAGCTTAGAAAATAGGTTATTTGCGTTGTCTTTTTTGTATCTTATTGATAGCAACAAGTCTTTGTTTGGAAATCTTATGTTCTTTTCTCTGTAAATTAAGAAGAGTTCTTTATCATAGGGTTGTGGTTGTGTTGGTCACCTCTTTATGTTTTCTAGATTATACTATATATACCCGTAAATATTTTCTAAACAATAATATTTCGATCGATTTCATATATATATATATAACACCCTCAATTGATTGAATTCTCAATTTCTTTATGCGTGTCGTTAGATTCAATACAAGTGTATTTAATTTGGGATAAATTCTGCCTCGTTAAGTTAAGAGGCTAATTATTTATTGTTTGCAATGTCAACCGATCCCTTAACAAGGACAAAAAATTAGATACCAAATACAATATGCATTGAATAAATTTATTGTTAGGACTCACACAATTAACTGTAGACCCCCACAAAAGCGAGAGCTTGCATTGGGCATGACCGTTTATATCCCTTCAATTAACTAGTGAAAAAAATGTCACATTGGGGATGAAATCTCCACAAAACAAGGTCACAAAGAGATATTAGAAGAAATTAACTAGATCAAAGTAGTAGTTCTTACAACACAGACACAGAAAATTTTGTGGAATCAACTTGTGAATACCATGCAAATGGGTCCATCTCCTGGTGGCATATCAGGGACTTATTATTTTTTTGAAGTTGCAACCCACAACCACAAGCACTAAAAACATATGAGATTTTGGCAGGGCTCAAGATCTTCACATGCTTTTCTTAGATTGAGCGTGAGCTATTTCCAGGTTCCATCCAAGCTAGCTTGGAGAACAGCATTTTTTTTTATTTTTATAATCAATAATACAAGTATATAACCATCCATCATGCAAAGTATTTGATTGCAGCAAGAGGCCCAACAATATGAAATTTCCAAAACAATAAAACATGTGTTAAAAAAACTAGGTCCCACATTACATCTTTCAAAAATTCAACACAGGTTGTAAAATCCTTACTCAAGTCCATGATATTCCTATACAAAGTGAACTGCCCATCAATTAAGGATTTTCCTTTGCACTGTTGGATCCCAGCTTCACCATTTGGTTCTCTTGAAGTTACTTCTTTGTTCCAAATATGTACTCTTTCACAGTGTTTTCTGCTGACACTATCGCCTTCTTAATCTGCCATTGCAAATTTGTGTCATCACAAACTCCAGAAGAATACCAATCTTTATCATAGTATAAGTATGAGTTAACCATGCTACAATTAAACAGATAAATCAATTTCTTGTCAACAATAAAAGCAAGCACATATATTATCTTTTATTAGCTGAAGGATTGCCTCAGCAATATGGCTATTACTCTACAATATGGAACACGGTTAACTTTCTGGTCTACACTGTTGTACATGCTCTACTTACTATTTCATGAATATAGATTATGCATCAATCTAAATTTTTCAACTTGACATATAAAAATCCAAAAGTAATCCATAGTTCTCTTACTTCTTAACCCCTAATGCAGTAGTCAAAAGTAATTTTACAGGAGGCTAAAAAAAAATCACCTTACAAAGAGTCCAGAAAAATTAAAAGTGTATAACCCAGAAGATTGGGTGTTTGTATTTGTGCAAGAATGTGCATGCACGCACACATACTTATTATTCTGGTCAAATTGAGGATAATTTTTTTTTTCCAGCTGAGTACCATTTCTTATCTGCCAGGATGAAACTTTGCAATGCATTCTCCACTGCATACAAGGAAGAAGAAAAAAAGAGGAGGGCGGGGGGGCAATTCTGCCTTTTTTTTTTTTTTGGGTTTAAGTACTATGCTTCTTTTTCATATGCAAATAGTTTCTTTACAAAAAATTCTCTTTAGACAAACATGCTACACACAATAACCATTTTGCCAATTCCATGGTTTTCTCTTTAAATGTAAATCCTTCCTCTGATTTGCGTCTTCATAGAACAGAAACTGCTAAATCTTATCCCAGAAAAGATGTTTTAACGTTAAATTCTAAAAGTTTTAACCTTGAAGACATTAAAAGTTCATAGAGAGAGAGAGAGAGAGAGACTGTGTCCTCTACTCCAAGACTATGTTTTACTTACTAAGAACAGGTCATATCTTTCATCCTATGCAGGATTGGTAATAGCATCAATCACACTTAAGCACACAAGCTTCTTCGAACCTAGGCACAACAAGAGTGCTTAATGAAGTAAAGCACACATTTTTCAGATATGATGTATAATAAGTAATAACCTCTAATAAAAGATCCATAAAATATAATAAAAAAAATTAATAAACTCGATATAGTAATATATTTTTTCTGTAGGCTCAAATGGATAGTGCAAGTGCACAAAGTTTGTTAGTTCAAATTTTACACAAGGTACTTCAATTTCTTAAGTTTTTTATATGGTAATTTGAAACAATTATCAATGGACTATATGACTTATCTAGTCATATAAATTTAATCATAACATTTTATACAATTCTCATGTACTACATAAAAATACATAGCTGTGGTAGCTATGATCAAAATAAAGTATACGGTTCCATAAAAATAAATCTAAAAGGCGAAGACCAGAACAAGAAAAGTACATAATTCTCGTTTGAGTCCTTTGATATGTAAGCAAAAAATTGTGTAGTACAACACCTTAGAAGTTGTGTTGGTATAAAAAATCAAATATCCACGTAATTCATTTAAGGTCAAGCGGTTAATTTAAATAATTCATATTTTTTTAGCCAAAACAAGATTAAAAAAATAAATAGAAAAAAAGAAGTGCATATCCAAAATTTGTACTTCTTTAGAAAGCACCAGAAAGCGTGCTTTGTTATTCTTCAAATAGCATCAGAAAAGCATGCCCAAGGCATGCTTCAATAAAGGAGCTTTAGTTCGGCCAAGGCCAAGTAAAATGCTTGGACCTTTGGGATTTGAGCTTTGAGCTTTGAGCTTAGATGTTTAGGCAGAACACTAATACTCTATAGATCACCATGCTTCTTTCTACATTTACCTTGTATGATAACCCCTCACCTGGGTCTTCGTTGGACATAGCCAAATCATTAGAATAACCTCCTACCACCTTACCCCTTATATGGACGCATCAATTCTAACTTCACACAAACTGTCTTTGCCACTTGTTCACCTTAGCACTCACTCTCTCTTTTTCTGAAAAACCTAAGATTCTATACCACAAGGCATGGCTAACAATAATTGAAGCATTGCAGTCAAGTATTCTATAAAGACCAGGTGCAGAACCCCCAATGTAAGCGTATTGCAATCAAAGTATTCAAATTATGACGAGAATCAAGATGCCAATGAGATCTAGCTAAAATAGCACCTCATTCCCTTGTATGGGCAAGGTAGAGGGTGAGATCAGAGGGTTCAAGATCCATCAGGTGCGTGTATAACTTAACAATAAACAAATTATGATAGAAATCAATATTATCTTTTTATTGACTAAATTGAGCAAAGGGAAGATATCTTACTCAGCCAATATATACCAGATTTTGCAACAAACAATCAAAGAAAAATTAAAAGCAAAAACATTTGTAATTAAGTAAAGGAAATTAAGAAATGAATATGATATCAGATAAGAAAGCATTCAAGATATAACAAGATAAAGGAAATTAAAGAAAACCCACATCACAAGCTTCAAACTTTAACCATCCAAAAGCATTTGCTCCATTTGTATGCTAACATATTCTAGAATAGCATACGTCCAACAGCCCAAAAAACCCAATTTTTTTATAAAGTCTCCCATAAAGTTTCCATCTCTTTTTTCCTATAGATTCTTCACAACCAACTAGACCCTCAGACTAAAAACAATAAGGAAATAAGATAAATGATTTAAGGAGAGAAACACACATACAGGGTCGAGAACATTGGGTTCGGAGCCATAGTCAGCAGTCAAAAGAAAATAGGAAGCAGTCAGAGTGGCCACCATAGTTGTCCTTCTCACAAGCTTGTCTGTCTGTGGGTTCACCATGCTCTTTCTACTTCAACTTTGCACATAAAGGACTGAGAGAGAGGGTTTTAGATAAGAAGAAGATTTTGGAAGAAGCTGGGTTTTAATATCAGAAACGACCTCGATGTGTGTCAAAATATCATTGGTCTCTCTGTGACTGTGAGAGACTGGTTTGTAACTTAAAAAAAATAAATAAAGGGCCCAACCGGGTTCGAACCGGTGACCTCTTGATCTGCAGTCAAATGCTCTACCACTGAGCTATGGACCCTTGCTTGTGGTTATAATCTTCCATTTTATTTTATAAATAAGCTTCTAGCTAATTACCCCATTCCAAGGCTAAATTACAAACTACACCTCTAAAGTTTGAAATTGTTTAAATTTTATATCCTGAAGTTTCAAAATTTAGATTTTATCCCTTTAATTTTTATTTCGTTTGCATTAGCAGCTCCTCTGTTCATATATTCTGTTAAGTGCCACATAAAATTGTCACGCATGTTTAGTTTATCCAATAAAATCATGCCACATCATTTTTGTAGCATTAAAAAATTAAAAATGACATAGCATAATAAAAATGACATGACATCATTTTATTAAATAAACTAAATACAAGTAGCAAACTTATGTGGCACTTAATTAAAAATATGGACAGAGAAGCTGCTGATGTAAATAGAATTGAACTTTATGGGGTAAAATTTAAATTCTAGAACTTTAGGGTGTAAAATTCAAACACTTCCCAAATTTTAGGGGGTGTATTTTACAATTTAGCCTTATTATTATTATTATTATTTTAATTCAAGATACATTTTTCATTGTTGGAAACATCACACGTTTAAAAGATTTCCTTCCATTTAAATCCTTCAATTTTAAAATGTAAGACATGAGACATTTAAAATAGACAAATATTTTTAATAGATTTATGTAAATCACACAAAATCAAATAAATGCCACGTGCCTTACATCATACTAAAAATTTGAAGAAATTGAACGATTTAAATGGAAGGGTATTTTATCCCACACCAAGCAATGTCATTAAGCTACAAAGCTTTTTGCTCTTAACTAATGTTCTAAAATTGGATTGTTTAAAAAACCAAAAAATGAAAAAGGTTCTTGAAACGAGATAATATAGAGGTTGGATTGCTATGATGCAATAATTGATTTTATATTAAACATAATACAGATAAATAAATAAGGGAAAAAATAAATACATAAAGTTCCCTAATATTGAAGCTCCAAAATACACAAATTAGTTAATTTAAGACCACAATTTTTTTTTTCTTTTCTCAAAAAAAAAAGACCACAATTTTTTTTCCTTTTTTTGGTGAGGGATGCAAAAACAGTGTTAAGTGTCTCGGTCTTGATAGTATGATTTTTGTATTCCCCCCACCCCCCCCTCCCCCCAAAAAAAAGGAAAAATATAATCATTTTACAAACTTATGGAACTCTAAAGATCAAACTGTAAACTAAAGAAATAACCAGGACTAAATTGGATCGTTTTAAAACTTTTTAAAGATTTCATTTCTACTTTTAAAACTCTAAAGCAATCAATCTTTTTTAACGATTTCACATCTACTTTTAAAACTCGAGCAATCTTGTCTTCCCAAAGTTTTGCCATACACCACTGGTATGAATCCTGGTGGCTTGCGATGGTCATTATCTCAAAAGAAGTTGAAAAGATATAAATAATATCTAATTTCATCACTAAGAGTCTTATAACTCAACTGACACTTCTTGATGTTTAAAAAAAAAAAAACGTTTAGGGTTCAAATCTCATCCCCCAATTATCAAATATATGCATAAAACAAAACATTAAAAGAACAGCCCATGCATCAAAGCCATTTAAGGAATACCAACCAAAGAAATTGGGGTGCCTAGAAAGAATATTACAGAAACAGACAGACAACAAGAAATACTAAGCTATCACTTCTGCCGATCCCTATGACAACTTAGTTGATCCTAAAATATGCAACAATAAAATTATTACATCCATTGGGGTAGGTTCTGCAAAGTTTCAGCTGTCAATGTTGAATAAATTAGTGTACACACGCATGCACGCACACAGACTCCCATTATTTTCCTTAAGCCAGCTACAGTGCAAAGGGAATTACTTTATTGGATTCCTCAATCGAAATGTTTCTTTCGTTTCTCCATAATAGGCCGGTTCCTTGGCTGAATAAGTGACAAAGTTCCAGCCAAAAGCTGATCCTCCAACAATGTGTATCCCTTGACTTCGACCATCTTCAGCCCGCTGCTTCTCAGATGGTTTTGAAAATACCCTATCTGATTGAGGCTGCTCTGTTGTTGGTTTAAGATTCTTGGGCTGCTCTTGTGGTTTTTGGCCATCCTGGTTTTGGCCTTCTTGCACATTCTTATTCTTACCCATGGAAGTTGTTTCTGCTGTGAACTCCTTGTGTAGTTCCACCAGAAGCTTCATCTCTGCAAATTGCAAAGCAAATCTCATGAATCAACATAAATTACATTCTTCTTGTCCACCTTAATAAATAGCAACATGCAACATCTCAAGGACTTGGTTCTGTCATCAGGAATCTTAGATTCTATAATTGCTGGAAGTGAATGGGCACAAGAAAGGGTGCTGCCTAAACTCAGGACAGAATATTCATTCTCTATGATCAGTAATTCTAAGTCATGAATAAGACCAATGGCTCTTTAGTATGGATGCAAATCCATCTCATTACGCTAACAACATTAATTCAGGGTGACAACAAGCCAACGAATGATGAACTGAATTGGGGGGGGCAAGCAAGCTTTTGAGATATCCTAAAGATGTGAGTCAGCCAAACCAGCTTAGATTTCAAGATCTTCAGCCAAGCCAAAATGAATAAACCTTTTCATTTACATATCTATTGTGCAAAGATAATTTAAAAGAATAATTTGGAATAAGAGAAGATAAAGTACTATAATTACAGAAAAAAGATGAAAATGTGATGCCTAAAAGATTGAGATTGGCACACAAAATGGAAGATGCCTTTATTAACCTTTTTACATGGAGTTAATGTTAAGTAACCAAATTGCACAAACACAGGGATGATTCTATTCACCTGTGTGAATAACATAGAGAGTGTTTTGATAAGCTTACGTTCTCGTATTTCATCAGCTGCCTTGCATTTCCGAAAGTCAGGGGTCCGGAGAACCTTCAATATGATAATCAAAAAAATAAAAATCAGGCCTATCTTGATTGATAAAATCTATCACACAAATGAAGCAGTTCCAAAGCACTATCATGTTGCCAACAGTGGCTATATCTCAGATGAAATGTCAGGAACCTTAAATTCCTTTGATCATGTATTTGTTATCCCACAATGAAAGAAAGGAAGGGGGAGAAAAATCTCTGGAGCACTTGATGGCTCAATTCATCCATGCACAATCTATTGTAATGAATGTGAGAAAAATACAAAAGAAATAATACAGAGGTCACTTTAGAGCACGGTGATGGCGGGAGATGGAAATAGTTAACAACACTATAACTACACAACCATTAGTCAATGCAGCCATGTAAGCAATTACAGGAAATGATGATGATTAATTACAAAATATAGGGAAAAAAAGAGAATATATACAAAGATTAGAGCTTTTTCTTCAAGAGCAATGCCTAAAACCAAGATACTTTACAAAACATCAAAGTTATCCACCCTACTGGTTAGGCAAATTAATTTATACCGTATACACGATGGGGATTCTCTTACAATGCATAACCAAAAAGCATATAGACTGCATTTCAAGGTCAATGTACAATATAAACTGATAGATCCCTTGTAAGCCTTGGGAGAACTTTTATACACACTGTGTACTTAAGCAATTTCCTCTTATCAATAGAACTCTGATTACTCATAAGCCTTGGGAGAACTTTTATACACACAGTGTACTTAAGCAATTTCCTCTTATCAATAGAACTCTGATTACTCGTAAGCCTTGGGAGAACTTTTATACGCACTGAGTACTTAAGCAATTTCCTCTTATCAATAGAACCTCTGATTACTCATCAAAATAATATACATATGTCATATGTGGTTTAAAATTTGAGATCAAATTACCAATCTTTTTGCTGTTTCCATATAGGCCTTAATCAATAATTAAGCATACTCTAGGGTACTATACCATAAATCATTTCATTTTCCTGAAGGCTGCATCAGACGGTAATAAAAAAATTTATGCCAATGAATATTATACCATACACACAACACAAGCCAAACAACAACAAAAGAAGGAAAATAAACTCTACTTCCTCAATCCTCATAGTGTTCCAGGTAAAACATCATAAGCAGTATCTCTCAGTCACTAAAAATAGATCTTGTTCCTTCACGTTTCATATATATCACCAGAGCATGCCTATTGCTAGTTTAGATTATAAGTTCACAGCAACCCAAAAAAAAGTTAAAAAATTTCTGAGAATTTTACCAACTTTCAGCAGTTTTATAATTCATCAAAATTTACCAACTTAAGGTTCTGCACACGATTAGAAAAGACACCTTACTGTGATTATAACAAGACTTTCCCATGTCATTCCTAATCTCAAATCCCATGTCAAGCAACTCCAAGCCATTCACCAAAAAAAAAAAAATTTAATATAACAAATAACAGTGCCCGGATTACCTTTTTTAAAAGCACATAATTTTAACATAAGAAATGTTAAATTTTGTCCCAATTCCCACAATCCCACCACTTACTCATAAGTACTAAAAAGACACAAAACATTACAAAAGGAAGAACATGATCACATCATTATACATCAAGAAAAGAAACCCAGAAACAAAATTACTAGAAAACTTCAACACAATCACAAATCCTGTACCCAATTAGGGCCAATATGTACTTAAAAGAGAAAAAGGAAAAAAGAAACACAAACATGCATGAGACAAGAAACCCAGATATGAAATCACACAATATCTTAAGAACTAACAGTAATTCTAAGTAAATTTGTAGCTTTGAGCAAGTGGGTATGAAGAATTTCACCTCGAGAAAATGAGGACGAAGATCTCTAAGAATAGAGCGCATCTTAAAGTAGTTGGAGTTCTGGAAATGAACACTAGTAGTAGTGTCTAGTGGTCGCTTCTTGGACTTGGGAGGAAGAGAAGGAGGAGGATTTGGAGGGGGACACTGGGCTGTGTTTGGGACTTGAGTCGGAGTTGGAGTTGGAATTGGAGTTGGAGTTGTTGTTGGTGTTGGTGTTGGAGTTGGTGTTGTTGATGGTGTTGGCGTTGGCGTTGGCGTTGGTGTTGGTGTTGGAGTCGGTGTTGATGTTGGAGTTGGTGTGGGAGTTGGAGTTGGTGTTGGTGTTGGTGTTGATGTTGGTGCTGGTGCTTGAGTTGGTGTTGGTGTTGGTGTGGTCTGAGATGCCACAGCTTCTTCCATTGTTGATGTCTTGTTTGAGTTCTGAGTTCTGAGTTCTGAGTTCTGGGTTGAGTTCAACTATCGAAGTCGATCCCAAAGGCTAAATACAGGACAGGGGTGTTTGGCTTTGGCTCACACACTTTATTTCTTTGTAAGTTTGTAACGGACGTTACTTCAATTTTTTAAAGATTTATTTATTTTATTTTATTTTTGGAGAAGAATTTCTTTAAAGATTTTTAAAAAGTAAACAATTAAAAATATTGAGTTTTTTTTTTTAATTTTTTTAAACAGTTATAAATTAAATTCAGCTCATTCAAAAAAAAAAAAAATGTGCAACAGCATTATGTTTGTGTTTAAGAGTTAATATAGTTTGAGGGTTTAATTCGTAAATCTTAAAAGTTCAATTTTTTATTTTTGAAATTAGGGCTAAATTGTCTTATTTTGAAAATTCAAAATTTAATTTATTACCTTTTGAAATAATAAAATTTGCTTTGTATTTCCTAAATTATAAAGCTTAGAATATAATTTTTTTTTTCCTCCTTCCCGATGAAATAAGTTATATATATAAATAGAAAAATAAAAAAAAACCCTTGTTCCCTATCGAGAGAAAAGTGTTTGTGTGTATTTAAAAGTTGGTATTGTAGAATCAAGGGTTAAACATTTTTGAATATACAACATTTGTAAGTCTTCAGAACATGTGTTCACTTAAGTTACAATGTATTTTATTTTTTTAATTAAAATTTTCCTTGAAAAGATAATACTAGCTGTGTTGTTGTTTTGAATTTATATTCCCCTTGTTTTTTTTGGGGGGTTATTTTGAATTTCAAGCTATTTGAATTTTATTGGTTTATACAACCAATTGTTTAAATTCAATTTTAATAAATAAAAAAACTGTTTAAATCCAATTAGGGAACTTAATATATTGCATTTAGAGTATATATTGTACCTAGATTTTATCCTAATTATGCACTTTACTTTTTTTTGAGAAAAATGTACTTTACTTAATTGTAAGCATGTACTTAAGTTTTTCCCATAAGGAATTTTCTCCTCCAAATCCTCTACCGATTTGAAATAATTTATCGTTGTGCATTGTATTTGTATAGGTTGGAATTTGGTACAATATTAATAGTTAAAATAAATACTAAAATAATGTTAATCAATATTTATCTAAATACTAATGATAGTAAAAAAATTCAACAACATTCATTAGCCCTTTTCTTGATTTATGTTAGTCCAGCCTGACTTTTCCATAAAATTACATCAGCTTGAAAGAAGAAGGGGAAAAAAAATACATAGAATGTCTTTCACAGGTACTTTTAAATTTTAATAGCCATCAATCAAATACTTTTGGTAATATCTTGATTCTCATATCATCCACAATAGTTAAAAGAATAAAACAATCCAAAAAACCAACGATTATACATAAGCAAGAAGAAAACAGGCATTCAATCTATACACAAATTACAAACTTGTGTAAAATCTCTTCCCACTCATTTTTCACATTTTCTTTTTCCATTTTCATGGAGGGAGAGGCAAAATGCACAATTGAAGAAATAGTAAACAGAATAACAAAAAATTCCCAGCCCAAAAAAAAAAAAAAAAAAAAAAAAGCCAAAACCCAAACCTATCCAAATATTGTTTGTCCTAAGTTTCAATCCAATGACACCCTCAAGAGCATATATCTTTAGAACATGACTGCCCTATGGAATGAGTGCCTTGTCTGGAAGTGAAAACCATGCAATCAACAACAGTGGTAATCAATCTTCATCTGCGAACTGCCACAATGGGGAGAGTGAGAATGACAATCTTCACTTCAAATTTCACTTCTGTCCAGCAGTAGCATTCCTCTTGGCTTCAAGAATTGTACCCTCCTTAAGAGCTGCCTGTGCTTCATTCTCCATCTCAAGTGCAGATAGGGCAGCAGACTGGAGATAAGAAGCAATGTGCCACACAGGGGAAACAACTTGAGCTTGCATTGCATCATTGAGTGCTTCCTGAGGCATGTCACTCATGAGATAAGACAAACTACGGCGTGCATAAACTGTTGGGGAAACCATGGTTCCACCATCAACAAACTGCAAGTTAAACAACAAACCATCAGCACATTTATAACCAGTACATGCATCTTAAGTAGCAAGAAGAATAATCCATCTACAGTTATGAACAGGATAGACCCTAAGGAGACACCCAACTGGCATCACGCTGGAAACAACTGCTACTTAGGTGATGAGGTTCCAGAAAATCTCCGGCCAAACAGAAATAATATTCTAGAAGATTCACCCATAACAAGATCGCGTGTATAACCCCAAGGGATAGCACAATTGGCTGGAGACCATGCCTCATGAAAGGGAAGTCGTTTGAATCTCTCATTTCTCCCCTTCAGCCAAAATTCACTTAAAAAAAGGGGGGGGGGGGGGGGAGAAGAAAATCACCTGTGTATAATTCTCTATTGCAGCTCTAAAATCTTTCTGACGAAAAGCAGCATCGCCCTTTTTCTTTGAATTCAATGTTTCCTGCATTTGGTCGGTCCACATTTGAAAAGAGAGCTGTGGTGCAACATAAGATAAGAATTTTAATCATCAATATGTATGAGGTTCTTTGCATGTTAGACCAAGACAACAGGAGTACAGATACATAAGCAGGTACAGTTAAAACAGCAGAAATGTTTTAAAGAATGAAAATTGTCAGTAATAACTCCATGCAAGCATCTTTAGAATTTCTCCAATGCCTGCTAAGCCCAAGAATGATTGTAGAAAGTAGAAACTAAATTTAGACAAAGCTAAACATGCAAAAAGAAAAAAGAAAAAAAAAAAGACCCTAGTGAATGAATCATTATCATTTGAAACATATACAGAACCTCATTTGCCACTCCTTCGTCATCTTTATATCCAACATTTTCCAAGACCTCATGGATGGCAGTCAAGTCCCTTCTTGAGCATGCCTCACCAAGTGGGGACAGAGGAGAGAATGAAGCACTGTGAGGAATACCCATCAAGACATGAGAAGGTACCTGTATAGGAAAGTAATTTTTATTAAATATAATAGCAATGATAATCATAATAATAAAATTAAATAAAAAAAAGAGCACAATGATACAAAAGGGAGTTCTATGAACTGATACAACCAAATGGGGAGTGTTTCTGAACAAAAATCAGCTACATGAAACGCATCAACCAGAAATTTACAATTTAATTCAGCTAAATTACTCTTTTATGTATCCAAATGAAATGCCTGTGTCACACTTGATTTTAATGTACTTCGCGGTGTATCAAGGCACTAAAACTAAGACTTACCTGACTAACCACATTGAAGTTATTGAGTTTAACAGAACTGTAACCTGACATGACCCCATGATGATGAAAATATGTATCAGTTTAAGCTTTTATTACACATTACTGGGCTCGTATTTTAATAGATTAAGCTTTTGGGAGAACCGGTTTCATAACATAGTACCAGAGCCCTGTTTGACCAAAAGATTTTTAATTCTAAGTCTTGGCTTCCATGTATCTTGTCTTTTCTTAGCAGGTGCGAGGCCCACAGTCTATTTAAGCCTGTTCTTCAATCAAGTTTGTTAGCATGCCTGCATCGTTTTACAAACGACTTCACATTGGAGCTTTGAAGGTGGCACTCAACTGCTAGAAGGAGAGGGGAGGAGGGGGGGGAGGGGGGGTGTGAAGCTTTCAGTAGGATAAGAAGGATCTTAAGTTCAATGGTTGGGCCCTTTGACTAACATCTCAGGTTTCTGAACAATATAATCAAAAAAGAGTGGAATGACAAGATAATGGGATACCTATGCCTGGTAACCTCAAAGACTTCAATACTACATAGGTCATAATCTTCATCACTGGGTTTCAAAACTCATCAGTAACCCTATCAGTCATATTCATCTTTAGTTGACAGCTCACTTCACATAGACATATTCCAAGAGCTAGCTTATTCCATTCTCTACAACATTCCAAGTTATAGATCTAGAGCCTATTTAGAAACTTTTATTAAAACATCCAGAGCAGCCAACTGATATTCCAATTTTGAGGTTGAGAATAAAACGCCTTACTACTTGAGAAACTGACCTCTGTTTCCTTCTGAAGTGGAGTCAAAGCAGCCACTAACGACTTTGGATTAGGCCGTTCTCGAGGTTCATACTGTAAACATCGGGAGGCCAACCTTACCAACTCAGTCCCATCATCATCAGAAAACTGTCCTTCCAAGCAAGAATCAGTCAGCATCTGAAGATTCCTGTCCCGAATCAGGTCAAGGGCCTGGAACGAATCACTAAAGAATTAGTCATTGTTTTTAAATACATAACAGAAAATGTCAAGTGCAAGATTTATAACATTTTTATTCCAAGTATTATTAAGGGTAGACGCAACTTTAATGAAAATTTCATTTATTTTTCTTAAAAAAATTACTTACAAGCACTTACATGGCTGGGGGGAATATGCTTTCCACTGATAAGGTCAAGCAAAAGAGTACCGAAGCTGTATATTACACTTTCTGGTGTTACTCTCCCTACAATACACAAGGCCCATGAAATTTAGTCTTCAAATATCAAATCTTCCAAGTCATAGTATTTTGTAATGTATCAAAACACAATATAGATTATAGTGTAGATTTTGCATCATAGAAGAGCACAAACAGAAATGACGACGAGTACTCAAAACCAACACCATTAAATGATATTACATAATAGGGTCCTGTTAACGGGCGCCCCTAGGGCATTTGTTAATATACTATTTTAGAAAAAATTTAGTACCACTTTCATGGGAAATATAAAAAGCTGTCAAAAAAGTTAGTTATTTTTCTTTTCCCATAAAAAGTTTAGTTCTTAAACCAATGCCCTTAGGGCATCCTTTAACTTTTCCCTACATAATATAACAAAAAATTATAATTTTTTACAAAAGGTACATACCGGTTCTTAGATACTCAGGAGGAGTGAATGCTAGATTTGTGCTATAACTTTTTCCATCCCTACTATTTTTCATCAGGCCAAAGGTTGAGAGTCTAGAATTACCATCCTGCAAAATTCTAATAGATAAATAGAGGACTGCATATCAAATCTAACTAGAATTATGGTTTCAAATAAGAGGAATGATAAAATAATTACCTCATCAAATAAAATTCTGTAAGCATTAAGGTCATGATAAAGGGCACGCCCTTTGCTTGTACAGTATTCTAGAGCTTGTGCAAGATGAAGAACAACTCTTAGTCGCATTGCCCATTTCATAGGTTGTGTTTCCCCTGATAGAAGATAGCACCATATCATTTCACATCACAATAATTTGGAAAATTGGTGGTGGAGCCAGCAATTTTAACTAAACAACCCTTATCACATTGCTCCTTTCATAGGAGTTGGCTATATGGTGGCAAACAATGCACTTTTTAAAAATTAAAGTGATTAATATATAAAACCTTTGAGTACACTACGCATTAATACAAAAGACTTACAATGAAAAAGGTGCTTTGCAAGAGTTTCATTAGGCATATATTCTGCCACAAGCAATCGCTCATCACTTTCACAACAGCAACCAAGTAGATTTGCCAATCTATGGTTGCGGAGCTGACCAACAGATCTTGCTTCCTCCTACAGTTATGAAAAAAAATTTCAGAGTTAGTACAAGTCTATAAGGACCAACTTAGCTAAAGATAATGAAACTGTTCCTGCTATCATATTGAGCTCTATGAAAACATATAAATAGATATTGCCTTTGATCACCGAATATACAAGGCATGGTTCATAGCTGCAAAACAATATAGCCATAAACAAAGAAGAAATAGAAAATGGCTAATTACCCCCAAAGGAACTAATAAAAGCTTGTGGCAACAGGGGAAAGAAGTTGTAATTTAACATTGGTGTTGAAGACAATATAGAACAGACCCATCACTAAGTGTTCATTTAATGCAGGAAAAATCATGATTTGGATGGGAAGCATAAGGTGAAGAGCCTTATAACACAAAATAACAACAAATGTCCAGTTAGAGGTAAATAATAATCTACCATAAATTGCCGGGCATCAGGCCAAGCCATCCTGTTAAAGCGTTTGACAACAATTCTTGTCTGATTTTCCAGCTTCCCTTTATAAACAACATTCGGAGCTTTCTCTCCATGCTCTGATACAATATTTTCCACTGCAAACCCAGATGTAGCATTTTTAAGCTGATCAAATGTGAATTCACGGAATGCAGGCAATTGGTTGAGCTCACTCTTCTCCTCGTTCTCTGCAATAAACACAATAATCAGCGTCCATCAACCATCTACTCAATTCTCCACAAAAAAAAAAACACAAACCACACTGTAAACCACTTGTACCCACCAACATCAGGAGTTTCAAGAACCGATGCCTTCACTTGTGAATTTGAGCAACATGGCATGAGTTTAGAGGACTGACAACCCATCTTCCAAAATCAAAGCTTATTTGGCTAAAACCTTTCAGTGATACACCTATCTGTGTAATAAAACTGAGTGCTGCACATCCAAGCAACCCAGATTCACATGCACTAATTCAACCTTATTGCAACAATAGCTAGCTTCTACCAAACTATGGTTTCCCGATCTTGAATGGTTGAAAAGCACACTAAAACAGGTTGAAATGGCAATTCTCCACTCAAATTCCTCAGAACCACAATGCCCTGGAAATAAATTTAACAGTTCTGTATTAGTGAGTTGATAAGCACCAAACAATGCAAATTGCTCTCAGATCAAACACATTATCAATTAGATTCTTCTGAGTATTCACAAATGGTTTTAAGTAAATGATCAGATAATGAGAAACTAATAGAAATTTTTTTTAAAAAAAAATCCAAGTGAATCTGTTTGAATCAATATGCAAATTTGCCATAAAGTTTTCTGGTTGCATTGGCAACCATAAACACAATGCAGTAGTTAAAGTAAAAACTTTCCATTTCTTTGTTCAGTTATCAGCCTTTTTTCTTTTTCTTTTTCTTTCCTTTTTCTGATAAGAATTAATTGCTAACTAAGTCAGTAACTGCAGTTCGTACTCTTTACTAGAATCATAAATAGCCCAACTACTAAATACAAAACAAAAAAACAAAAAAAACAAAACAATGAAAAAAAGAACACACCAAAAAGAAAATACCTATGAAAGCTTTACTTTCCTTACTGAGTCAATCTAGTTGAGACCGAACTCAAAAAAACTTGATGACCCAGATTCCAAAACCTAAAACCCAGTAAACCTCAGCTACGCAATTGGCCCCAAAACAGCTTCTTTCTCCAATTGCAAAGAAAAACCCTGATTGAGTTTCAGTTCTATCCGATCAAAACAACTAAAACCACAACCTTTTTTTCCCCGATCAAATCAACAGCTTTACAAGATCCACATTTTCCCTTCAAAACCTCGTTATCAAAGTAGTTAAACCAACCACTTCTCGATCCACTAAAAATTTTCAAAACAAGAACCAAAAAAAATCTCACAGAGTTTTCAAAACCCAATAATTCTTCAACTTCTCGATCTAAAACTTAAAACCCACAAAAAGAATTCAAACAAATTAACAAATAGCAAAACCCGAAAACGAGAAAACGTGGAGGTTCAAAAAACTCAAAGCTCAAGATCTATGAATAATAAGAGGAAGAAGCTAGTGTTTGAGTTTTCTTCTATAGCTGTTTGATTTGGTCTTTCTTTTTTTTCTTTTTTTTGACAAACTTAATTATTACCGACATGTCACGATGATGATTATTCAAAGTTCTGGAATCTGGTCATTATTTTAATCAAAAAAAATTGTTGGAATAAAAATATAAATAGTAATCACATGAAGATGTTTGTGACTGTTTGTTTCTTGTTACATTTGTTTTGTTTTTGTTTTTATCAATGTTGTTAATAAAAATTTAGTTATTATTATTTTGAAAAAAAAGCACCGCCAATTGATTTGGATTTTTATGTGGGGTTTTGGGGGCCAACGGGCAAGGAAAAGTAGGGAGGTCTTTAATCATTCGGTCTTTCCTCGTGCTCCCATTACTCCCGCCGTAATCATTTCCATTTTTGTGACCTTTTCAACCAAAAGCAACTTCATTAAACGGCGCCGTTTCGCTCGTCTGCTCGAGTTTCATTTGCCATAATCATCATATACAGCACACTAGAATTTTCCTAACTTTTTTTTCATAATGTATTTGTTAATGGCTGCTCCTAGACACTTGATAATAAAAACATCAACAAAATTTTAGTTTTAAATTTTTTAGAATCTGTTGTCAATTTACAACAGATTAGTCAAATTTAGTTACTTGTAATTTTTTTTTTCCTTTCCGAAATCACAGTATCTGTTACTTTTTGAAGGTTGCATTAAATATACTAAAATGCCTTTTTTTTTTGGTAGGATCAAGAAAAAAGAGTGACAAGTGTACACGTGTCATAAAAGCATAGAAAAGTAACTACAACATGTTGCAGCAAATGATTCCTTATCGAATGCCCTAGAGCACCCATTAGTTAGACCATTTTCACAATTGTTGATATGAGATGTTTGATTTGGTGCATGACAAAAGTGGTTTCACCAACCAATAGTCATGTAACTTGGCGACATTATTTGGAGTTATGTATAGAGAAAATTTGAGTTAAAATCCCCCCCCCCTCTTTTTTCACATGTTGTAACTTGTAACAACTTTTAAAAAGTGATATTATTTCAATCACAACTTGTTATCTTAACAAGTTGTGAACTTAGCATTGATCTTTTTGCTAACATAGCATTCAAACTTTTTCGAGTTCCTAACTATTCTTCTAGGTATGTGTATGTGTAGTCCTTTCATTCCACACATACAAGATAATGACAGGGAGAAATCACTTGAGGGACCCTAAGATGTTGGCTATGAGTTTTTAACCTAATACCTCATGAAGCTCATTAGACTTTTTGAACCGCTAGACTAACTCATTGGGTTTCATAACATTACTCTTTAAAAAAATCCAATAATTTAGTACTTTGTAATGACCTGCTTCACTTGCCTTTGGTACAAGTTAGGTTCTATTTCAAGGTGAAGAATGTAATATATTATAAATTTACACATACATAAGATGTTTCATCCTTATGATAAAAGTTATTTCATTATTTGGTGGAATAAAATTTTAATAAGTTTATAGATACAAATAATTTCACAGTTGTTCAATTAATATTAATAGGTAAAAAAATGACGTCAATAATTGGCTCAAATGAGAACCTTTAAAAAAACTATCAACTCAATTGTTGTGAAAATTTTTGTATTGTAACATTACTCGTAACATTTTAGTTAACATGTCAATGTATACATATTTAGATATTTAATAAGTTTCTACACCCCCCCCCCCCCCTCTAAAAAATAAAAGAGTTAACTTCACCACATGGACCACCCTCCCTTAAAAGTTAACATGACTTTTGAGTGGATTTTGTGGTGTGTCTTTGTGTTAGAATCCATTTTCCCCCTCCTTTGTGTGTATGTGTTTGTTTCTCAAACAAAAAAAAAAAAAAAAAAAAAAAAAAAAAAAAAAAACCCTTCACCACATGAACTCACACTGTTGCTTTATTTTTTTTAAAAAAATTGAGAGGATCGTAATCACTTTAATGTGACGAAATAAATGCCTTAAGGTCAAGGTTTTAGTTGTCTGCTTTGTTCTTCTCAAGCTAGCATCCTTACATGCTGCTTTGCGTATATTCAAAGGGTTTTACTCGATTTTAAAAATTAAGAATTTGAATATATATTGATAAAAATATTTGTAAATGATTTTAGTTTTGGTGATTTTTTTTTAAAAAAAAACTATTAAAAATTGTTACAGTTAACACTATGTTTGGTTTAGGGTGAAAACTGAAAAGCGAGAGAACGGAAAAAGGGTGGAGGAAAAACGAGAGAAAAAAAGAGATTTTTTTATTATTTGGTTGGGAGAAAATAAAATGGGATAGGTAGAGTTTTCCACTTGGGCCCACCCTTTTTTTTTCTCTCTCCAAATTAGGGAGAAAAGATAAGAGAAAATAGTATTTAAAAGAAAATTTACAAAATTAATACCAGTTTTTCATTCTTCTACTTTTAATTATAAGGGTATTATGGTAATATTCTTTTTTATCATTTCACTTTTCTATCCTCTTTGTCAAATACACATGATGAAAAATACACATATTTTTTTATCATCTCAGCATTTTCCATTCTCTCATAAAGTTAATGAAAGAAATTAAGCGCGATTGAAGCAAGAAAGTCAAGCTTTTGCCATATGATGTGTCTTTGACTATTTTAGTTTTTATTTTTTTATTTTTTTTATGTTCTTTTCTACAATTTTGCTTTTAACAATTTATTGAACATTTTGGGAAGTTACAAAAGTGGACACAAAACATGTTATATTCCAATTATATATATAAAATAAACATAGATACACAATATATATATATATATATATTGTGGTTTATGTAAATCAAAAACATTTAACACTATTGCAAATAAATTAAGAAGCAACAATAAATAAAATTTTGTAGATTTATTAATAATAAAATATTTTACCAATTGAACTAATTAAAACCCACATAAGTTTAATTTTAAATTTAATTGTTAAAATATGGTATATTTTGTGTGCAAATTGTTTGTATTTAAAGTAAATTATATAATAATTAATGAAGAGTATCTCATGGCTTGGAGGATAAGAAGAACTACAGGGAGAAAAATTCAAAAGTTTCAGTTGGCATTAAATTGTAATGTGGAAAGCAAGACGGACTATTATCACAAACTTGTAGCCAATTGTTGACCAAATAACTTTTGAATTGATATGTCCAAAGTCTGAAGTCTTGTGGCTGAGTAAGATTACTTGGTCTTTATCATGGACGACTTATATTCAAAATCCCTTTTTCCACTTGTTATATGGGAGAGGAAAAAGGATTGTTATCCTACTTGATATAGGGGAAAAAATTCTCAATATTGAAAGCCCAGCCTAATCACAAATTCACAATGAGCAATGGTGGATTAGAGTAACTATTAACTATTAGATTTTAAATTGGAAAATTCCATGACAATGGAGTATTAATTGTGTCTTATCAAAGTTCTAAATTACAAGTCCAAAATGCAGCAAAGAACAGACAAAACTTAATGATTTTGATTTCCTTTAATTGATGTTTGATTGATTGAACAACTGTCTTCGACAATAGATCTATCCAAAGAAGATTCTCAACAATGGCTTAATTGATTGAGAATTGTGATAAGTTGGTTGTTGTCTTGTATTATTCTCCATTGCATTTGCATCCATGTCTTATCATATCTTTTTATGGCATTTCATCCCCAGCTGCAAGGAGAAAATTACTAAATAGCCTTAATTTTTAAACCATGTTGGCAAACAATTTTTTTTTTTTTTTTTCAAATTATGTAGCAAAATACCACTCTTTTAAAATTTGACATTGCGATGTCAAGTTGTGATTGGAACTCGACATTAGTTCCACTTTATAATGTCTAATTCTGTACAATTTTCTTTAAAAAAAATTAAGTGACAAAATTCGCACATAACTCAATTTTACTAGGAACTCGACATTAATAACATTGAGTTTCAAGAACAATAACACGTTGATACATAGTTCGAAAAATGAGCTATTTAACTATGTAGTTTAAAAATTAAGACTATTTAGCCAGTTTTAGCCCGTTGCAATTTGTGTTGGTAACCTACTAACCTAGCTATGTAGCTTTTTGTGCCTTGGTCTTCCGTCGGTAACCTAGCTATGTAGCCTTTTGTGCCTTTTATTATTTGCAACAAAAGGGAGTGGTGGTGCTTTTTCACACAATAACAAATTCAATACAACTTTTCTTCTAGAAGAATACAATATACTTTTTAAATTTTTTAAGAATAAACTCCGTACAACTTTGTGGGTAACTCTAACTTTAAAACAGCGGAAGCAATAAAAAAAATTAAAAAAAAAGAAAAGAATAAAAGCTGGTAGGGGGCATTCCGAGAATCGAACTCGGGACCTCTCGCACCCAAAGCGAGAATCATACCACTAGACCAAATGCCCTTGCCTGACAAATAAAGAGAACTAATTATTAATCACCCTAAATCGCAACTTATATAAAAAACTATTCCTATTAAAATTTCCTAGGGTTAGGGTTTTGAGCATTTGGTCCGAATTAACTTAACCGAAAGAGCTTGCGAACGCATACACAGTGTGACAAAAATGTCGAAGAAGAACAATCTCACCCGTAGAAAAAATCAGTATGCATTCGATCTCAAAAGTAACCACACCTCCAAATCTCTCTCTCTCTCTTTCAATTTCCTCCAAATATATATGTATTTTTGTATTATGTTGCTAATTGGATTTTTGCTTTTTGTAAATCAGGAGAGAAAGAAGAAAAGGAAAAGCTGGCCAAGAAGCTTCAAGCCAAGAAGAACAAGATGAAAGTAACCCTCTTTCTCTTTCTCTTTCTCTTTTTTTCCTTTTAATTTTTTTGGTATTAATTTCAATATTATTATTGTTTTTTGTTTTTTTTTGAATACTTAAAGTGAAAATTTTAGTTCAGAGTCGGTGATTTCTGTCATTAGCTCAGTTAAAACGAAATTTTTTCTGTTTATTGGGAAAACCCATTATTCAAATTGTGTAATTTTTATTGTTTTATGGGTTTTCTGAGCAACCCATTACAAAATTATAAAACAATTGGTGTTTCTTTTTTAATTTTTGATGAATGTTAGTCCGTTTGAATTTGATAGATAAAGTTTGGTGTATGATGAGATTTGTAGTAAATGTTAGATGAGTTAGTTTGAAATGGCATGTTGTGGTTATGAATGTTATCCCCTTTGAATTAAAATGTTTGTCTTTGGCTGATTATGTGATTAGGTTGATCGTAGCGACAAGAAAAAGAAGGGCGGAAGTGGGTTTCAAGTGGGAAAGAGAAAAGTGAAGACCAAATTGACAGCATTGACAAAAGCTAAAGCTGCACAGGCAATGGAGCTTGACAAATGAGGTTCTATTTGGATAGTTTTATGTGTATGTGGAGAAGCTAACAATTTTGTTTTGAAAATTATGTTTTATCGCTTGTTTGTTTTTTAATCCGATTTTCTTATGAAAATTATTATGTTCTATAATTTTATTACTTGCTGGAAGATTTGGATTCCGTTGTAATATCATGTTCTATGCCAACTATGTATCTGGTCTGTAGTGTCTAAGTAACTAGAGTATGGATGTGGAATATATTTAATTTAGTTTTAAGGAAGTTAAGATCTTTTGATTTGAAAGTTTGTGTTTTAACAGCTTGGGATCATACTCTTCTTGCTTTGATCAAAGTACACGTCCAGTGTACAGAATATAAAGAAGGCTTTGAATGCTTGTCTTGCAGGAATGAATAAGGCCCTGTAACATATGACAGACAGATTTTTTTTTTTTTTTTTTCATGTGAAAAAGAAAGTGTTTGGCAAAACTAACTTTCAGTTGTAGATAGGGTTTGAACTTTGGAGCAAATTATTTACTGATTAAAAAAAAAAAAGTTGAAGCAAATAAGTGGAGGTTAAGTCAATGCTTTCAGGAGGGAGGGAAAGGGGGAGATTTTCTTTTGATTGGTATTGGCTGGTACTAATTTTTGGCATCTTTGGTTTTAAAAGGCTGAGGCAAATTAAATAATAATAATAAAATTTTGTTTCCTAGATGTGAGGGGGTTTAGTTCAAGTGATAGCCCAGTGGTAATGGGCACCCTTTGTGGTGCTTCATGTCTGTGGTTCGAACTCACTTACCCCTCCCCCCACTATACCTATAAAAAAAAAAAAAAAAAAATTCTAGGACGTTGAGGTTGCAATGAGGATTTGATGATGTTGTTATACTTGATACTGCCGTTGTGACTACAATTTTACATGCAGTTTAGGCCATATATGCAGAAGATCTTTGTCTTTTATGTGTCATCTCCCCAGCCCCCTCTCTTTTAAGAAAGTCCTCATAAAGCCATTCATTAATCTGGGTAAGCAATGGTGTGAAAACAGGGAAATTGGTTGCAGGTGCTTGGCACTTTGTGCAAGCTACTATTTGCAGTCATTCATTAGAGATTCTTTTCATAAGATATTTGCTGCTATTTGAATTTGATTAAGTCATATGGATGCTTGGTGTAGCAGTGTTAACAAATATTAGGGAAGCTGTATTTACTCCACTAGTAAATTAAGCTCATTATTTGAAGGTTGAGCCTAAATAAAATTGGGAAAGTTGTATCTCTTTTGTGGCTAGGATATATTATAGCCCTCGGGTTTCATTTACTTGGTTGAGAATTTTATGATTATAAAAGACAAATCAGATGCTGTTGGGCGTGAACTTTGAGCTGTGATGAAAATATATATTGGTAAAATGAGTGCAGGCAGAAGATGGTATGGAGACACATTGTTAAAGAACTAGGATGTATTTGAAGTTGAATAAAAAACCCATTGGAGTTGAATAAAAAACCCAATGGTTCATTTGGAAGGATGTATTTGAAGAAAAGGGTTTGAATCAATGTCTAGTTTAAATGACTTGAATAAAGTATAAAATTAAAAAAAAATTCCCTTTATTGATGAAATTCATGGATGGGACCGAAGCATTATTAACCTGTGAATTTATAATGGTTAGATGTAAGATTTTATTTTAAATTCATAATATTAGGGCGTTTGTTGGACCTAAATTGTCAAAGATTTGTCAAAGATAAATCTATTGAATGTTGTTGAAATTTATTTAAACTAATTTATACTAGTAATTGTTCTTCAAAAGCAACCTTTAGAATATTCGCAAATCTCTTGATCAATGAACAAGGTTTTGACTTTTGAGTTGGTGGTTTGTGCACTGTTACTGCTAAACTACCTGCTTTACTTTATACCCTAATTTCAGGATGTCATAGACTAAATTAATGTAAACTGAAGTTAGGCCATAAAGTAAAAGCAAATTGTTTGGCAGAAGCAAATTGTTTGCTGCCAAACAATTTGCTTTTACTTTATGGCCTAACTTAAAACATGTTATCTTGACCCCTCTAAAAAAAATGCTTTGCATACCCTGAAAGAAGGGAATTTCAAAACCGTACACCAATCTGTTTTTAGTAAGATACGGATTGCATTAAACGAAAACAACAGTCTGAAGAACAGTCAGAATCATCAAAATGGAGAGATTTGAAAGTGACATGGTGCAGACCACCGTGCACAGTAGTCACTCCACAAGTATAAGGGCTTGTGAGGTGTGGGGGTAAGGGCCGGAGTTTAAGTCTTTAAGAAGGAGTTTTACACACATATACACTTAGATTAGGCTAGAATAGAAATTTTATATTGTAAAAAAAAAAAAAAAAAGTGACATCCTGCAGTTGATCAAAACTCACAAAAAAATATGCTCTTGTTCTAGACACATTCTAGCCAGAAGAGCAGCAAATATTGAGGTTGGATCGCTTAAAAGAAACCCATTTGAAGACCGTAACAAAAATGGATCAACTGTTTGTAATAGCAACCCACCCAAGTTTTAGATTTGGTCCTGTTCAGAGGCTTAGCAAGATCAGTTCAATTTAAGTGTACATATTTGGCAAAGAGGGTTTGAACCCAAAGAGGATCTTTATCAGTTAGGTGCCTCCAATTGGGCTTTTGTTTCAGGCTACTATAGAATGGAGACTCAAACCTCCTCGTTTAGGTCTAGAAACTTTGTATTTTTGGGGCAAAAGAGAAACACTGGTGGTGGGACACAAATATGTATGGTTCCGCATATTATTTAATACAGCAAATAATTTGGAATGATATGCAGCAAAGAGCAAACTATGTGAAATTTATACGAGTTTCTGAGGTGTGGATGACCCTTTTTTTTTTCTGGTCAACAAGAATTATATCCTATTCCCCTTTCCAAATACCAAAGCTGTGAAAGCATGTATCATCTGAACATGTACCAAAAAAATTATTAGAGAGCTGCAGCTAGGATTTGATCTTTTTACTCTATTTTCCACCTGATGCACAATTGTTTTTTTTTTTTTGGGGTCTTTTGATTATAATTTTTTTAAGGTAGATTTGAAGAATCTATTGTAATCCTCAATCCTCTACCTGAATCTCCATCTAAACTCTTGGCCGTCTTGGACACTCATGGATTAGATTTATACTCAATCAATGTTACAAGTTCAAATTAGTTCAATTAATAAAGTTTAGAATCAAATCCTTTCTGCATCAAAAGAAAAAAAGCAAAATCCACTGAGTGGTGAAAATATATTCAGCTTTTCCTCAGGTATTGAGTGGGCCTGGGTTGTCCAGAGTTGTCTATTTCTTGAGAGACTAGATCCAAGGCCTGACAACTTTCTGACCAACCTTGAAATTTTATTTGACAGAATCTACTTTACTGTGCAGCTATGAACACTTTTATTTATTTTTTGACTAGTTGTGAAAATAGATCCAGATGTAATAATAAGCTTTTATGCCAAGAGGTGGTTGGGTATGCGTTTTTGCAATATGCTGATTCTGTAACTACAGGACCATCATCATCATGGCATCACTATTAGTCCTGAACTCCCAATAGGGTCACCACTATTTATTAGTATCATTTTTACATTATCATAGAGGCCCAACGCGTATGTCTTAAGTTCTTGCTAGACACACTCCTAGGAATTTTTTTTTTTTTTTTTTTTTGAGAAACCACTCCTAGGAAACTTGACTTAATGAATCCCGGCATATTCTTTTCTCATAATGTTCTTTTCCCCCTTCTTTTTATAATTTTTCTCATACCTGCGCATAATAGTCACTTCACAAATATAAGTATTTGTAGGTTGTTGGTATAAGGGGTAAGAATCAGGGTTCAAGAATTCAAGAATATTAACGAAATTGCAAATATTTTCTAGATATTCTATGGTACAGAATTTTGAAAATCTTCATAATTTATTTTAAAGAAATGCTTGAGATTATTATGTCACTTTTTTATTAAGTCAATTGGGGCATGCTCTTGTTATACTCTTATTCCCATCTTTGAAGTGTCTTTCTCTGTTCAATTGGCAGATGCTGGAGATATGTAAAAAGATAGTTTTTTACCCCTAAATAAATACTTTTTTTCTCAACCCGAAACATAGGAGAAACAAAAGAACTAGACCAAATTTCATATTTATCCAAATCTTGTAAAATAGAAGAAGATAGATTTGAGATGGGAACCGCCCAGTCAAGTTTATAAGAGTTGTCTATTAGGCCAAAAGATGGATAGAGATATTGCCTTCCCTACAAATAAAGGAAAATTTTACATTGGTAGTGCTAGACTGCTAGTTCACTCAAAATGAGAATTTTTAAGAAAACAACAGTAAAAGTGTTCAAATGTTTAATGAGCCTCAGGTGGACAAAAAAGAAATGTTCAAATTTTAAGAAATACAGTAAAAATGAGAAATTTTTATTGTATATGATATTCGGAACACTATTCTTTTTAATGTTAACTTCATAAAATTATGTAAGAATTAAGGGATTAGAGATCATGATATTCTATCTTAGTGAGTTTGATTTATCTGATTAAAGAAATCTAATCTAAACTTTTACCTAATGTGTTTTTTTAATTGGGTGCTAAGTGGGAGCCTCCAACTCCAAGTTAGAACAGCACTATGGATGAAGTTTCCATCAAATAGCAACATGGTATTCTTAGTCAAAATAAGGATTGATTATATTCAAACACAGTTCATTTTACCTAAAAGCTGTAAGTAATTCCTCAACAAATATAGGTTGAGGGTCGTTCCACCAACCAACATAATCCTTGCTTTTCTACTCCTAGGTCATTTTCTCTTCTCATGTTCCTTTCCCCCTTTAGGCATATCCAGTATGTTGGGAAAAAGGGGCTTGAACATATAATTGGACCATAATTTAGTAGTTCATATTAATAATTGTGTTTTTCCATTTACCTTTCTAGTGCATCATATTCTCTTGTCATTCGATTTTTTTTTTTTTTTTTTTGGGGAAGGGGTATGGTTTAGAGTTTCATGCATTTCTAGATTACAGTTGTCTGCTACTTACACAATGTGATTAACATCTACAAACCTCATTCATTCATCTCCTTCATCTATTTAGCTAAAAAGAACCTTATGATGGAGTAAGAATGAGTACTTATAAATAAAAAATATATTTGTCAAGAATCTTACAGCTTAGCTAATATTTGTTAGTATTTTCAACATAAATGTTCAGGTTCAAATCTCCCTTATTCATCATTGTTCTACCTATTAATTTTATATATATATATATATATATATATATATATATTTTAAGGGAATCTTAATATACTTGCCAATTGAGTACTTTTGAAATTGACTTACGGGTTAGAACTTTGGACCAACACTTATAGCTTGCTGCAGTGGCGGAGCCACTAAAGGAGCTAGGGGACCATGCCCCCCAAAGCCCATAATTTTTTTTTTTAAAATAAAATATGTATATGATAAAAAATTTTAATATATATTTACATGGCCCCTTCAAAATATGTAAATATACGTGTACGTGTAAAGATAATAGTAGTTAGTATTTTTTTTTTGATAATTAATAATTCAATTGTTTTCAGAAAAATTAATAACGACCATTATAGCCATAAATTATATATTGGAGAAAACAATCACTGTTCTTTCACAAATGTATTTCAATGCGTTACAAAACAAAATGACAAGAACAACACATTGCATGTCGCCTGCATTCTCTAGGCACGTTCTTCTTCCTGCCCTATGCATTTTAAAGAATTAAGTTCTCATTGCTACATATAAAAGCTAGGACAATGTAGTTAGTATTTGGAATCAAGTCTCTCAAATTATCTCTTTAAATTTTCTTTTATAATGGTTCATAGCTCACAATCTTATTTCAACGATCTTAACTGTCCAACTAATTAAAATAAAATAATAATGGCTAGGAGTTTTGAACTCAAATTTTATAGATCTTTATAAGGCCTTGGGAATCACTAAATCAAAGGCTTGTAATTGTTTTATGCTACTGTATATAACATAACATATAGTATAATATATGTAAATAATTAATCGTTGTACTTTAACTTGGCTCCCCTCGAAGATAAATTCATGGCTCTGCCATTTGCATGCTACAATAATATTCTTCCTTCACTCCAATAATATTAATATTCTCTTCTCTTTCCATTAGTTTGATAGTTGTTTGAAAAGGAAAAACACAATGATAATAGTATTAAATATAGAATGACTAGAATACTCAACTCCAAACAGATGTGGTCATTTTTCCCTTCTATATGTCCAGATTTAGAACAACTTTTATGTTTGATTTCCATAAAATGGTTCACGGCGTTCTACGAACCCTTGGAACTGATACACATTCAACTTGGGATTTTGGTTTCAAAATTCCAAGAATTTAAAATCAAAAAGTAAATAAACAATCTTAATGGGTTTTCGTCTATGTTTTTATTTTGGTCCCCTCCATTCATCATGGTCAATTCAAGATTAATGGGTTTCTTATTTGTGTTTGGTTGTCAAAAGCAATCAACATCACTCTACTACGCACTTTGATAGTAACAATTGTATTATTAATCTCTTTGAATATTTTATGGTCTTACCCACTTTACGCTATTACCTTCCCAATCATATGGTTCTGCTCCACAAATATATAAATATATAAATATATATATTATTTTTTGTTTTTCATAGTAAAATATAATCATCAAATATACTATGAATTTCCCCCACCATATTTTGGCAATATCTTATAAATTTACGAACTGCTTTGGTCGCAGACAAAACTCTTGGAACAAATAAAATATAGTGATACGAAATTTGGAAAAGTTCATCACAACTGAAGTGGAAACTCAATGTACTTCCATTTTTGGAGTTTAGGATGATCCCATGTCACTATTATTCAATGCAACTATCCTATAAAAGACAACCCCACATATTATTAGTTTATACATCAATTCTCTTTTTCCAACATTCTACGTGACAATATTTTAATTTAGAAACCAAAACATACTTACCCCCCTCCCCCCCAAAAAAAAGAGGAGAGAAGAAAAGGAATGAAAGAAAGAAGAAGATGGGAACGTAATCCCTTGACCAAGTAAAAAGTTGCATATTACTTCCAATAAAAGTGGACCTTGACCCCATGACTTTGGAAGGAGCGTAAACTCCAGCTTTAGATGAGAGATGCTGTACAATTTAACAAAGATAATGCCAACGCAATGTTTGGAAATTGCCGTTGTCTTTATGGCTTGGTGCTCTGCTCACTGCCTCCATTAATTTGCCACCATTATTGTGGGGGCTTGTATTGGTTGGGTTGAGGTTGAGGGGGAGATTTTGAATCCTCATATCTTTGTTGATGTAAAAAAATGTTTGAAGATTTATATAAATTTTTTTGTGATAAGAATTTATTATAAAATTTAATGAAAATGAAATGATAATTAAAAGGGAAAAGAATTGAATATAAAGTAATGCTTCATTCACTATATTTTCACAACAAATTTTGAATGGTAAGTTGTTATCAGTTTTAATCTGGATCCATCACTAAAATTATTATTTTGTCAATCAATAATAGCTATTATCAATTTGACACACAATAATTGACTTTTTTTTAATGCTTTTGAAATATTCCCTTTTAACATCTTTAGCATGCTTGAAAATTTATAAATAAATGTATGGAAAATAAAAGAAATATATAATTTTTTTTTGTTAGAAATTATGTATCTCCACCTTTTATTTATGTATTAGTTTAATTATTATTCAATTTTTAACATTTGTCTTGTGTTCAAAATAGTTTTGATGTTTTAAATGTGTTAATTTAGTTCTTAATCTTTTGGTATTGTGTCAAAATAAAGTCTCTACCATTAAGAAGTGGATGAAAAAACTGGTGGTGGCTAAAAGTGATATTAAAATATTAATTTCGATGCAAATTGGGATGTTTCATGTTAGTCTATCAGGTGGCCTTAATTTAAGAGGGAAAAAAAACTTTTGCCCATATACCCTCACATGCTTACATTCAAGGGATTCATTTAGGATCTGAAATCCCAAAATAATGACCAAGAGAAGAAGGGTGAAAGTGGTGGAGGACCGTGACAGATCAAAATGCTTGATCAAACACTTGTTGAGGTTGAGACACATGTTGGCAACGAGATTGACGAGGCATTGATCAAGAATTTTGGTCTCTCTCTCTCTCTCTCTCTCTCTCTCTCATCAAAAGTCTCAATTAGTTGAGAAAAATTTTGGTTGGACTCTCCTAGTTTTTTTTGTTTTCAAACTAAACTGTTTAATAAATTGACTTTAGACAATATGATCAATTAGTTTCCAATAGTGTTGGACTCTCATTAAGCTCTTACTTTATCTTTTATTTTTATTTTTTAAGATTAAGACCAGGTGGCATGTGGCATCAAAATTATTATTTTAATATTACTGTTAGACACATTAATTTTTTTTATTTACCCTACTATTCTAACACAATATCAAAAGGTTATAGACTAAACTAATACAATTAAAATCTTAGAGATTATTTTAAAATATGAGACAAATGTTAGAGAGCAAACCGATAATCAAACCTTATATATTCTATCAAATTATGCATGAAAATGACAATTCCTTTGAATTCCTAGGTGTTTTTATTTTTGGAACATTGATTGAGAGAGAACATAGTGGTTTCAAAACTCATCCAAGGAGGGAGTAGTGGTGTCTACCTTCTTTTGCCTTCTCAATAGTACATCTGAATGTATTATTAAATTGACAAAGTTTGACAATAAACTTGACTATAGCATAAATCTACAACTTTATTCAATATTTTTTTTTATTTGATGTGAATTTTGACAAATTCACTATCAGATTACATTTTTTTTTTATTCTTCACACTTGCAAAATTTTCAAAAAATCAAAGATTAATAGCTATGTCATCAATAAAATGTTTAAATTTCAAGTTTTTTTACTATAAAATTATCTATAAAAAATAAGTTTAAAGATAGAATAGTAAATAATACCTAATTAATACAAAATTTGACATTTTTATTAAGAACACAAAGAATATGCAATCCAACGGTTAGATTTTCAAAATATGTAGCCATGTTAATTTTTTTAGTGAGAATTATAGTTTTAGACTACAACCAAATTTGCAGACAAAATTTTTCCATTATTAAAAGGAAAAGTTTGGTGATACTGAAATTGTCACTGACATTTCCACCAAAATTGTGTATTTTTGTATTGTAGTGGGTCCAGTGAGGCGAGTTTGTGAGAAAGTATGATAATACTTTTTTGAAAAGATTTCGTGTCAAAAGCCAAACTCTTCTCAAAATTAGAGATATTTATTTCCGCTTTCTTATTAGATCAACTTTTGAATATAATGATCATAATGTTTAAAATGTTCCCATTTGACAATCAAACATAATGGCTTGTATTTTGGTTGAATTTCCTAGTGTACAATTAATGATATATACAGTTTAAACATCCTCTATCCAAACAACTCTCATAATGCTAACCCTATCCTTGTAGCTCAATCTTCCTCCAACTATGATGTTTCTTAAGGCTAAACCCTGTACCACATCGATTGCATGATCAACTCGAACCACCACCCATTGCCACCAGGAATGTTCTAATCCAATAGGTTCATCCTTAGCAAAGCCAACTCTAACTTCATGCTCTTTACCTGCCAAACTCTCCCAATCAGAGTTGTGCCTTTGCCTTTGGCCTTAAATTTGGCATTAAATATATTTAGGTACAAAAATGAGATTTGATAGCCATCGAATCTTGCAGTTGCAATATTAGGTAGATAATTCAGTGCCCAATGTTCTTTATAGTCCGGTATAAAGGCTAGTTGGAAAGTTCTATAGTTTTACTTTATCAGAGACTACTATTTAGTTTAATTTGCTGATTTGGGTTTGAATGCATTTTGATTTTATAAATTGAGTTTGTCGGTTTATTTTAATTTTGGCTTAATTTGGGCGAGTTGGTATCTCTCTACGTGGAAAAGTGCTTAGGGGAGTAAGAGGAGTGGGTTCCAACTGCTAAGGTCGGTGCATTAAAAAAGAAGAAGAAGTAATATATGCATTAAAGGTATTTAGAAAATATTTTTAGAAAACTTTGAAAAATAATAAAGTAAATGATTTTTAAATTTTTTTTTATTTTTATATTTATCATAAAAATTGTATCAAAACTTTTCTAAAATTGTCCAATAATTTTTCTAAAATTGTCTAATAACAAATGTCCAATCCAAACCAAAAAGAAAAGAAAAGAAGGAAGAGTGTATAGTAATGTCGGCACATTTTTAGTAATGCAACGTAATGATATTTTGGCCATTTGTTCTCATCAATGAGGTTGCAAAAGCAACAGATAATGGCGCATATAAAATAACAACACCGAAAAGCGAAGCACTCATGTGATATCTTCGTTTTCCTATGTTAACCCAACTATTATAAAAAGTTATGTCTACATCTCAAAGAAAGTGAATCTGTAAATGGTATTATTGGAAGCTTACTGTATAAATTTATTTATTTATTTATTTTCATCAATTCTCATCTTGTTTAGAATATTCGAAATATAGACCATATCAATTTTCATCGCCCCACATAATAATAATAATAATTCAAGGAAGTTGCCGAATTTTAAAAATTTGACCAATTAGTGGTCCCTATATGCTATTTGTTGGCAGGACCACTAACGTTTTAAAGCTTATCTTTTGAAATTATCCCATTTTAAATAAAAGTTTACTTATACCAAAGAACAGAAGATCATTCTCATGCATAACACTAGGTACTGTACCAACAAACTCATTTACCTTAAAACAAAAAACTAAAGTACAAAACTTGATCAAACAAATGTACTTGTAGTTGTAGTTAGACACTTAGTTGGATTTAATGAATATAAATAAAAATTAACTTTAGAAGCTAGCGAGTGTAGAAGAATAAATTTTTCATTCTTACGAGAGGAGTCCTCTTTTCTTTTATAGAAGATATGGTCATTCCTTTAAAAAAAATGTTAAATGTATGGACCCTATCATGAGTCTTACATTGGAGCTCACATCTTTTATGAGAGGAAAGAGGATTTTTGCTTTAAGAGTAAATAATATCTCAAGAGGAGTTTTCATTCCTCTCATAGAAGGTGAGGACTCTTTCGCGAGTCTTATACTAGAGTCCACATATTTTATGAGAGGATGAATGATTCTTGCTGTAAAAGTGAATAATTTCTTGAAAGGAGTCTCCCTCTCTCTCGAAGAAGGCGTGAACTCTATCATGAGTCCTACAATGGGACCCACATCTTTTGTGAGAGGAAATAAAATTTTTGCCGTAAGAGTGAATAATTTTTTTTTTGTGCGAGGAGGGCCATGTTAGCAAAGCTCTATGGAGATATTTTATAGGCTGATGGGCCATAGCAATGGGTCATGGAAAGTGGTAACCAGAGATAAGTCACATGCAAACAAAGTCACTACCCTTTGAGGAATGGCCCAAACCCGTTGTTGGTGAGGTCACCCTTAAATGACAACTTGTCAAAGCCTTTCATGTTTCCCACGCCAGCTAGGTGTGTGCGTGGGGATGGCTCACTATTTATTCCGTAGGATACTCTCTCTACATGGATAACAAATGAGTGAGGGGACATCATCTTTGAAATGTTTGATAAATAATGATAAGATCAAAGGCATTATTTTTTAAAGAATGTATGGTTAAAACTTATAATAAGTGTAACTATCATTTCAAGATTAAATGAAAAGTAACCAAACTTTAGAGATTATAATAAAGGAATAAGTGAATTATGGGGAGGAGACACAATAATTTTTAGTGTGAAATTAATCTGAAATATAATGACAAAGCGTAAAGTTTTAGAAAGTTAGGGAGAGAGATTTAGATGCGATGGTTGAATAAAGATTTAGGTTAATCCCTTATTTCGCCAGATTGACCGAGGAGCGGGGCTACATAGGTTGAAAGCTGCATTCTTAAAAATTTTGAAAGTTATGGCCTCAAAGCATTAATGTAGTACTGCCCCATTCATATCTAGACATTTTTTTGAGGATGTTTTGGGAGGGATATTTAAAGAATGTATGGTTCACACTTATAATAAGTGGAACTATAATTTCAAGATTAAATGAAAAGTAACCAAACTTTAGAGATTATAATAAAGGAATAAGTGAATTATGGGGAGGAGACACAATAATTTTTAGTGTGAAATTAATTTGAAATATAAGTTCACAATCTTTAGACATAATGTTGAGTTGAATTATTAATTAAGATATAAGTTCACAATCTTAGATTTATGTATGTTCACTAGTAGGGTTTGTCATTTTAAATGACCAGAGCTTGTACAAAAGCATTTTTTTTAAAAAGCCCAGACAGAGAAGATCAGGATTGAAACATGTATCAGAGGTCTTATTAACTTAAAATCAAATGTTTAGAAAATAATCAAAAGATTGATACATCCCTTTAGACCACGTGTCTATAAATGCTTAATTTAATTATTTGTGGGGCTACTATGTTGAGGCAAAAAAAAAAAAAAAAAATGTTGAAGTCAAATTTAGACTTTACAACACAAGTCAAGCTGATTTTATGACTTATTTTGAGTATCTTGACTTGTTAGTCGTCATGGAACCTATTCCTTAAGTGGTTTGGGGATTGAAGGTCCAAATTCAAATTTCGCAATGAAAAACACTCCATACAAATCTTATGTTCTCAGCATTTTATATACAATAAATACAATGATTAAAATTTTTTATCCCTTTACAAATATATTTTAATAATTAATAACTAAATATAGTTGAAATTATATTATTTAAGTTAGCTAGATAAAATGAACTTATTTGGTAAGTCATAAGTGAATTTGAGGAAAATTATTTATAACTAGCACAATTCAACCTCAAATCCATTTAAGTATATTTTAATTAGGACAGAGTTTAGTTACAAAATTGGTTATAACCTAAAACTACAAACTTACTTAATATCTTTTTATTAAAAGTGAATTTTGATAAATCCATCATTGAATTACATCTTCTTCATATATCTTCTATACTTGCAAAATTTATAGAAAATTAAAGATGAATAGCTATGTCATCAATAAATTTTTTAAATTACAAGTTTTTGTAGTTTAAAATTATGCATAAAATATAAACTTATAGATCATATAGTAAATAATATCCGATTGACACAAAATTTGACATGTGTATTAAGAGTGTAAAGAACATACAATTCAACAGTTAGATTTTCAAAATATGTAGTAATATTTATTTTTTTAAGTAAGTTTGTAACCTTAGATTACAATCAATTTTGTAACTAAACTTTGTCATTTTAAATATTTGTATCTATAAATGCAGTAAAAACATATAAGGTTGAGCATGGTTTGGTGCAGCCAGTGTTAGGGGAGGTTTTTGAGCCACACTAAAGTCATTAGAATCTTTAAAATGTGAACTGTCGCCACACCATTGGATCGAAATTCTAATGACATCAATGGTGGTTTTCCTTAGTATAATGGTTGTTTGCTCCAATCACCGGCAAGAAAAAGAGAACAAAATTTTTACATGGTAACACAACTCAACCATGGAGAGAAAGAGGGAGAAAATAGATTTAAGATCTCAAATAAGATAGAGAGAAAGTAAATCGATCTCATATTGAGATCTCAAACGAGAGAGATCTAAAGATTTTACCATGCTAATCTGAGAAGGTGAGAGAGCATGAGAAGGTCTTGATCTCCAACAACGCTGTCTATCAAGACTTTACTTCTTGATCTCTGGTGATGTTGTAGATTTTGATGAGGTTGAGTGGGGAGAAACAAAAAATGAAAGGAGTGTGTGTACAATAGATGGCGAGGAAAATAAATTTGGGGAGGTTTAGTTATAAATGGCCAAAATGGCCAAATGGCCATAAAATCCTAACTATATAGTTAGTAGTTCTAGTTTTTAAACTATATTTTTTATTAGCAATTCGAGTTTAAGAGACTCGATTTTGGCCTATAAATCGAGTCTTTCAGACTCGATTTCCATGGTCTAATCTCATCTGATGTGGCATTTTTTCCACGTGGCGACTACACGGAAATCGAGTCTTAGAGACTCGATTTATAACCCTTATATACTAAGAACACGAAGAACCAAACCAATCACATAAGAACCTAGAGGAAAAAAAAAAAAAAAAAAAAAAAAAAAACCAGAAACCGAAAGAGGGAGAAGATCGGAGTGGGTGGCTTCAGATCGGCTTCAGACCACCGTGCAGGATCCAGGCAGACCACCACTGTGCGCGACCCAGGCGGCACGAAGCTCAGGCCGCGCGCGACCCAGGCGACGCGAAGCCCAGGTCGCGCGCAGCCCAAGCAGCGCGAAGCCCAGGCGGTGCGAAGCCCAGGCCGCGCGAAACCCAGGCGGCGCGAAGCCCCGGCCGCGCGAAGCCTAGGCCGCGATTTGAGCTCTTTCTCTCCCTCTGGTCTGAGTATCTGAGCTCTTTCTCTCCCTCTGATCTGAGTATCTGAGCTCTTTCTCTCCCTTTAATCTGAGTTGGATTGTTGTGTTTGGGATTTCTTAAACTTGTTTTTGGTTATTTCGACTTGTACATAGACTTCAAATTTTTTTAAATTTTTTTGGTTTATAAATCGAGCCTTAGAGACTGGATTTCCAGGGAGGAAAAAAATGTCACATCAGACAATGGAAATCGAGTCTCAAAGACTCGATTTATAGGCCAAAATCGAGCCTCTTAAACTCGAATTGCTAGTAAAAAATATAGTTTGGAAACCGGAACTACTAACTATATAGTTAGGATTTTATGGCCATTTGGCCATTTTGGCCGTTATAAATCAACTGGTTTGGTGTTCGTTGGAATCCAAAAGTAGCTATTAATGACCATACTAGCCAACGTTAGAAACCCAATACCTCCTTTGACTACCATCACATTAACCGTTGGTAGCCCAATTTTAAGGTTCGATCAGTTGTTGGCAGCCCAATCTTGAGGTTCGATCAGCTTGGCTTCGGCTCAAATCATCGATTTGGATCAAAGTTTATTCACCCCTAATATTATATTTAGTTTAATCAAGTCTTATAGCTGTGGATTTATTCACAAACACGTTATTATGTTAGCTCATCTCGTTAAGTAAATGAATATAAATAATAAATAAATTTAGTTTTTAAGTTTTTTTTTGTTGAGATAAGGTTTCAATTTATGATGTATGCTTCTGATAATTACTTTTTATCATCATATAAATACACCAATTAGTTTTGAAGCAAGTAAGAATTGAATTTTAGATCTCTTATTCAATAAGAAGAGACTTTAACTAGTTGAGTTAATTAATTTATTATCCTAAAATCAAAAAAAGGAAAGAAGTGTCTGACACGCGCCTTAGGTGCGGGTCTGATAGAGAGTAACCCAGCTAAGCAGCCACACACTATTTCTATTTTTTCTTTTTTGGTTTTCCAAAAGTTGAGTGAAAAACAAAATAAAAAGAAAAGAAATAATAATAGCATTATCCAAAGAAGAACCCCTTTTGCTGTTGAAGTTTTTGTTTGCTTCTCATTCTGTGTCTATCTCTCTCTCTCTCTCTCTTTCTCTGAAGAAGCCCCAGTAAAAGCAAAGCATCATCGCCCACACAAAACACAAGTAGAAAAGAAGAGAGAGAAAAAGAGACTTTTTATAGTTTTAGATAGAGAGAAGAGAAGTAAAGATAAACAGCTTTTTAAAGAGAGAGAAATATACAGAGAGAGCTCTACCCTAGCCCAAACCAAAAAAAAAAAAAACTTGCATTCATTTCTATATGCAATCCGATAAGGACTTGTGCTTTCTTTGTTATAGCTGTCTTAGCAGTAAGTAAGTATATCTTTTCTTATATTGTTTGTAGATATTGTAGCAGTAGTCTTAGCTGTAGCAAATACTTTTCAGCACAAGCTTTGGCCTCAGACTCTCAGTGTGTCTTAAAAACATTTTGCAGAAACTGTTCGACCTTTAATTTCCTCCTTTGTCACTCTCGAAAACCCACCTCTCAAAAAGCTCTCTTTCTTTCTTTCTTGCCTTCAATTTCCTCATACATTCTTCCTCCAAGTTCTAAGCTTTAGAGAGAGAGAGGGAGAGAGAGAGAGAGAGTAGTGTGTGTTCGGAAACCTGTTCGACCTTTAACCAAAGATTTACCACATGTTGTTGTCTCTTTTTGCATTTTCACATTTTGTGGTGTTATCCAAAACCTGGGGCTTCAGCTCATTAATGCCATTGACTTGAACCGACTTTTTGTTTCCCTTTTTGAAAAGAAAAAAAAAATTTATTATTTTTTGGTGGGTGTTGGGTTTGAGAGTTTGAGAGCTGAGCAAGGTGTTTAAGGGTTTGTTAGTTTGGTTTTTGGCTTAGAAGATGCTTGGTGTTTAAGTTTTTACCAATGGGTTGGTGAGAATGGACCTGTTTCAGTCTTCTATCTTCTCTATCTTCAACATGAAGCCTTCTAGCTAAGTTTGGTAAGCTGTAAAAGTAGCTTCCATTTTTGTCTTCTATTTGACTTAGACTAGCTTTTCACCGCTTTGTGCTCTTTCCTATGTTTTAGTTTCTTTAAATCTGTGTTTTTCCTTTGTGGGTTTTGTTTCTCTTTTAGTAATTTATTCTTTTATTTATCCTTTTTCTTTCTTCCGCTGTTCATATTTTGTTTCCTTGTACCTTTGCTGTTGGTGCTTTGAATAGTGTGTGTGTGTGTCTCTGTTTTCGTTTCATCTCTTAGTTTGGTTGTATTTTTGAGACAATGCATCTGCTTGGAGCTTTCTTGCTGTAGATTTGGTTGTTTGGAATGAGAACTATGTCAGAATTACTTTCCGTTTTGAAAAAGCTTGAAACTTGAAATTGCTTTCCCAGGGCATTTCCTTGTTTATTCTCAAATTCGAAAACAACTGGCCTGTAGGAAAACCCTGTTCATTGATCACAAATTGGGTCTCATAGATTTGTTTCACATTGTTCTGGGTACACATTGTGTGTGGAATTTGCCTTTATATTTAACTTTAGAACAGAGAGGAGGTTTGAAATTTTACTTCGCGAATCATTATTTGGGGTCGAGGCTGCTTGTGAAAGATTTGTGAGTAAAAGTATTTGAAGTAAATGCATGGATCGGAGGGACACTATGTCGTTATCCGGTTCGACCTCTTATTATATGTCAAGAGGAATGGCTGGTTCTGGGCCTGGAACACAGTCTGGGCTACATGGATCACCGGGCATTCGTCCCTTGTCTAGTCCAAATGTACAATTTCAGTCAAATTTAGGAGGGAGTACCATGGGATCAACGTTACCAGGAGAGCCTTCAGCTTCAATTGCACCTCATAGTGTCAATGTGGGTGCACCATCTGTGGTGCTGCAGACTGAGCCTGTCAAGAGGAAAAGGGGAAGACCTCGGAAATATGGACCTGATGGGACTGTGTCATTGGCATTGTCTCCCTCGCCCTCTACTCATGGAGGGACGAATACAACAACATCTGCCCAAAAGCGAGGTAGAGGGCGGCCACCGGGGACTGGCAGGAAGCAACAGTTAGCATCTCTTGGTAAGTTTCTGTGTTCTGTTCATGCTGACTATGATTCACCTAAACACTACACTGCATTTTTGTTGATATTTTATTTCATTTTATAATTCTTGTATGCTACTCATCTGAAAAATTGGTTATTCTAAATGTAGAACTGGTTTGTACCTGCCTATACCTCAAACTCACATAATTAATTGTAGATCTGCTGTCCTTCCCACAGCCTTGTTGTACACATCACAATTTGGAGTTTATTGGACTAAGGATGCAACCGTTTACCTACTTTGACATTTAGTGGACCTAAATAATATCCAGGAAATCCAATCATATTCTTTTTTTTCCTCTTGAATCTTGGAGTTACATACTTTGAAAATTTTTAAATAAATGAAATCTCAACCTTAGATCAGATAAAAAAAAGGATGAAAGAGAATGCCAATGAGCACTAGCTCAAATGGCACGCCCCCTCCCAAAAAGAAAAGAAAAAAAGCCTATTGGGTGCATGTGTAAGCTTACCAACCAAAAAAAAGGGATGAAAAGAGAATGAATTAGAATGAAAAGGGTTATATTTTGCTGTTGACATCATCAAAATATAGCCTCCATGACTAAACATAGTATTGTTGCAACAAAGAACAGTCTTGGGCATTGGGAATAATAATAATGACACATCACCTATATGCAACAATTAAAAATTTGAAGAGACAATGAATTAACAACTTCTCAGGAGTTCCGTGGAACCAACATTGTTAAACCAATGTGTCTATATTGGATGATTATTAAAACCATGCTCAATCTGCATCTTTCCTGGCAACTTATGTTTGATTTTGTGTTGGACTTGAAAAATTGGTATAAACAACTTTTAAACTTAAAAAAGTAAGAAGTAAATACCTCTGAGCATGACGTTGCGATGTAATATAGACATAGTTGGTTTTAAAATAAGTAGCAGGCCTGCTATTCGATAAGCAAGGGTATAACAGTTATTTTTACAAGCCATTTGCAGCTTAACATGGTCAGAATCTCAGGGGAATTATTAAAATTGATGGAACTCCACTGAGCATCTAGAGCATTTACAACAGCTCAAAGCTTCCAGATTTATGTCCTGATCAGAAATCCTAACCTTTTAAAGGAGCTGAAGGATATAACATGAAGTGATGGTAAAGAGTAATATCTTGACAAAATTGAGCATAGACGTGTCAATAAAAGTTATTTTTTCCCCTGCTGTGTCTATCCAATTCCTACTCTGAGACTCCTTTTCATTGGGTACTAAATTTATGCGTGATAAGTTTGAAATGACTACAATATAATATTGTAGCTCTGTGCCTCTGCCTTTTATCTTTTTCTAATAATTTAATTCTGTCTGTTAACAGAGTATATTTTTCTTTGTGGAGTGCGCTTGAGAATATTCATTTGATATGTATTGTTTACACGTATTTTCCTTTCTTGCACTGGCTTCCTAGTATGTGAATTGCAAATGGTTGACTGTTTTGATAGGTGAATGGCTGTCTGGTTCGGCTGGGATGGGTTTTACTCCACATATCATCACCATTGCAGTAGGAGAAGTATGTGATTGCTCTAATCAATTAATAATTGTGTCGCACTGTCTCAAGTCTTTAATTTCAGGTTTTTCAATAATAAAGGAAAGAAAGCAATTTCTTCTTTAAGTTTTGTACTACCATATTAGCCCCAAAGCAGTTTCTCTAGAATTAAAATCAATGTAAAGTGTAAACTATGCTTTTGATACCTAGAATCAATGCACAGCTCTTTCTTGAATTAACGAAGAAAGTTGATATTGTTCTTGTCTGCTTTCAAATGTACTAGAAGCTAATATGTTTTTCGGTTCATTGATCCCAAATTTCTGCAGTCTTTTTAAGGTGGTACAATATTTTTGGACATCTTATGTTATTTATTAAAGTTTGCTTATCTTTTGCTGTAGGACATTGCAACAAAAATAATGTCATTTTCGCAGCAGGGGCCAAGAGCTATATGCATCCTGTCAGCCAATGGTGCTGTCTCCACCGTGACTCTTCGTCAGCCTTCAACGTCTGGTGGCACTGTCACATACGAGGTTTGAGCACTTTCTTATAATTTTAGAGACATATTGTCAGTTCTGGGCATGTTTTTTTTATAACGATGGAGACCAATGCTGATCCTTTGTAGAGCTTCTCTAAGATAAATCATCTCAGTTTAAGATTTTGTGTGATAATGGGAACAATGCTTAAGTTTACGAGGTTTATGCCTGGAATATGATCTAAATGAAATTGCTCGAACCCCAGTTGCTAGTTTCTAAAGGATGATGTCTCAATTGAGGTTTGAGTAATGACTAAGGCAATGACTGGTGTGTGTGATCTGTTCATCTCAGTCATCATGGAGTGGAGCTTGAAAGTTATTTTTTGTGGGAAATTTTTTTTTTTAATTCAACCTTCATCTGTTCATTTTAGGTAATTTTGATTCCGAAATCCCTTTAATGTGTAGACATCTGCACTGGGTGTGCTCACACATGCGCATACTTTTATTTGTATTTGCTTTGCGGATTATCCTCTGTTTTCTTTTCAGTTCTCAACCTCTCTAGTCTCTACAACCATTTAAGTAGTGTTATGTTCTTTTTCTTTACCCTACTACTAAGTGTTTTTTTTTTCAAAAAAAAATTATAAAAACTTTTTTATTATTTATGTGTCTTGTATCTCTGATAAGAAAAGTTTTTGGTGCATTGCACTTCTGTAGGGCCGTTTCGAGATATTATGTTTGTCTGGCTCTTACTTGCTCACAGAAAGTAGTGGGTCCCGCAATCGAACTGGTGGTCTAAGTGTCTCCCTTGCCAGTCCTGATGGTCGTGTCATTGGTGGAGGAGTTGGGGGAATGCTCATTGCGGCAAGTCCAGTTCAGGTATTTTCTTGATTGCTGTCTTTTACCCCATTCTTTATTCCCCATTTAAAGTTCTCTTTCCTCCTACCTGCTAATTGATTCTTCAGTATAGTGATTCTACCACTGGGACTGGGGTCAGCTCCCTGAGAACTTTGTCTATCTAGGAATACCAAATTCAGAATTAACTCCGATCTTTTCTAATCCCTCAACATAGATTTAGTAACTTTGCCACGAAAAAATAAGGAACTCTGAAGATAAAATTGAATAACAAACTGTTACAATAAGCTAAAAATATGACAAATTATGCTTCAAACATTGATGTTAAGTATGTGATTTTTTACCACGAGCCAATATGATGGGGTTCATTATCAAAAGGGGAAAGAAAATATGATGGGGTTATATGTAGGGATGGCAAATATGATCCCACCCTGCTCGACCTCACCTGCCCTGCCCTGTCCCACCTTGGAGATAGATATATATATATATATATTTATATATATATGTATGTATGTATTTACTTTATGTATAAACAATATATTTATTTTTATTGTACATATCCTACTATTATCCTCTAAATCACTTCTCTTTCTCTCTCTCTCACATCATGTCTACGTATAATTAATTAATTAATTATTTTTATAAATATCATATTACCTTCCCAAACTACTCATCTCTCTCATTGCCACCCTGCCCTCATCTCTCCTGAATCTCACTCCCCGTTAGGATGGCAAAATGCCTTCACCTTGCCCCTGACCGAACTTGCCTAGCAATTGCCCCACACGGGTTTTCCCAGCCCCAAAGAGGGAATGGAGTGGGGATGGGGCACCCGTGATCTGGCCCTGTCCTGCCACGTTGCCATCTGTAGGTTATACATTATTCAAGTTTCTTTTTCTAAGGCTCAAATGAATGATGTATGACTCCAGGTGATTGTGGGGAGCTTCATATGGGGTGGTTCAAAGACAAAAAACAAGAAAAAGGAGGCTTCAGAAGGTGCCACAGACTCACAACATCAGACAGTTGACAATCCAGATGCACAAACTAGCATTCCACCAACTCAAAATCTCAGTCCAATCTCTTCAATGGGTGTTTGGCCAGCATCACGGGCAATGGATATGCGTAATGCCCATGTTGACATTGATTTGATGCGGGGGTGACAATTTTTATCAATAGATGAACGAGCATTGTATATAAATTTCACCTTCATGGCCACTTGAATCTAATTCTCTTGATGTACCAACGACAGAAAGCCAGTTGATCTTGGCTTTGACAACTCACTTCATTTACCCATCATAGACAATGGGGTTGTACTCATATTTTTGTAGCCTTATGGAAATTTAGTTTGAATTTGATGTTCATGATTTCTACTAATCGACATCCTATTGTACCAGTCTTTTCAGTTCCAACAAATTAAATTTTGATTGGAAATCTCATTCTTTTATGAGCATCGGTCATTGTAAAATAATCTTAAGCAGTTTTTAGGAAAAGGGTGCATTTTTTAATGCTGTATGGTCCCAATATGATGTGGGAGTGAGATGATGACAATGCCAGAGGCTGTTATGTGGTGTCTGGACTCTGGTGTTTTTCAGAAGCTATAATGGAAAGTGTCATTTGGATGAGTGTATGACACTTTCTTTCATGTAATTGCTATTGGTTATCTTTACCAGTCTTCATAAACCGCTGATTGAAATTTGAAATCGTATTTTCAATAATAAAAAAATGTGAGGAAAAAGGGGATAAGATCATGCTTTGCACAAATTGTATTAGTTTCTGAAAGTCTCAACTCAATGATTTTCTTTTCCAAAAATGCATTATTTTAAGAAATTTTATTAATAATTAATATCATGTTAGTCAATTAGTCTTGGAAATTTTGTGTTGGAATCTTATTCCCATGTTAGTTCCTTTGCCACATAGGTATCCTTATACTAGTGATCATCATAGGATGACTCAAAACACTAAAAGAAGCCACTACGAGTGCTAAGAAATAACAATAATTGGCGTCACACTGTTCAAAATTTTAAAGATCGGAAGTACCAAAATAATATTCATGCATGATGAAGACTTAGAATCATAACTATCACAGCCTGATGAGTACCACTATCAAATCTTGCACTTGCACCCTTCCCATGATAGACCAAAACCTAATTATCTAAATGCTTGAAAAAGGTTTGTGTCTGTTGCTTTCCTTTGATTAAAATTTAGAAATGTGTTATCCAGATTATGTGGATGGAATTGGATAATTTATTATGCGGGAGGGCGTTGGAGTTCGACTTTTAAGATATCTATTAGGTTCAAATTGAGTTATATAAATTATTATGAACATTTCTAATTATAACTTTCTTTGTTTGATAGAAAGATCATGGGGATGGGAATTGAGATTTGAACCACATACATGAAACACTACAAATAATGTTATTACCATGCCCTAGATATAACTTGATTAATCATTTCATGATATAGTGCATATGTGACCAGAGCTCTTCACAAGAAAACTATAAAGTATGTGGCGTGACAATCACCAAGCAACACGTGGAATGAGAAATATGAACCCAAACATTAGCTGATCAATAGTTAGAGATAATCAAGAAATCAAAGATGGGAAAAGTTAATGGATGCTCTAAGGACATTGGTTTAGGAAATATTTTTAGAAACTTTTTATGGGAAAATAAAATTACAACTGACTTTATTATAGATTTTTATATTTCTTATGAAAGAAATATTAAAACTTTCTTAAAATGATCTATTAAGATATACCCTAAAAGCATTTGTTAACTGAATCCATTAAAGAAAGGGAGTTAAGTCCAATGAAGCAATTGCCCTAAATGTCACACAAACTAACACAAAATCACAATTCCAAAATGTCAATTACATCCAATCATCCTCACACAAAAAATAGACACACTCAAACTACACTTCAAAGAAACTCTTTGCAACAATACCTATTTATAAAGCCCAATTATATTCCTTGATGGATAAGGAATACCCAATTATTTCTTCAATAAGGAATATTTTTTACTTCCATACCAAAAAGACTCATTTTCATCCACATCAAGAAAAAATCTTTATTTTTGGCCTAAGGAAACCCAAACCAAATCAAAATAGGAATTTGTTCTAACTCTAAGGTTAGAGAGTCAACCCCATTAAATGCCAAGAAAATGAATTTTGTAGTAGAACTTGGATTGGGTCTAGTGCATTAGATCCGTTGAGATGACAACATGTGGCGAAAAAAAAAACATATGTCACCATCTCATAAAATCCAATGCAACTAGACATTGAACCTAATCTCTACCCTTCACAGCATAAACACATTTATTAACGTGATTGATTCACAATTCACATAAATATGTTTCATGAAACCTGAATTGGTCAACTCTTAGGAGTTAGGCCGGTGAAAGGACAAGTTCAACAACCCAAAGTGTGCCTAAACTTTCAGAGCAACTTTAATACTCTGAATATGATAAAAGTTCAACTTCAGCCATGAACCTCATTGGTAACAAAGAGAAAGAGGACTTATAAGAACTTCTTAGATGGGTTTTACTTGACATTTCCATCTTTATATATAGTTTTTTTTTCTCTGCCTGTTCTTCATAGGACGAGAGTGGGAACTCTGGGATTTTGTATATCATCGTGACACAAAATAAAAATCCTTTCGGATGGAGATGGGTCGAAACCTTCTTCTTCTTCCCCTTCCTTTAGAAATACGTTATATATTCTTAGTTATGGAAAAGGGAAAGTTCTAATAGAACCCACATATCCCTATGAATTTGCCATGATCTTCTATTGTACTAGTCTTTGGGTCAAAGGAAAGAAAAACAAGGACTTCTAGAGAAGTGCCGAGAAAAGATATAATAAGTCCATGGCACAATAATTTTGACAAAATTTTTCCCCCACAAATTGTGATGGTAATAAAAATAATATTAATTGTAAATTAAAAAAAAAGTGATAGGACTATTACTATTTAGTGAATTTACAACATTTTTAAGAGAGATATCTAAGATTAGTGTATTATAATATTTTTTTTTTAAATAATTATAAAAAAATTGTAAAAATTGTTTTTACCTCACCGAAAAGACATAAAGGAGCAAAACTGACGGTGGATTTTGTGACAAATTTCTTTGGGTTGGTAGCCTTTGTCTTCTGTATTTTTCTGTATGTATTTTCTTGCTTGACGAAGACTTCATCAACTCTGGATCTCATCTACAACAGCTAGTGGATGTACCACTTGGCCTTTAAGAGCATTAGCATTGAAGAATGCTAATGCCATATCTAAGGACTTTTTAGCATTTCATGGCTCAAAAATGTTTGCATCAAAAAATTGTAAACCTTACAATTGCAAAATTTTTTGCCATTGTGCTACAGTACAATTCTAAAGTTAGAATTGTACTGTAGCAGTATTCTAAAAAAAAAAAAAATATTATATTCCACCCTTTTTCCCTCCGAAATTTCTCTCTCCACTATATTGGTACTTCAGTTCTCTTCTCTCTTCCTTCAGTTCTGTTTCTCCATCTGCTCTCTCCTCTCTTCAGACCCAAACACTGTACTCCTCACAACATCAACATCACACACCATCCTCCATCGCTGAAGCTCAACCGATTCACCCTCACCCATCTCCATTGCCGAAGCTTCACACGGCGTCTCAAAAAAAAAAAAAAAAAAAACCTTAACTCTAGATGCAAAGCATTCCTAGATCAAAACACACTAAACAAGTCTAACCAAATTTTATTTCAAAAACAAGTTTAGACAGTGTTTATTTTTCTCACACGGCGTCTCATCTCAGACCCATCTCCAAATCCCTTTACCGATTCACCCTCACCCTCAACCGATTTAATCAGACCCATCTCCAAATCCCTTTACCGATTCACCCTCACCCTCACTCATCTCATAAACCCAACACTCTAAATAGTACCCATTTAACTCTTCACTTTATCACTCTTTCTTCAAACCGACACTCAAGGGTTTTTGGGTTTGGGTTAAGATTTTGCAAAAACTAAGCTCCGTCGGTGTTGGGGGATTCAGCTCCGTCGGTGTTAGTGCTAACTGTAAGGTGGGTTTTGATCAATGTATTAGAGTTTTTTTGTTTGTGTTTCTTTTCTCTCTCTGCAAGAAAAAGAGGGATTCAGCTTGTGTTTGTGTTTGGGTTTTGATAAAAGAGTTGTTGTTGATGTTTGCAGAGGTGAGATTCAGCTTCATCACAAGGGGTTTTCGCTCTCTGGCACGGGATTAGCATCATCAGAAAGTTTGCTTAGGTTCATCTTCCATACCAGTAAGTTTCTCTCTCTATCTATTTCTCTCGCTTTTCTCTTTTCACTTTGTTTCTGTTCCCCTCTGTAAAACTGTTCTTTGATAAGTTTTTTTTTTTTTTTCCTCACAAATCATTCAACAACTCCTCTTTTCTACCAAAATCCCAATTTTATTAGATAATCGGTGTTCTTGTATTCTATTAATATTTGGCTGTGTACAGGGCTAGTATTTCTGTAACAAAAAATTACTGTAGTATAGTTTGAAATATGTTGATTAGGAGCTGTCAACATATATTGTTTTGATTAGGAGTTGTCAACATATATTGTAGGATGTTGCTATATGTGAGAAGTTACCACCTAAATATTAGCTTATACTGATTGTAAAGATACAAATAAGAATTGACTTCATACACTAATTTACTTCATATACTAACTATTTTAAATTCCCTGTTTAAAAGGGATGGTTTTATAAGAACACATTGAACAATATGGTAATTACTTACAAGGGGATTCTGATTTTGTGGAACCATTTTTAAGTGGGTCTCAAAATCCTTCAATGCCCATCCAGTCTTTACCGGAAGTTGAAATTGTCACCTCTAATCCAACAAAACGTGGTGGCAACTTCAGTGTAGATGAGGACCTCCTCCTCATCTCTGCATGGCTTAACATTGGCATGGATGCTGTGCATGGTACTGAACAAAAGGGTGACAAATTTTGGGAGAAAATTTGGGAATTTTTTTGCAAGAATAATACTTACGGAACCACACGTACTAGTACCTCCCTATCAAGTCGATGGGGAAATATTAATAGGGAGACAAGTAGGTTTGCTGGGTTCATGGCTAAAGCTGAAGCCCGAAATAGAAGTGGTGTGACTGATGAGGACAAGGTATAAATTATATTGCAATGGTGTCATGATATTAATTTCCTTTATAGTTTCAAGACACTAATTATTTTATTTATTTTTTAAAAAATTAGTTGAAAGAAGCAAGGGATATATATAAAGCTACACCAAATCCAACAACCGGCAAAAAAATAGCTTTTGCTTTTGAACATTGTTGGGTTGTGTTGAAGAACCAACCAAAGTGGAGTATGCCTAAGGAAAGATCAAAAAGGCTCCCTCAAACTCCAAGTTCAGTTGATCAAGTTGATAGTAATGATGATGACACAGTGGTGCTAGAGAGACCAATTGGTCGAAAAGCCGAAAAGGCTAAGCGAAAGAGGATAGATGGTGATAAGGGTTTTGATGATTATTTGGCAAAAAAATTGCACTATATTCAGGCATCACATGAACAAGACAAAGAGGCTCTTCGTATCAAAGCGGAAAGGCTTCGTCTTGAAACTATTAGGGAGGAGGGAAGAATAATGACCATGGATACAAGTGATACAAGTGGCATGAATGACAAAGAAAAACTTTATTTTGAAAATCTCAAGGATCAAATCCTTGCAAGACAAGTTCGGTTTGACCCAAGGAACATGTAGATGTCTTGTCGTAATCTTATTTTGGTAGTAAATTATTTTAGAGTTGGGGTTTGGCATATGTAGATGCCATTTTGTTTCGACCTTATTTTGGTAGTGGCTTATTTTAAGCATAGGTTTGGAACATGTAGATGATGTATTGTTCCAACTTGATCAATTGGCAATAGGTTGTGCCACTTATGTAATCACATCATTTTTGCTTATATAAAAAACTTATGTATTTTCTATGTTTGATATCAGTTTTATACTTCTGTTTAATTTTTTCTGATAGTTATTTGCCTGCTGGTATCTGTTTTAAGTCTGTTTAATTTTGTTTTAAGGGTGTTTCTTTGGCTGCCTAAAGTTTGTTTTTCAGTTATATGCTTCTGAAATTTGCTAGCTGTTTATGTGGCTGTTTACTTCTGTTTGTGTGGCTGTGAGACAGTGGGGACTGAAGTTAAATATAGAACCAAAAGCTTCACGTGTATTGGCTCCTGCGTATGTTTGGGAAAGATGACAAATGCATCTTTGTAGTCAATAATTAAACATTGGATTATATTTTTACTTAAGAATAAGTATGATTGTTGTTTATTTTTGGAAAAGGTTATTAGGAAAAGACATGTTTCCATGGTGGTATATGAGGATGATTATTTTTTGATAAATACTAGCTAAGAATAAAAACTTAAAAGTGTACCCCACCTTAAAATGAGACAAACTTTTTTAATCCATGGTCTTAATAAGTTGGGCTGCTAACAATAAAGAGGAAATACTTTAGCTAAATTGATCGATCTGTTATGAATTTTGGGATTATAAATTTGATAATATTGAAATTATTTTAGGGTGCATCTGGGAGTCTAATATTCCCTATTAAAGTTCATGTTTGGTTGGAGCTTTTTGGGTCAAAATCACATTGTCAGTTTGAAAAATATGACCGTAGGGCCTTTGATTGACTTTTGAAATTGTGTTTTTCAGTCTTATAAACATTTAAAAAAAAAAAGTGCATTTATGTGTTGCATCATCTAAGCAGGAATTGTAAATCGTCATTTTTTTAAAAAGCCCAAAATTAAAAAACTGAAGCAAACGGCCTCTAAGTTTGATGAATTGTCAATACTGAAATATTTTTGGCATTTAGTTACGCTATGTTAAATTCTTGAAAGATAGTATACCAAAACCATAGGCTTCAATTTGCTGTCATATAGGCATTAATTTAAGCTTAACGTTATATGAAAAGTAATGTATCTAAACCTTTGAATTGAGTTCGAGTCACTGCATGCTACACTCCTTTTTGGGATATTTGCATTAATGCATAGTATTTAGTTTATCATATAGCATTTTGTTGGCATAAACGTAACAAGCACGTTGTATCCCTTATGTTGGTGTAGCAATTAGAGTTAGTTGACAAAAATTTATCTTGCCTTGAGTTATGTATTTTGGTAAGACTGTGCATAGATATTAGATAGGCCACAATTCATGTAGCTTATGATTACCAAACGTGAGACCTTAATTTTGCATTGAACATGACAATAGGCAGCTTTGATTTAGCACTGATGGACAACAACTAGACTGTACCAAGAGTTGAGTGAGTGACTAGGCAACTTATTAAGACCATGGATTATTGTTGAGCATACATGTATATTTGGCTTTGTTAAACTTTTTTGCATTAATTTGATATATATATGTTTGTTTAGGATTGTTAATCATGATATGGAGGTAAATAAACTGCTCTAGGAATAGCTGCCCCTTCTCAACCAACCCAATCATGTCAACACTGCTGTAAATGGTAAATGCAATAGATCAATTATCAATGAAGGCATGCCACATATAAATTCATTGTGGCATAACCAGAATACAAGTTTGCTCACTCATAATTCCTTACAGTAGATGTGGAAATAAACAGTATGACACGTAAAACCCACAATGCATAGAACTCTTCTACAGATTTAAACACTAATAAACACAAAATATATCTTATAGATTGAAGAGGGCCCCATTTACCGTCCTCATATTTGACTTTCAAATCAAAACCCAGGTAGAGGATTTTACCAAAGTTCAAGATGTCATGAGTCATGACACACCAACTGTATATTTGAGTTCAAGAGCCCATACTTGTTCCTTACAGTGAGTCATGACACACCAACTGTTTATGTGGCTGTTTTATCTTTTTTTTTTTTATCTTTTTCTTTTTGTTTGGCTGACTAAAGTAGATATCATTCAGTTTTATGTTCTCTAACATTGTTGTCTTCAAGGTTGTCTCTATGGGTCGCTCTCTTTTTAAACAGCTGCTTTTTGACGACTCAGACGAGGATGAGATAATGAGGCGAGTTCTTAAGGGTTCAACAGTACAACGTAAACGTCGTCGGTATATCGAACGTGATCGTTTGGCAGGCCATAAAAGACTTTATCTCGACTACTTTGCCGACACACCAGTATATCCTCCTAATTTATTTAGGAGGAGATTTCGGATGAGTCGATCCCTTTTTCTCCGTATTCAATCTAAGGTAGAAACTTATGAATCTTACTTTATCCAAAAAAGAGATGGTGCCCAAAAATGGGGTTTATCTTCTCTTCAAAAGATAACAGCTGCACTTAGGATGCTTGCATATGGAGTTACAGCTGATTTTATGGATGAGTATGTGCGGATTGGAGAATCCACTGCAATGAAAAGTCTGAAAAAATTTGTTAAAGCGGTGGTTGATATTCTCTCCAAGGAATACTTAAGGTCTCCAAACAACGAAGATATTGCTAGACTTTTAGCTAATGGGGAAAGACGTGGATTTCCAGGGATGCTAGGGAGCATTGACTGCATGCATTGGAAATGGAAAAATTGCCCGGTTGCATGGAAAGGTCAATACTCTGGTCACATTCGTGAGCCAACCATTGTTTTGGAAGCAGTGGCATCATTTGATCTTTGGATATGGCATGCGTTTTTTGGGTTACCGGGGTCAAATAATGACATTAATGTATTAGAACGGTCTCCTATATTTTCTGAGCTCGAACAAGGACGTGCTCCTGCAGTTAATTACTCAATCAATGGTCATGAGTATAAAATGGGATACTATCTTGCCGATGGCATATATCCGAAGTGGTCAACATTTGTTAAAACAATTCCATCTCCACGAGAACAAAAAAAAAAATTATTTGCACAAGCCCAAGAGGCGAATAGGAAGGATGTAGAGCGTGCATTTGGAGTTCTTCAAGCAAGATTCGCAATTGTGCGTGGACCTGCAAGATTTTTCCGTACTGAAACGCTCCAAGACATCATGAAAGCTTGTGTAATTCTTCATAACATGATCGTTGAGGATGAGCGAGATGTAAATGAAGCGGTGGAATTAGATTATGAGCAAATTGATGACAATCCTACCATACAACTGTCACGGGAGAACACAAATACATTTACGGAGTTCATTGAAACCCATCAATGTATTCGAGACCATAAAATTCATTCTCAACTCCAAACAGACCTCGTTGAGCATTTATGGCAATTACAAGGGGAGTTGTAGGAACTTTAAGAGTGTGAGTTATGCTTGTGGTGTTTTATTGTAATTTGACATATGTACGAGTCTTATAAAGACAAAATTTATAGTTATGTATGTGGATTGCATCTATATATATGTATGTGGATTTTTAAAATTGGCAGGTTGCATGTATATATGTATGTGGATTTTTTAAGTTTGTAGGTTGAGTACATTGATATTTGGCAGGTTGCATATATATATATATATATATGTATGTATATGGATTTTTAAAATTAGAAAGTTTGAGTATGTTGATATTTGGCAGGTTTGCTCTCAAAAAAAAAAAAAATTGGCAGGTTCTATGTGTGTGTGTGTGTGTGGATCATTAAAGTTGGCAGGTTGAATACATTGATATTTGGCAGGATGCATCTATAAATATGTATATGGATTTTACATTGATATTTGGTAGGTTTGATGGAATATATATGTATGTGAATTTTTAAAGTTTACAAGTTTGAGTATATTGATATTTGGCATGTTCTTTCTATAAAAAAAATTGGCAGGTTCTTTCTCAAAAAAAAAAAAAATGGCAGGTTTGGAATAGTTGTTGAATTTGAAAAAACAAAAGATTGTTGGAAAGAAATGATAAAGGCCAAGGAAAGGCCACTGGAATCAACATCACTGTTGGGAAAAAAATAGTATTGCATAGCCCAGGAAAATGTGACCGTTGGAGAATGCTAAGTCTGGAAAAAAAAAATATAGTTGGAAAGCCCAGGAAAATGTTACCGTTGGAATCTGATTATTAGATGAAAAAAAGTGATGATTGGAAAGAAATAATAAAGAAAGATTAAAAAATAATATTTTAATGAAAAAGTAAAATAATAGAGTTTTTGGATGTAGGGTGTATTGTAAAATGGTATGGTATAATTGATAAAGTAACTTTTTGGGATGGTAAAATAGGATAGAGTAGCATTCTTCAATGCTGATGCTCTAATGCTTAAGGCCATAGGTTTGTCTTATCTTCAACTTGTTTGTAAGGTAGGTCATATTTGTATTTAAAGAAAAAGCCAACGATCAACTTTTCCGGCGTGAATTTAATTAATTCTGAATAGTAATTTTTTTTGTCCCAAATCAAATATGATCTTTTTTGACTAATTATCTCTCTCAATATATATGTAGCCCACTGCCATGTTAATTTCTTCAAACTAAAAGATCACCAAAGCCAGAGAAGAAATACAACAATATGAAGAACCAGAGATGTTTTAGCTTAGCCTTTGTTCTCTTACTCTTTCTTCTTCTCGTTACAAAGTGGCCAAGGGTTGAAGCTCAGAGTTGCAGGCCAAGTGGAGAGCTTAAGGGAACAAACCCTCCTCCAGGACAATGTAACACTGAGAACGACTCTGAGTGCTGCGTCAAGGGCCAGCTTTACAAAACTTACACTTGTTCACCACAAGTGTCTAGTCGTACAAAGGCTAAGCTAACCCTTAACAGCTTTGAAGAAGGTGGGGATGGTGGTGGCGCATCCGAGTGTGACAATCAGTACCACTCAGATGACACACCTGTGGTGGCACTGTCGACAGGATGGTTCAAATTTAACAATATGCAGAGATGTTTAAAAGATATTAACATCTATGGCAATGGAAGGAGTGTTCGGGCCATGGTTGTTGATGAGTGTGACTCCACTGTTGGGTGTGATGATGAGCATGCTTATCAGCCTCCATGTCCTTACAATATTGTTGATGCCTCTAAAGCTGTGTGGAGGGCCTTAGAAGTGCCACAAAGTGATTGGGGAGACTTAGATATATATTGGTCCGATGTTTAGTTAATAATCATGCAAAAGTTTTTATTACTGAGCGTGATTGGTGTAGAATAAAAGTGATGTCATATTAATAAGATATGTGAAAATAATGTTATGTTGGTATGGGTAAGTGTGTTCTAAACACTTTTCTCTTTTGTTGCTTGTCCCTTATTGCTTAGGTATGTGTTCTCTTATGGGTTTAAAGTCATTGTCCTCTTTAACTCAATAGGGTAGGTGTTGGACTTGGGCTTGGGTTTGTTTCTATCTTTCTTTGGCTTTACCTATTTTCTCTTTCTTTATTTCTAGTCCAAATTTAATAAGTCCGAGCACGAATTAACCTTTAAGGACAATGTAATTTGCATGATTCTATAATTTGTGAGATTTTTCTATCTCTATTTATTTTATATTATTTCTAATTGTTAGGGTTTACTTTGTTTAATCAAAACTTGTTTATATTGTTATATTTTACAACATGTTATACCACTCACAACTTAACACTTTAAGAAGTTGTGAAATAAGTAGCTAGAAGATTATGTAAAACTAAGCTAGGGTGGAGGTTTGTATTTGATGTACTAAAAGTAATGTAATTATATCTACAATAAATTTTATGCAACCTTATTTGCACTCGATCTTTTTTTTTAGAGAAATTTAAATTTAAATTCTTTAGAGTTTAGCATAACTCCATTATCGAGTAATTAAAATCTTAACTAATCATAATTAAATTTGTGGATATTTTCTTCATACCAAAGTTAATGATCAGGATATTAAAATTTTTATGATGAAATTACCTTAAGACTCTAAAAGATCTCTATTCGATAAATTTTGTTATATACCAATGATTAAAGGCTTTGACTACAAAATGACAGGATGAATTAGTAATCCTGATGACTCATAATAGTCTTTGGACTAGGCAAAAGGATTTTGTAGCTTGATAACAAATTTTATAAAAGTGTCCGTTTTAAAACAATTTATTTAGTATTTTTGCTTAAAGTACTTTAAATAAAAACTAAAAGTTAAATAAAATAAATTTTGTTGAAACTACTTAAAAAAAGTTGGAGGATTGGAATTGGAGGATTGGAAGAAGTAAAACGTACACTATTTTATTGTGGGACTTAAGAATCTGCAAACACTAGATTAAAATAAGTCAAACTTAAACTTTTTTTTAAGTAGGACTCGTATAAACCAATATTTTAAACAAAAAACATGCAAAAGCAATACAAAACTAGCTGATTCTTTGACTAAGTTTTGAGCAATAAGCAAAAGAGCAAACAATAGGTTTTGTGCAAGAAGACACAATAAGCAAAACATTAAAATAAGTTACTTCTTTTGCAAAACCCACATGTGAGTATGTGATCTTAAAACCGTAGATAAGATAAGCAAAAAACTAGCTTATACCACCCAAATGATTAGTGTCAATAAAATAATTTTAATAGTAGGTTGATGTAAAAATACTATTATTCTAATTACAATTTACCGTATCAATCATCATTATGAAAAAAGACGGTGAAAATTGTCGTGTGACTAACTTTTGTTACTAATTTGTTTGAGGTGGTAGTATTTTTATGGGAAAATATCTGTTGCTTGACGAAGACTTGAAGCTCTGGATATCTTCCACTACAGCAAGTGGGTGTATCAATTGGCCCTATAAACTATAAAGGCCGTAGGCATAGGCTTGACTTGTCTTATCTGCAACATGTTTGTAAGTCAGGCCGCTACCTTTGTCTTTAAAGAAGACCATTGGTAAACAATATATGGACAATGTATAATAAAGAGTGGAAGAATCAATGCCCTTAATGAAAGGGGGAATCGCGGCTTGATTTTCGAATGTTAGTGGAAATAAACATACTAGTCTTGGCTAAGGAAAGAAAGACTAGGAATTTTAGAAGTGATGACAAAAAATTAGCAGGAGTAAGATTGGGGGTGGGTTTTGTATGACTGGCTTCTTTGGGTGGGTGGTCTTATGTCTTATGTAAGACACATTGGTCTATTTTATTTTTCTCTAGACGAAGGTTTGAAGATTCAATTCTCGGATGTCCATTTGGTATAACTTATTTCCTAACGAGTGTTTGATACCGCGTTACTTTAGCAAAAATGGGCACCCGTACGTGTTAACAAACATGACAAGTGGCCTAACTAACTAAATATGCTCTGTAAACTACACCCGTGTAATACACTGCCACTCTATGCTACTGTAGCTTAGTTCTGCTATATACAAACTACAGTACAAAACTACTAAACTAATCTACAAGATATTCTATGCTGACAAATATCTACAAGACTCAAATATTTACAAGATATTCAACATGTCGAGCTGTTCCTTTTCATGATACTTCAAGTTCCAGCTGAAATTTCAAAGATTTAAAAAATATGTATATTACAAAGCAACTAAAAGCATGTCTTAATATGAATTAAAGAAAACTATGTTGGGAAGTTTCTCTCTATAAATATTCTACCCCCAGTTTAACATCTTCACACTAAGACATCACCAAAGCACTAGGAAAAAAAGAAGAAAGAAGAAGATGTAGAATCAAATTTGTTCTAGCGTCTTTCTTCTCTTCTTCCTTCTTCTTCTTGTTTCAAATTGGTCAAAAGTTGAAGCTCAGACTTGCAAGCTTAGTGGCAAGTTAAAGGGGAAAAAGCCTCCTCGAGGACAATGTAACCAAGAGAATAACTCCGAATGCTGTGCGCCATTATACAACCTTTAAGTGTTCACCGCCAGTGTCTAGCCATACAAAGGCCAAGCTAACTATCAACAGTTTTGAAAATGGTGGGGATGGTGGTGGACCATCTGAATGTGACAATCGGTACCACTCCGATGACAAACCTGTGGTGGCACTGTCAACAGGTTGGTTCAACAATAGGAAGAGATGTTTAAGATATATTACCATCCATGGCAATGGAAGGAGTGTTAAGGCCAAGGTTGTTGATGAGTGTGACTCCACTATGGGGTGTGATGCTGACCATGATTACCAGCCTCCATGTCCTAACAATATTGTTGATGCCTCTAAAGCTGTGTGGAAGGCCTTGGGAGTGCCAAAACGTGACTGGGGCGAGTTAGATATATTCTGGTCTGATGCTTAAGTTAATTTCCACTATATTTGAAGTACACTGTAGGAGATTGGAGGTTCAATAATTTGTTGCATGTGGTTCATGTTTGTCTCTAATTAATACTACTATGAATAAAAGAAGGGAGGGAGGGGGGTGTTATATCTGTGATTTCATTTCCACTTTCTATTTCTGTGTTTTCCAAAGTATTTGTTGACTTGCCTTGGTGCACTACGCCGTGCAAGTGCATCTTCAATGTACTTTTTATTTATTTGCTTTATGTTTGCAAGATTATTAACTGAATAAATATATGAACAAGAAATTCGGTTTCTTTGCCTACGATCTCACCAAATTCATGGAAAAAGAAACCCTGGACTATTTCAAAACATACAAGAGCACCATATATAGTATTATAGAAAAAGTGAATGCAACTACATACATTCTGTTACACACAAGTTTACACTCACCCATAAAATGCACTGAAAAATCACAATTTCAAAATCATGTTGAAGTCATGATTTCAATGCATTTTATGAATGTGTGTAAACTTGTATGTAATATAGTATATATAATAAACACCACTCTAAAGAAAAATATAAATTGAACTATATCAAAGTCACTCAAGAAGAGAGTGTTTCAAAGACTTAAGTTGTAAGGGTACAAAATAGGATATCTACACATAGCATGCTATCTCCCAAGGAATCTTGATGAGTTGGTCTCGAGAGTCTTGACGATATGGAAAGCATATTTACTGAAAATCGTTGTTATACTGAAAAGCACATAGTCAAGGCCTAATTGAAGAAAAGAAAAGCTAAGGGGCTAAACCCAACTCGCCAAATCTACTATAAAGAATGTTGCTATACATACAAACTTCCTAGACCTCTAGTATAAGTAATAGACATTGTATTCGACTCCCTACTCTTGTTGCTACTGTTTTTTTTATAAACAGCTTGTTGCTATTGTTGAACTAGCCTTGAATCTTCACAATTATTCAGTGCCGCAAGTCAATCGCGGACCGCCAAGCTAATCTCTAGGTTACTTCAAAGTCACTTGAAAATTTTGCAATAGCACTCCAATAACACAAGTGGTGATCTCCTGTTTGGGTAGTAAAATCCTCTCAATTATATGGCAAGTGGAGAGGTGGAAAGAACCATTTGGCTTTGGTAAGCTTTTCTTAATGAGATATGTGGTTGTCTTTCTCTCTGAAATAGTAGTGTCATTTTTCTGTTCTTTTTTTTTTTTTTTTTTTGATTAACATTTTTCTGTTCTTATAAGGGGTAGAGTTTGAGATAAAAATGCTACACAGGGCCTGTGGAAACCAAGTCAGTGGCTTACCTTAACAGCTTCGCTCAATCCAGTGTTGCGTGAATGTCAGGACTTAGGAGGAACTTTCCAATGGCCTACGTACCCTTAAAGAGCTACATCTTTAATATATGAGAGTATAATACAAATCATGTGTTTTAATGAACCATTACATGAGTATATATAGTAGACTAAATCCTAGTCTAATATATTTTTAGTACAAGTGGGAGACTTGGCTTGCACACATAAAAAAATTAAGCTTGGACCTATACTAATTAGCTAATATATCTCTATTACTTCCGATCCTTAACTTTCAAATGAAAGTGGTGGGATGATATATATGCCAAAGTACGCATCTAAACGATGGAATTCTACTATTTTCAAAGCGGTATATGTTCCCTTATGACCGGGTCTTTTAACGGGTATGAAAACATGATGCTTGTTTGTCTGAGGTAAAATTTTTGTAAGCACACATATTCAGCTATGAAAACATGATGATTGTTGACCAAAAAAAAAAAGAAAACATGATGATTGTACCATTTAATTTGTTTCCTGTGTCCATATCTGCCAAGACACGCAGTCGCATCGCTATGCACAGCCCATGCACCTACAAGGAATGCCGCTAGTACGTATATGTTACTGTACAAAACGTGGAATGTTACCAGCGGAGGTGGTGCACTCAAATGCAAGACTTTGTCCGACTTTTGTCATGCAAGATGCAACTATACAAAGAACGATATTGTATCAACAAGTGTGACCATCCATAAATGATACCATATGTTTTTGTGTTTAGTAGATGTATCCCTCATCTAAGGATGAACCATAATGAAAGAAAAATGGCACAAATATTGCTCTGTCACGAGTTGAAGATGATGCATAAAATAATTGAATATCCTTTTTTTTTTTTTTTTTGTGCATCACAGTGAACTCAATTTAGGCCCAATCAATGTTGTTATTTTTCTTGAATAATGATGTATAACAGACAGCATATGCCTTTCTGGAACAGCAAAGGCGCAAGAAGTCACAACGCAAGATCAAATGGGATATCAGTAGAGGCCATTGGGGCAACAGTGTTGGAATTGCATGAAATTTAGCAGATTAAAAGGAAACGGCATTCTTATCCAGACTTATGATATGAGCATCGCCTAAATTTAGGCGAATTCCTTCAATAAGGTCCCGAAAACAATGTTTTTGCTATTAGTAATGTTTGTTTTTTCTTAATAACTTTTAGTTTAAAAGTTAGAATAAGGTCCCGTCTGTTTTGAGATGATCCTTAAGGTCAGTAGTTTATGATTCTGCATTTAACTCAATTTTGCCATTTTTGGTAAATTTCGGTATTTTGTCGCCTAATTGCGTAATTAGGGCGAATTAGGGTTTTAGACATTTTTCTCAGTATTTATATGTTTTGTAGCCGTCAGAGGCCAAACAGACTATTATCAATAAACACAAACTTTTTGTCAAATTATTTCTCTGGTAGATTCCAGTATTCTTCTCCTTGTGGATTCAGGGAAACCCCTCGTGGATTTAAGGTTTATTACCAAAAGCTAATAGTTTAGTTTTTGTTCCATCAAGAAAGTATTGTGTGTGCTTTCTTCAGGCTTTCGCGACATCAAATAAATCTCATTTGCACCTAAAAGCACATTGCCGCCATCAGTGGCAGCTCTAGGAATTTTTCTCAAGGTGTTCCTTAAGAAGCATAAATTACACAATCTAATAAAAAGAAAAATTCATATATTGATAACAACAACAATCAAAAAACATGTAAATACATAAAGTTTACAATATCCTTCTATGAGTTTTCATATTTTGAAATCGTTGCATAATAGTCTCATTATCAATGCCACAAGCTACATCTCTTTCAATGTACACAACCAAGCAATTATTCATCCACTGATCTCCCATTCGATTGCGCAGTTCATTCTTTATATATTTCATTACTAAAAAATTTCTTTCTACTGTTGCAGTAGCGACAGGAAGGGTCAAAACTAACTTCACAAGCAAATAGACTAATGGATAAGTGTCATGCTTTCCTGTCTTTACTAACTTTTCAGCAAGTTCACCGACTCCTTGAAGCTCTAAAAACAAGTCATTGCTGCGCATATAAAAAATGTAATTCTGAAGTTGAGAGCTAAGCGCCAAGATATCTGTCACAGAAAAATCAGATGGATAAAACTTTGCTAGACATCAACTTTTCCTTATTAAAAGCCACAAATTAATTACTTGGATTCAAGCAAGCCATACAAAGTTGCAAATTAGTATTCGCCTCTGAAAAACGGTTGTTAAGCTCTTGAAGTTGCAAATCTATAACGGTGTAGAATAGCTCAACACAATAATGATGTAAATTTGTATTTTGTTGGGTGTTGCGTCACGGCCTCCCACTAACTACAAATATTTCACCCATATTCAAGATAGGAATATCATGTGTGGTACAAAATGAAGACACTTCAGTCAATAAAGCATTCATCATCTCTCATCACTTGCAATTGTTGCTCAGACACTTTAACAAAATCCATAGCATTTACTGATTTTTTATTTTTTTATTTTATTTTTCCAATGCTATTGACAACTCATTTATGAGTCCCTAAAATGATTTTCATCAAATGTAGAGTAAAGACAAATTCAAAAGATAGAATTGATCTCATAATAGATCGAGTTTCAACTTTTTGGTCAGAGAGGCCATTTTCTTCAATAATCTCAAGTACATCAACAACAATAGAGAACATCAAAATCAAGTTGAGAATAGTCCCATAATATGATCCCCGACGTGTATCACCAGGACGTTTAAGGTTTGTCTCTTGATTCAAACCTTGCCCACTTCTACGTACACCTTTCTCTAATTCTTCTTTAATTTTGGCAAATTGTGCATCTCGAAGAGCATCTCGTCTCTTACAAGAGCCTCCAACAACAATTACTAAATTACTAACCACATAAAAAAATTCAGCAATGTTAATGTGATTTTTAGCAATGGCAATAAGAGTCAATTGAAGTTAATGAGCAAAACAATGGACATAAAATGCTGACTTATTCTCTTTCAAAATTAAAGTTTTGAGACCATTGATATCACCTTGCATATTACTAGCCCTGTCATAACCTTGCCCACGTAGTTTCGATAAACTCAAATTATGTTCATAAAGTAAACATTCAACAGCATATTTGAGTGACAAAGCGGTGATACTTGCTACATGTACAATACCAAGGAACCGCTTTATAATAATTCCTTTTTTGTTCACATAATGAAGAACGAGGGCCATTTGCTCTTTCACTGAGATATCACGCCATTCATCAACTAATATTGAAAAGAACTCATTGTCAAGATCCTTGATGATGGCTTTGGATGTTTCACGTGCAATTGCATTCACAATGTCTTTTTGAATTTCATGGTGGGTAAGCTTGCAATTTTTCGGAGCTTTTTGCAACACTTCATTGATAGATTCATTGTGAACCGCCAAAAATTGTAGAAGCTCAAGGAAATTTCCTTTATCAGTTGAACCTTGAGATTCATAGTGACCACGAAAAGCTAACCCCTGGCATAAAAGGAATCTTATGCAATCAACTATTGCATTTAATTGAACCTGATATTCAATTTTATCTTGATTTGATTGCTTAACCAAAACACTTTGAATGTGTTGCTTTTCCTTCATTAGATCTTCTCTCTTCTTGACAGCTTGGTTATGAACACTATTAACTCCTCCAACATGGGATGATAACTTCTCTTTCAGATTCCAAAGTTTGAATCCCTTCATTACAAAAGTCTCTCCTCCTCCTTGCTTACCAACAACTTGCCCAAATAGGTAGCAATATAAACAAAATACTGCATCCTTGTCTATACTATATTCCAACCAGTTTCTATTTACATACCAATCGGATCTAAATTGACAGGGCTTTCCAGAAAAATCTGTTAGATGGTGTTCATGGAGAACAGGTTGACAAGGGCCTTTTTGTAAATAAAATCTTCTTATATAATCATAATTATTAGGATGATAAGATGATATCTTTTCTCGTAGCCCAAGATCTGAAAGAAGATTTTCTAAGTTAAAGTCAACACGAATTCGCTTAGAAGATGAAGATGAATCTTGCACAGGAAATGAATCTTGCACATGAGATGAATCTTGGGTACGTGGTTTTCTTATCAAATATTTGTCCATAATTCTAGCAAAAGAATAAATAATAAACTAGAAATTCATTTAAAATATTAATAAAATTATTAATTATTGTTGTTAGTTATTTCATTATTTTTCTTTACTGACTACTAGCAGTTTAGCACACACCCCACTGTGCAATAGCACACACTCCACAGTGCATTATCCACCCGACTCAACCCACTGCCTAACATAATTTAATTTGTTTGTCTTTTATAATGTATTGGTCAGTTACTTTTATGCCTTTACTGCCTCTACCTGTTCACTTTTATGCCTTTACTATCTTTGCCTGTCCACGTCCCCAATTCAAATATCTAACCCCACAGCCCCATGGCCCCCATCCACCCCCCACTCAACAAAAAAGAGCCAATCAACATTACACAAAACATTAAAGATATAAAACATTCACAAACAATACACAAAACGACAAACTCACAAACCGATAAAGTCAAAATGTCAAATAAAGGCAATTAGACATTAGGTAAAGCTATTCAATTCCAAAGAGAGAATCTCATTTTTTAGTTCAAAGAGAAATAGAGAGAGAGCTCCGCTCTCACTCTCAGAGCACAACAAAGATGAGATAGAGAAAAAGAGAGAGAACTGAAATACCTTGAGGGGCGGCGCCGCGGCAGCACGTCTAGGACTCGAGGCCAAGGCAATCTCCAATCTGATCTCGTCGTCACCGATGTTGATGTGCTTTGGGACCAAGGGCAGGGTCTTGCTGAGTTGCTTTGTTGTTGTTGCTCGAGGCCAACATAATCTCTTATCTTTGATCCGATCTCACAATTGCTCTGGGACCAGTGTCGCATAATGTTAAGACTCAGGAGGAACTTTCTTCCTGTTAAATATTGATATACCATGTTGAATATGCTAGAATGAATGCAGAAATGGAAGCATAAAATAGAGCAACATAAGAACACAGCAGCCTACATACCCTTAAAATGCTACATCTTTAATATATGAAAGTGTCGTACAAATTTTGTGTTACAATTAATCATAACATGAGTATATATATATATAGCAGACTAAACCTTAGAGTAATAGACTTTTAGTACAAATAGGAGGCTTGACTTGCACACATAGAAGGATTGAGCTTGAGCCTATGCTAATAGACTAATATATCTCTAATACTTTCCATCCTTAACTTTCGTGTGAAAATGGTGGGATGATACATAATATATACCAAAGTATGCATCTAAACGATGGAATTCTACTCTTTTCAAAGTGGTATATCTTCCCTTATGGTCAGGTCTTTTAACAGGTATGAAAATATGATGATTGTATGTCTGAGGTAAACTTACTGTAAGTACACATATTCGGCTATGAAAACATGATGATTGTACCATTTAATTTGTTTCCCATGTCCATATCTGCCAAGACATGCAGTCCCATCGCTATGCATAGCCCATGCACCTACAGGGAATGCCGCTAGTACATGCTGCTGTACCATACGTGGAACGTTACTAGCGGAGGTGGTGCACACAAATGCAAGACTTTGTCCGAATTTTGCCATGCAAGATGCAACTATACAAAGAACGATATTCTATCAACAAGTGTGACCATCCATAAATGATACCATAAGCTTTTGTGTTTAGTAGATGTATATCTAAGGATGGACCATAATGAAAGAAAAATGGCACAAAAAAAATATTGCTCTATCACGAGTTGAAGATGATGCATAAAATAATTGAATTAACATCCATTTTTTTTTCTTTTTTTGCATCACAGTGAACTCAATTTAGGCCCAATCAATGTTGTTATTTTGTTTGAATTAATCTCATTTGCACCTGAAAGCACATTGCCGCCATAAGATTCTAAAAGACAGATACGGTTTCCTTTTTTTTTTTTTTAATATAGTTTTTAATGAAACAGTTTCCTCTAGTTAAATAAAATAATGTTATTAATTAATGTAAATGCACAAAGAACACTCTTCAGATCAGAACATACAAATTTAAGGCATGTAATGTATTTAGTGGCGTAATTGACACGCCCTTTTGTTTGATTTTTGAGAAACAAGTTGTCTCGGCTTGTTCCTTTTCATGATACATTTAGCACCAAATAAGACTTCAAAGAAATGGTATACTTCTTGAAAATTGAAGACTACAAAAATGTCGTAACTTGAATTAAAGAATGCTATTCTGAGTAGTTAATCTCTTATATATAGCCCACCACCAGTTTAATTTCTTCATACTAAAACATCACCAAAGCAATAGGGGAAAAAAAGGATGAAGACTCAAATTTGTTCTAGTGTCTTTGTTCTCTTCTTTCTTCTGCTTCTTGTTACAAAGTGGTCAAGCGTTGAAGCTCAGACTTGCAAGCCAAGTGGCAAGATTAGGGGGATAAGGCTCCACCAGGACAATGTAACACAGAGAATGACTCTGATTGCTGTGTAGAAGGCAAGCTTTACACTACTTACAAGTGTCCGGCCATACAAAGGCGAAGCTAACCATCAACAGCTTTGAGAAAGGTGGGGATGGTGGTGCACCATCTAAATGTGACAATCAGTACCACTCCAATGACATGCCTGTTGTGGCACTGTAAACGGGATGGTTCAATAATAAGCAGAGATGTTTAAACTATATTACCATCTATGGCAATGGAAGGAGTGTTCAGGCCAAGGTTGTTGATGAGTGTGACTCCACTGAGGGTTGTGATGCTGACCACGATTACCAGCCTCCATATCCTAACAATATTGTTGATGCCTCTAAAGCTGTCTGGAAGGCATTGGGTGTGCCAGAAAGTGACTGGGGAGACTTGGATATATCCTGGTCTGATGCTTAAATTCCACCATATTTAAAATATACTATGCTAGAGTGGAGCTTAATTTGTTGTGATTGTTAATTGTTGTGTATATGTATTACCTAGCAAAACGAAAAGGATTGTTATGTTTGTGTAATAGTACTATGAAGTATATATGAATACAGTGGTGTCTATTTTGGTTTTTCTATCTATATTTCTTCGTTATTCCAAAGTATCTGGTGCACTAAATCATGTAATTGCATCTTCAATATATACCTTATACAGCATCTAATTGCTCTTTGATTGCAAGTTCATACAGTGAATATGTAAGAGAAATTCTGTTAGTATACTTAAGATCTCACCAATGCACAGACTGCTTCTACAGTTTTATTAGGAATGTATCGAGGCCGCCTTAGTCAGTTTTGAGTACTGAGATTCAGGATGTTTGTGATCATCTTGATGATGGTGGCAATGGTGCTGCTTGATCTCTCCCTTGGAACTTTGTGACAAAAATGGGAGATGTTTTTGTCTATTCTAGAAGTGCTCTTAAGGGGGGGGGGGGGGGGGGGGGAGAGCAATTTAAGGAGTTTGTATTTTTTATATCATTGTGGGGTAGTACATACATAAGTGATGTCGCGGAAGCCTAAAGAAAGCACACACAATGCTCTCTTGATGGAACAGAAACTAAACTGTTAGTTCCTAGTAGTAAACCTCGAATCCACAAGGTGATAAACTGGAATCCACTAAAGAAAGAATTTGACAAAAAGTCTGTATTTTTATTAATTTGAAAACTGAACTACCTTTGGAGACTACAATGCGTTTAAATAGTAAAAAGAAAACCTAGGATAGTTAGAAACCCTAAGGTAACTATGAAAACATATAAAACCCTAATTTGACTAAACAACATTAAAAGCACCTAAAATAAGGAAATAAATCACCTAAACCTAAAATAACAAAAATTACATAAAAAGACTAAAATTAAATAATTATAAAAATTAAATACTAAACCATGTCCTACATTAGACCCCTCCACTTGAAACAAACTCGTCCTCGAGTTAATGGTCGAAATCTGAAATCTTCCGCTCCAAATAAATAAATACTTTGAATGCTTTAATAACTTGATCCGGTTTTGAAACTTGAATTCTTCATGAAGTAGAACATAAAATTTCTTCACACCTACCTTCAATTTATTTGCAACATCAATCAACAATGGGTTGATAATAAAATTAAAATTTTCTACTCCAAGAAAATCAACATATTGTGTAGTCATCTTCAATAAATCAACCAGAACCTGGGGGTTGTGGGTGATGGACTCGTCCTCACCTTTGACCTCAAGTGGATCGTCCACAATATTCTCAATAATTACTATCTCTTGATTTCTGTGATCTTCCATAATCAACTCAATCTTCTTTTCAAGTTTCAATTCAACAACTTGTTGCAAGTCTTGGCCTTTTTTAACCACTTCACAAGTTTCTCTAGAAATAGGCTGCTTCTTCTCAACCCTTAAACTCTTTCCTTTACTTGATTCATGGACTTGGCTGTGATAATTTTGGTTTTGACCTTTCATGTCGTGAACATATTGATTTTCATATGAATATACAGATTTATAATCAACACTTGTATAATCTAGTATATCATAATAGTCATTAGGAAACCATAAATCAATTAATACTTTTTTCATTCTTTGCCAAGAGCAGATTGGATGCTTACCTCGCCGCTTTTTATCGATTTGAATCTCTTCCCACCATTCCTCTACTTCATCATCCAATTTATTAGATGCAAGCTGCACTTTTTCTTTATCACAAATCTTCCAAAAATTAAAATACTCTTCCAAATCAAGAAGCCAGTCTATAAAATCTAACTTACACATATCTCTATCAAATAATGGAATTTTCTTGTAGTTAGGAGTGCGTCTTTGAATATATTGGTCATTGTCATTGTGAGATGAATTTCTAGCAAGAAGAGTAGCAATCTTTTGCTTGATTTCACCTATAATTTGTTGACTTTTTTCACAAAATTGGTGATTCTCATCACGAAAATTAAGGAACTCAGCCCTAGTGAGGACTGGGTTGTTGACATCGTCACCGCCGTCATTGTTGTGGTGGTCACCGTCTCGCTGGTTAGCCATCAGACCAGGGTAAGTCAAGGTTTTGATATCAACTGATGTCGCGGAAGACTAAAGAAAGCACACACGATGCTCTCTTGATGGAACAGAAACTAAACTGTTAATTCCTGGTAGTAAACCTCGAATCCACGAAAGGTTCCTTGAATCCACAAGGTAATAAACTGGAATCCACCAGAGAAAAAATTTGACAAAAAGTCTGTATTTTTATTAATTTGAAAACTGAACTGCTTTTGGAGGCTACAATGCGTTTAAATAGTAAAAAGAAAACCTAGTATGGTTAGAAACCCTAAGGTGACTATGAAAACATATAAAACCCTAATTTGATTAAACAACATTAAAAGCACCTAAAATAAGGAAATAAATCACCTAAACCTAAAATAACAAAAATTATATAAAAAGACTAAAATTAAATAATTATAAAAATTAAATACTAAACCATGTCCTACATCAATAAGGGGAGACTGATTTTGTTAATTATGCTAGAGATTTGTGTTTCTTTGATACATCCCAGTGTAATCTCCAGACATTGTTACTTGATGCCCTGTTTTTGTTTTGATTAAATTTTTACTGAGTTGTGTAACCACTTTTGATGGTAAGCATGTTGATTTTTGTTCCTATGTTGTGCTTTAATATTGATTAACATTTTCGGATGATCATTTCTTGGATTGATTGATCATTGTAGTCAAATTACCTGCATGGTCAAGTTATGTGGTTTCAATGATTAGAGCAATTACATCAGTCAGTGCAAAGTTGTGCAAAATAGAAAAACTAACTGATTTTACACATTTTGAGCAAAAAAACATCCACATCAGTGGGTGTAAAATTGTGCATAAATGCACAATTGCTACAGTAACCGTGCATATATACACGGTTACTGTAGCATATGCATTTAATATTTTAATAATTTCTAATTTGCTCCTTTTTTTCTCTCTCTTCTTCATCTGCAAAACTAACCCTCCCTCTCATGTTCTTTCTTCCTCTGATACACACACTCCCACAGACAAAATCAAAAATCAACTACAAAAATAAAAAATCAACCACAAAATTAACAAAAAAAATCAACCACTGGAACAAAATCGTTGGATCGGTGATCATGGATCATGGATTGGAGAGGCGATTTGGATCGGTGATGTGGATCGGTGTTGATGGAGATCGGTGATGGGTTGATGTGGATCGGTTTTGATGGAGATCGGTGATGGGTTGACGGAGATCAGTGTTGATGGAGATCAATGTTGATGGAGATCGGTTTTGATGGAGATCGGTTTTGATGGAGATTGGTGTTGATGGAGTGCTTCTAATGGGTTGACAGAGAAGAGGAAAGAAAAAGATTCTCAAAAAAAAAAAAAAAAAAAAGAAGAAGGAGAAGAAAGAGAGGCGGAGATAGAGATAAGGATGGTGTGAAGAAGAAGGGGGTGCATTCAGAGGAAAAAGAAGGGTGTTGAAGAAAAAGTTTCTCAAAAAAAAAAAAAAAAAAAAAAAAAAAAGAGAAGAAGAAGAAGGAGAAGAAGAAAGAGAGGCGGAGATGGAGAATGGAGATAATGAAGAAGAAGGAGATGTATTCAGAGGAAAAAGAAGGGTTAGGTGGGGGTAGGTGGGAAATAATAAAAAAAGTGAGGGAAAATATTATTTTAATAAAAAAGTGTGTATAATAGATAAACTGATGTGGATGTTTTGTAAAAGTGATAGTGTAAAATAGAAAAAGTAGGTTTTTTTGTGTAAAATAGACGGAATCTTTTGCACCGACTGATGTAATTGCTCTTATTAATTTCATTACTTATCATTTTGTTTATTTTCACAATGTTTATATCAGATGCGTTTAATGGGGGTCATTCTACCGTACCCCTCCAGAAAAAGGGAGGTACGGTACCCACCTTAATATTAACCGTTGATTTAACATTGTTTAAATCTTGACCATTGGTATAATTTTAAGGGATACTGGTTACTGGCTAAACAGGTTATATATATAAACCAAAAAAAAACAAAGCAAAAGAAGGCAGAATCATTCACGCATCAACAACGCCTCTGGTTTTCCTCTCTACTCTGTCTCGTCTCAATGCTTAAAGCTAGAGACGAGATGGTGCGCCATTATATAAATATCGTTTAGCATTATCACGTTGGCTCTAAACAGGTTTTCCTCTCTACTCTGTCTCGTTTTCCTCTATCTCGTCTCATAACAATATCACGTTTGCCTCTCTAACTCAACAAACCCATACCCACAATAGAAGAACTAGACAACGGCGCACCATCGAATCTCAATCCAACTCAGCGACGCCACCCTCTAGCTTCTTCTATTCCAATCCAACCTCAAATCCACATCCAATCCAACTCAGCGGCGCTTCTTCCGTCTCTCTGCCCTTTTGTTCGAAGTTTCCACCGTTTATCGAATCTAAAATCTCAGTACATCTCATCCTTATTCTTTAATTTTCCATATGGGTTTTTTAATTGTTGCCATTTGTTCTCTGTATGGCTGAATTGTTATTAATTTTGTTTTGTTTTGTTTTTGTTTACCTTTTGGTTTCGCAGGGTTGCTAGGAATAAAACCAATCTATTATTCCTTTTGGTTCATAGCAAGTTCATTGCAGGTGAGAGAATAAGTTATTGTATATACTTGAATTAGTAAAACTTCTAATTGTATGTTTAATACTGATTTCAATTTGGTTTATTTTTCTTTATTTTGTCTGGCTGGGTTTGTTAGTATTGCCGTTTATACTATTTGGGTTATTTATCATAGGTTTTTCTGGCTGGGTAGAACAATTTGGGTTTTTTTCTTTGGCTTGGCAGGAGTTGGATAATTTCTCTGGGTAAACCCCTTACAATCAGGATTAAATTGCTTACTGAAAAGAAGAAAAAAAATAAAATATGTGTGTGTGTGTGTGTGTGTGTGTGTGTGTGTGTGTATATATATATATATATATATATTGATAACCTTTGGGCCAAAATATCAATTGAAGCAGTGAAGTGCCTCGCTTTGACCCTGGTCATTAGAGTATGAAGGGGGTTTATGTTGTGGGAAGAAAAGTTCCAATGGTTGACCAAGTATGATATTGAATATTTTTTCACCATGTTCCTTGTCCACCTATAATCATGAAGTCCTGAAGTTTTGAAATTCAACCTCTGACTTGGTATTCTGAATTCTTTATATAAATATCATTTCTTTTTAGGTATTGATGGTGAAAATTTTCCAATTTTTCTTAGAAAATGAATACAAAATATAAATAACATTGATGAACTAGCAAATGCTATAATATATTGCAAACATTAATATAGATTCTGTTTTATTACTTTCTTAGTCCCTCTTGTGGAACTTTCTTTTTGAAGTTTGATATGCATAAGATAATTGCTTTATGTTAGTTTTGAATGCAGCTTGGTTGGTGATTTTTGCCTAACTGAACTTTTTAAATGTAAGAAAAAGCTTGGTGCTAGAAAAGACCGTACTGGTGAAGAAGAAACATGGCAGCTATCATGTTTTTACCCCATGATTGAGGTAAAATAAACACTAATTTCCTTTCAGATGGTTCTATGTATATATGACATGCCTGTCATCATTAGATATCCCGTATCTGGGAGTATCTTTGTGGTCTTGTTTTGGCTAATGGTGATGTTTACAATTTGCTCCCACTATTATATCTGCTTAAGGTTGTCTATTTTTGTTAGTGATTTAAGACCTGAGAGAAAAACCATATTAGTCGACGTTTGCATGTCTTAAATATATCTTGCTACCTTGAGAGTATCGTGGCAATGGAGGACTTATGTGTGACCAATATCTTTTCTACATTGGAAACTAAATTGATGGGATTGGTTACATTGCCATTTGCAATATCAGTGGCAGTTAGTATATGCAATCAATGATTGATTCTGTTGTTTAGTCTATGGTATGTTAATTTTTTATCTTGTTGGTAGAATAAAAGGCATATAAGAACAGAAAAAGTGGAGTTAGATAGTGTCTAGCAATGTGTCCAGAAATATTGCCAATGATCTGGACAAGCCATGAACTTGGCCAAATGTGGACTACTCTTTGCTCCAAGGAATGTGAGTAATGGCATGGTGAACAAGCTTTTGTCAAAGGTCTGGTTTCAAAAGACTTGGTGCCAATTTGAAATATCTTGGGTCTCCTCTATTCTTAAACCATAATGGAAGCAAAGGATTTTTAGTTTTTCAACCAAAAAACTGGAAAGCAAGCTAAGTGGTTAAGCCAATAAGTGTCTTTCCTAAGATGGCCGTGTCACTATGATTAAGTCAAGTTATAGCCTCAAGCTATTTCCCTCTACCTTCAAAGATATTATCTCTGCATTGTTGGCAAAAATCAGTTGGATGATTGCTGTTAGTTTTATATCTATATAGGGATCATTATTTGAGTATCTGAGTAAATTTATTACTTATACTCTTATATACTTGGATGAAACATTTGGAGCAAAATATTTTTGATTTAGAAAATGAATTTTTTATTTGGTTTTTCAATTACAATTAATTGGTTGACCACTGTGGAATTTTTTTGGGTTGCAGGTACATGACTGGGAAGCTGCTTTTGAAGTTGGATACTATTAAATTCATAGCAGCAAATCATACCATAATTTCAGCTCTGAACTATATCTTAAAAAAAAAAAAACATTTTCCACTTTTTATCTGACTATCTATGAAATGAATCTTTATACTTATCATAGTCACTCTTGTGTACTCATTTCTTTTGGATTATGGTATTTTACACTACCTAATAGCAGCAACGACTGCAATGGCAACCCAACCTAGTGGCTGTAGTGATGCTTGAATAGTGAAAATGCCCATGGGACAAGATTGAGTAGCCTAACTCCCTGTTTCATCTTTTCATTTTATGGAAATTGATTTATATCAAAGTTTGTGTTGTGCTTGTGGTTGGAGAAGAACACCTACTCTAACAGATGTACACTTGTGTTATTGTGATGGAATTTGGAGTTGATCAGACATGCAGCCCTCTTGTCCACATTAGCTGCCATATTTGTTATTTTTTAGGGTCTATCCTGACTGAGTTCAATTACTTGATATAAAATTTTTTATTTATCTTAGTTTTGGTTAAATGTGGAATCAATTGGAAAAAAGAATTATCTTTTCTTTTTTCTAAGATCTAATCATATTAGCTTCTGCCCCTCTCTTTGCATCTGCATTTTTTTAATAAGTGAAGGATAGAAGTTAAATAAGTAATGACTAATGAACAATGTATGCAACTAAAAACATACATACAGATATATATATCAATTGTTTTGGTTAAACTTCATTTTTTGGTTATTGTTATCACATTGTTAGTTTTCGGAATAGAGTTACTGGAATGGAGTTGGTATTAAGTTCATCTTGTTATCACTGGTTCTTTTTAGTTGCTTGCTTTATGTTTTCTGATATGAAAAACTCTTTGAGTACTGATCTTAGAAGCAAACCCTGAGTTCTTAGTCATGTGGCTTAATGGTTAGAAATTTTCTGTTCTAGGTTCTGTTTTTTTTTTTTCTTTTTTCTTTTTTCAGCTGCTAACCAGAACAATATTTTTATGGAACTATGACATGAACATCTGAGGTAATTGATGTAGTCACTTCCTTTTTGCTTGTCTAATGTTTTCTGTTTTTCATTTCAGCTAGTGCTTATATACCTGGAGCACTGGATTTGATGACTGACTTACTTCACAACCTCCAATATAAGACTATGGATTATGGTTTCCATATGACAATTACAAAATGGGATGAAGTTGTTTCAAAAGAAATGGAAATCATGGTTAAGGAAAAAGGTTGCTTTTCTTATATTTTCTGTTTGTATTGTACGGATTTCATCTTACATTGGACCTTTGTGAACACTTCTTTAATTTCCTTTTTTTCCATTTCACGTGAAATCTGTTTAAGTTTTCATGTATGTGCCAACTTATAGGTATAAACTCTTTCAAGTTCTTCAAAAGCAGGTATTAACTAAACATCCTAGTTAGGAACCTACAGCATTATGGGCTAGTGTTATTTTCCATTGCAGCTTGTTGGTTGCATAAAATAGCCCTAATAATGATGAAAAAAATACCCATAGAGTTCTCTAGAAGAAGCCATGATATCACCTGTACATATTCTGCTGACTTTATTTCAGCCTCATGGATGCTCTCACTAGCCCACTTTCAAATATTTCTTGAACGCATCGATTTGATCCCATAAGCAGGACTGCCACCTCATAGCATGTTGCTGCCAGAGGTTCAGTTGTTGTTCCACTTCGACCCACAGGAACTTCTTTGATCAATTTATTTCCCCTGTTGTTAAGGTGGAGAATTGAACCAAGAGTTCTCTTTCTTTATTGCTAACCAAATTCCAATTGAAATGAAATGTTTATGATGAATCAATGCTATTTAGGAGGACCTAATAATAGTTCATTAATTCAAATCCTTGATTTTCAAAGTTAAGGGATGCTTATATTGGCAAACTTCAAGATGCTGTTCATGTCCTGTGACAACCTCATAGGGTGATACAAGTTGAGATGGGTGTAGATAAGTGTTTACCATAGATTTGGATAGAAGGAAAATATGAGAAAGAAGGAAATGGAATTAGGAGTTATACACCCTCTTGACCATGGATCCATTTCTTTTAATAAATCACGAGTGCCTTAATAATGAACTAGTTCTTTAATTACAATGTTATCGAATGGTGCAAATATTGCAATAAGTCCCAAATAACTTAAATATTCAATTAATTGTGCTCTGCTAAACTTCTGGCCATTCAACGTTGTTTGAAGCCAAATATTTCGTTTAAATCTTTGACAAACTTGCTCTTTCATTTCTTTTAGCCCTTTTCACAACACTCAAGTTGAATAATTTTTTTCCCATTAGTGCCAACATAGCTTTTCTGAAAGTGATCGGACCACTTGATATTACTTTCCTTCAAATTATCCTAGATTGGAGCCACTACCTCCACCCTTTTAAGAATTTCTTCATTTTTATTCCTACTTTTCCTTTTGTTACTTTGATTTCATATGGCTGAGACCTTTTATAGTGAGCTTTGGAGTGGTTACTTGTTTAGTAACTTCCTCAACTTGAATGGATGTTAGAAGGTTTAGACTTAACTTCTACAACTGCCATCAAAAGTTAAGAAATTAGTGAGAAGTTAGAGCAATGAATAAAAATTTTGCTTCTACTTCAGAATAGTAGAACGTGGTCCGAATCATAAGCTTTTGGATATAGATTTACTTTGAAAATTTCTAAGTGTTTGGCAGTCGTCCAAGTGACTCCATGTTGGACGACCTTCTTACACTTGGATGACCTTTCTGGTCTTGGACGATACTATAGACAAATTGGAGATAGTCTAATTTTTGGTTCACCATCATATATAAATAATAAAAATATAAACATCAGGAAAATGACCTCAACTATGTTATTTTATAAGGAGGTATACCCCTGAATGTGATGGAAGCTACCAAGGGAGATACGTAGGAAGTTAATTGGTATATTCAAATATTTGTGGAAGAAACCAAAATAATTCCAACTGAATTTTTTTGTGAACAAGAGTAATTATAGTGGTTGGGCTAATTTCATGGGATGCTTTTTTTTTTTTTTTTTTCAATTTTAGATCTAAATTTTCAATAACTTAAAAAAAAATTACTATTGTGATGAGCGGTTATTAGTAAGTAAAAAAGTAACCTCAGTGATAAGCCTAAATGTAAAATTATGGTCAGATGTGATATTGGTAGTGCTTACTGTGACGATTGAACTATCAATTGTAAGGAAAAAAATAGGGTACCACCGAATGTGACAAAAGTATGGTCAAGAGTAATGTGGGTATTGCCCAATGTAATAATGGAACGGTCAAATTTGAGAATAAAAAAATAGGGTACCACTGAATGTGACAAAAATAAAGTCAAATGTGATGTTGGTACTACTTAATGTGACAATGGAACCATCAAATGTGAGAAAAAAGTAAGGGAACCACCAAATGTGAGAAAAGAACTGTCACATGTGATGTTGGAACTGCACAATATGAGGATAGAACCGTCAAATGTGAGAAAAAAGTAAGGGAACCATCAAATGTGAGAAAAGAGCTGTCACATGTGATGTTGGAACTGCACAATATGAGGATGGAACCGTCAAGTGTGAGAAAAAAGTAAGGGAACCACCTAATGTAACAAAAAAACTGACACATGTGATGTTGGAACTGCACAATGTGAAGATGGAACTGTCAAGTGTGAGAAAAAAAAGTAAGGGAACCACCAAATGTGAGAAAAAAACTGTTACATGTGATGTTAGAACTGCATAATATGAGGATGGAACCGTCAAATGTGAGAAAAAAGTAAGGGAATCACTAAATGTGAAAAAAGAACTGTCACATGTGATGTTGGAACTGCACAATGTGAGTATGGAACTATCAAGTGTGAGAAAAAAATAAGGGAACCACCCAATGTGACAAAAGAATTGTCACATGTGATGTTGGAAATGCACAATGTGAGAAAAAAAGTAAGGGAACCACCAAATGTGAGAAAAAAACTGTCACATGTGATATTGGAACTGCACAATGTGAGGATGGAACCGTCAAATGTGAGAAAAAAAAAAGTAAGAGAACCACCAAATGTAAGAAAAGAACTGGCACATGTGATGTTAGAACTGCACAATGTGAGGATGGAACCGTCAAGTGTGAGAAAAAAGTAAGGGAACCACCCAATGTGACAAAAAAACTGACACATGTGATGTTGGAACTGCAGAATGTGAGGATGAAATTGTTAAGTGTGAGAAAAAAGTAAGGGAACCATTAAATGTGAGAAAAAAACTGTCACATGTGATGTTGAAACTACACAATATGAGAATGGAACAGTCAAATGTGAGAAAAAAGTAAGGGAACAACCAAATGTGAGAAAAGAACTGTCACATGTGATGTTGGAACTGCACAATATGAGGATGAAATCATCAAGTGTGAGAAAAAAGTAAAGGAACCACCCAATGTGACAAAAAAACTTATACATGTGATGTTGGAACTACACAATATGAGGATAAAACTGTTAAGTGTGAGAAAAAAGTAAGGGAACCATCAAATGTGAGAAAAAAACTGTCACATGTGATGTTGGAACTGCACAATGTGAGAATGGAACTATCAAATGTGAGAAAAAAGTAAGGGAACAACCAAATGTTTTTAAAGAACTGTCACATGTGATGTTGGAACTGCACAATATAAGGATGAAATCATCAAGTGTGAGAAAAAAGTAAGGGAACCACCCAATATGACAAAAAAATTGACACACGTGATGTTGGAACTGCACAATGTGAGGATGGAACCGTCAAGTGTGAGAAAAAAGTAAGGGAACTACCAAATGTGAGAAAATAACTGTCACATGTGATGTTGGAACTGCACAATATGAGGATGGAACCGTCAAATGTGAGAAAAAAATATGGGAACCACTAAATGTGAGAAAAGAACTGTCACATGTTATGTTGGAATTGCACAATGTGAGGATGGAACCGTCAAGTGTGATAAAAAAGTAAAGGAATCGTCAAATGTGAGAAAAGAACTGTCACATGTGATGTTGGAACTGCACAATGTGAGGATAGAACCGTCAAGTGTGAGAAAAAAGTACGAGAACTATCCAATGTAATAAAAGAACTATCACATGTGATGTTGGAATTGCACAATGTGAGGATGGAACCGTCAAGTGTGAGAAAAAAGTAAAGGAACCGTCAAATGTGAGAAAATAACTGTCACATGTGATGTTGGAACTGCACAATGTGAAGATAGAACCGTCAAGTGTGAGAAAAAAGTACGAGAACCACCCAATGTAACAAAAGAACTGTCATATGTGATATTGGAACTACATAATGTGAAGATGGAACCGTCAAATGTGATAAAAAAAAGTAAGGGAACCACCAAATGTTAGAAAAAAATTGTCACATGTGATGTTGGAACTGCACAATGTGAGGATGGAACAGTCAAATGTGAGAAAAAAAGTAAGGGAACCACCAAATGTGAGAAAAGAACTGTCATATGTGATGTTGGAACTGCACAATGTGAAAATGGAACCGTCAAATGTGAGAAAAAAGTAAGGGAACCACCAAATGTGAGAAAAAAACTGTCACATGTGATATTGGAACTGCACAATGTGAGAATGGAACCGTCAAATGTGAGAAAAAAAAGGAAGGGAACCACCAAATGTTAGAAAAAAACTGTCACATGTGATGTTGGAACTGCACAATGTGAGGATGAAACCGTCAAATGTGAGAAAAAAGTAAGGGAACCATCAAATGTGAGAAAAGAACTATCACATGTGATGTTGGAACTGGACAATGTGAGAATGAAACCGTCAAATGTGAGAAAAAAGTAACCTGATGTAGCAGGTTAACTATTAGTGGGTACCGTACCCCTTTTTTTTGGAGGGTACCGTAGAATTACTCGTTTAATGGAGTTTGTTCGTGTTTCAGGAAAGATAAGTAAAAGGAGTTGAGTCTATTGGACTCAGTCTTAACTAGGTGTAAGTTAGTTTGACCTGTGTTTCTTAACTTACAATTAGTACTTGAATATTGTATTTTGTCACGGAATTGCCAAAGAGAGTGTTATTTAATTGAATGAAATAGGGACACCTAAATTATGGTTTCTTAACTTTAATTGAACGAAATTATAATATCTGTGAGAATAATCAAATAATTGGAAACATTTTCCTCAAAAAAAAAAATAATAATAATAATTGGAAACACTGATTCTCCAAAAAAATAAATGGAAACATTAAGGTTAGAACTTAGGCCAAATTTAAGACTGAGTTACATAATTGCTAATTTGAATATTTAGCGCATTTTTGGTACATTGAATGATAATTGAGTCCAAATCTTCTATATCACTCTCTCTGCTTCACTCTATACTCTACAAATAAAAATTTGACACATGTCCACCTATTTAATTAAATGCTAATTTTTTGCCTTTTTATATTCCAAACTTTCAGTTTCCTAAAAAATTAGAACAAAAAACCAACACATGTTCACCGGCCACCATCACCGGTCCACCACCAACTTCGCCGGCTCCACTAAAAAGAGATCACCAACATTGTCATCGGCCATCCAATACTGCCGCCAGGTCCACACCTCAGCCAGCTAGCCAGTTACCCAAAAAAAAAAACACCAACACATCTTCACCGGTCACCACCAACAAACAATCCATCAAAAATTTACCAGATACTCAACCCCAAATTGGTACAAGTCAGTGCGTAACCTTTTGTCCGTACTTTGATTACCACAATTAATCAATCAGCACACAGAAACTGAAAACATTCAAGAATAGAAAGCCACGAAGCACCGTGCCACACAACAGAATAAACACAACAAAACCATGTGTTGGTGTGGACCTGGCGGCTGAGGTGTGGACCTAAGGTAGCCACTAAGGTGAACCTAAGTTAGCCACTAAGGTAAATGCTCTAAGCAGCATACAAAACATGGCAGCCACTAAGGTAAGCCTGAAGCTTTTGATTGACAAAAAGAGACACCAAGTGCTCTTCGCTGAAGCAGGCAAGTAATTGATTGATTTCCTTATTACTATTCTCGCTCTGCTGGTTGGACCGGTGAACATGGGTTGGTTTTTTGTTTTAATTTTTTTTTAGGAAACTGAAAATTTGGAATATAAAAAGGCAAAAAATTAGCATTTAATTAAATAGGTGTACATGTGTCAAATTTTTATTTGTGGAGCATAGAGTGGAGCAGGGAGAGTGGTATAGAAGATTTAGACTCATGATAATTACAATAAGAATGGTAATATGTATTACTGAGCATAGAAAGTATTGCAATGTACGCTCGGTTTGTTTAGGAGTAAAATATTTTCAAATGTAAAATGTTTTATATATAGAATTTTTTACAGTAAAATATTTTCAGTAAAGTCACTTCCAAGTGTTTGGCAAGTGTTTGGTGTGACTTAAACATTTGAAAATGTAAACACGAATCAACCACCACTAACCTAACCATCGCTGTCACCATCATCCACCCACTCACCATAATCTCATCCCATCAGCCACTATCATCAGCAACCCAAACACCCAAGAGCATCGAGCCCACAAAGCCCACCATCAACTTCGACCCCAAACAACCCACCATCCATTGCAGAGACAACCTGCAAAGACGAAATATGATTGATCTCCACCATCAATGTCAACCCAAATCTCCATTTTAGATCTCCACCTTAGCACATGCATAGACTGCTGCCATCGGCATCATGCCGAAAAGCTACCTTGACCACCACTGGCATCATGCCTCTCCACCAAGAAGCCCTCCTCATCACTTTCTTTGTCTATGCTAGATGAGCAAGAGAGAGGGGCGAGAGAGCTTAAATATGTAAAATGTTTTAAGCTTGTTTTAAGCGTAAAATATTTTACGTGATTTTGGCTTTAGTTTTAGAGTTGACTATAAAACATTTTACAGATGACCATTTTTTTTTTTTTTGGACAACAAAACAAACATGATCAAATGTGTAAATTTTGGAATATTTTATAGCAAAATAAACATAGTAGTAATGACTATTCATTTTCATAAGTTAATTTGTAAAATTATTATAAACCATAGATCTATATTTTTGAAATATCTTACATATATTATGGGTTCAAGTTACACCTAGTTTAACATTACAATATTTACATATTCTCTTGACCATTGATTTTGATTAGATCTAACGGTTTAAATAAAATTAAAAAAAAAAAAAAAAACCTCGAAAATGAAGACAACTATGTATTAGATGTATTAGATTAAAATCTAATGAAGGCGGAGGAAAGTGATGCAAAGTGATAAGAAAATGAGAGATGATAGCGGGAAAATTGGGTGAGCATAAGACTAGGAGGAGAGATGCATTGAGGTAGGGTAGATATCATTAATTTCATAGAACATTGACATGACCACATATTAATGAGGTTCTTTTTTTACCTTTTGATTTAATCTAAATCAATGGTTTAAAAAACGTGTAATTTTTCTAAAGTTACATAGGATGTAACTTGAACTGTCTCATACTACAATATATAAATAAAATAAATGAGAGTTTTTCCCTTTGAGTTTGTGGTGTTAAAATAAAGTAAACGACACAAAAGGCTAAGATTGGTTGTGTTTAGTGGTGTAATGAACTTTAATTACATATTTGCCCCTAAAGAGTTATAAGAGTTAAATACTTAAGAGGTTTATGAGGTTTTTTGTCATTTGGAACCATAGAAAAAATGAAAAAGAAAAGGCAAACGTAAGATGCAGAGCGAAGGAGAGGACTAGAGCAGACAGAAAACAGAGATTTGGTAAGAGAAAGAGGATGGAAATCAAGCGCAATGTACAAAGACCTGCACGGTATGGCCTTTATTCTGATTTGTATTGTAAGATTGAGAAATAGAGAAAGACAAATTGATTAGGAAGACATTTTTTTTGCTGGGATATTTTAAAAAAGGTAAACAGAGTATGTCTCCATCATATGAAAATATAAGAACAAAGCTTTATTTTGGTATGTGTGTACAAGGTGTTTTCATTGGATGTTTTTTCGTCTACAAGGATCTCTTAGTTGACAATTACTTATATTGTCAGCCAGCAGCCGAGCTGAATATTCATTTTCATGTCTCATCAATTTAAGCTTAAAACTTCAAGACAACCTATCAGTAAGAAAATTTTCTCTTTCAAGCCCTGTTAACCGAACACATGAACTTCGTTCACAAAAAATCAATAATTAAAAACAAAATAACAATTCACTATTTTGAGTTTCAAGTTACGCTTGATTGGAATCTCAATGTTCATTGGTTGTCACAATATTCTCTAAACATGTATCGATAATACAGATGCACAAAGGACACATCGTAATATGAATAAAACAAAGTTAATTTGGCAAGTTTATCTCTATATATAGCCTATCGCTTGTTTAACATCTTCACGCTAAAACATCATCAAAGCAAAAGAACAAAATACGTAAATAAATAAAATAGAAGATGAAGAATCAAATTAGTTCTAGCGTCATTCTTCTCTTCTTCCTTCTTCTTCTTGTTACAAAGTGCTCAAACGTTGAAGCTCATACTTGCAAGCCTAGTGGCAAGTTAAGGGGAAAAAAGCCTCCTCGAGGACAATGTAACCCAGAGAATGACTCTGAATGTTGTGTGAAAGGCAAACTTTACACAGCTTATAAGTGTTCACCGCCTGTGTCCCGCCATACAAAGGCTAAGCTAACCATCAACAGCTTTGAGAAAGGTGGGAATGGTGGTGGACCATCTGAGTGTGACAATCGGTACCACTACGATGACACGCCTGTGGTGGCACTGTCAACAGGATGGTTCAACAAAAAAAAGAGATGTTCAAGATATATTACCATCCATGGAAATAAGAGGAGTGTTAAGGCCAAGGTAGTTGATGAGTGTGACTCCACTAACGGGTGTGATGCTGACCATGATTACCAGCCTCCATGTCCTAACAATATTGTTGATGCCTCTAAAGCTGTGTGGAAGGCTTTGGGAGTGCCAAAACGTGACTGGGGAAATTTATATATATATATATATTGTGAGAGAGAGGAGGTTAATTAATTTTTTGTGGTTCATGCTTGTGTATAATACTTCTATATTACTATGATCATATGTTTGCGTATAATACTACTATATTACTATGAATAAAGGGAAGGAGGTTTTTATTTTAGTTCGGTGTACACGTGAGTAAAAGCTCATATTGAATAATAATAATAAGAATTAGTAATTAATATAATATAGTTAAGCCAAAACTTATAAACTTAAAGTAGTATTTATATATGTCTTTAAAGTGTTATCTTCTTATAATTTTTGTTAGTTATTTTTATTTCTGCGTGTAGGGGTGATAGGCCCAGTAGTATGTATCTAGGTATATATTGAGTCGGGGGCCCAATTTGAGGACATTAACTAATCCGAAGACAGGTAAAACATTGTCATGGGGGTCCATGTTAGTGAGTGAAGAGGTGAAGTTTGGTCATAGGAGTCCAAGAAGGTGGTCCAAGGATGAATGCCTCCTCGGCCGAGCAAAGCCGAGGTCCGACGGTGTTGTCTGCCATCCAGGGCAACATTCCAGAAAGTTCTATTAATAAGAACAAGCATCCTAGAAGCACAAGACCGAGTGAAGCCATATAATATCTAAGAGAAAGCTGCTACCACCGCATTGAATGCTCTATAGCTAACTCTCTGACAGCATTAATGAGGAAGTGATACCTGAACAGTAATTTTCAGTCTTACAGCTGCTCCCTAAAGACTTCAAGAAGATGCTGATGGGATAAGGATCAACACCAGGAATCTAATTTACACGTGGAGGGTAGAGATGAAGGGAGGAAGGAGATATAAAACAGAGAGAAGATCCTAAGAAGGGGGATCGGAGAATTAAGAGAAGAATACTATAGCACTAAGAACTGTACTTGTAATCAAATTCAAGAGATATATACAAGAACTGATCTCCTCAGATTGTGCCGAGATCAATTTTCTTTAGATAAAACCAATCTATTTTTACTTTATTGTCATTGGAATCCCCTATAATTATGACCCAACTCGTTAGAGCTTAGTTTCCCAACCCACTTTCTACAAATTCATTGTATTGGGCTCTTTGGGCCTAGATCCTTTTACCTTTTGGGCTTAGAACTCAAATTGCGTTTTCCAAAGTATTTCGTGGCTTGCATGCCTTGGTGCACTACATCATGTAAGTACATCTTCAATGAACTTTTACTTTTTATTTATTTGCTTTGTGTTTGCAAGTTTATAAAGTGAATATATACGTATGAAAAAATTGGTGTGTTTGATCTCACCTAAATTCAATAGTTTATGGGGTTAAGTGTAATCAAGGTGATTGTTTAGGCTGGAAAAATATAATTTGCCCTAGTAATCAGGACTTCGTCACCATAATCCAACCACTTTCTAACTTGGTGTCTTCACACTTCCGAACAATAGATTCTTGCTCATATCAAAGTGGTACCTTTCCTCTAATAAGGTTGTTCATTGGCTAGTATGGCCGGTTTTGGGAGGGGTTTTTGTGCCGCACTGTAGTCATCGGTCTCCCTCTATGGGTAGGTCTCTTGACAATAAAAAAGTTATACACATAGCAAGCAGAAATTTGTGTGTGTGTGTACGTGAACCAAATCATATGTGTTAAAGAACTATCCTCCTTAACCTTCATGTGTGAGTGGTGACCAAAGTATATATGCACCTTAATTAACCATGGATTTCTCTCATGTCAAAGTGGCATGTATCTTCCCTCCATGAGCTGGTGGCATGGCTTGAGTGTATCCTAAGGTGACCTGCCTGTAAGCACACCTATTATGCTACGAATGCATGATCAGTGTACCATTCAACCTGTCCCCTGTGTCTATATCTACCGCCCACCTACATGGAATACACGCTGGTGTGTACCCAGGGACGGACCCAGGATTTCAAGTTAGGGAGGGCCGGAGATAAGCAAAATTTTTTTTTTCAAATACGCATCCATATAGTATTAATAAACTATCAACCAAGACAAATACCCAAAAATCATTGTTTCTTAATATATCAAGATCAACTTTTTGAAATTGTGTTTGAGAGATATGGTTATTTTCCGGAATTGGGATATCGGCATTTTTTGGAATTGGGGAATGAATATTTCTTGGGATTGGAATATCGACATTTTCCGGAATTGGGGAATGAATATTTTCTAGAATTGGAACATCCACATTTTTTTGAATTGTAATAGCAACATTAGTTGTTGGCAATCCCACGTTAACTTCGGAAGAATTTGAATATTTTCTTTTGAAAAAATCAAACATTGTAGTTGATTTTTTCATGATCTACAAATAAAATAAGAATCATATATATTATCTCACAAACGGTTGTTGTTACTAACTAAAGACAAATACTAGAATCTAGGTAATATGCATGATGCATTTAATTATAAATTTAGTATTTCTCACTTATTTTCAATTTATAAATTTATTTAATTTAGCATTATGAGTTAACAATAGGCGCAAGTGAATCACTGTTATTTTCTTAAATTTGTGATGTGTGACAATTTTCTATATTATATGATTTGTTTTTTTCTTTTGTCTTTGGTCTTTGCCTTTATTTATCTTTGTTTTTGTCTTCTCTTTGTGAACTGTGAAGGCTGGGTCTCTCACTTTCTCTGTCTCGCTCTCGCCTCTCCTTTTCTTTTCTTTTCTTTTTTTCTTTTTTTCCTTTATTTCTGGCTTTTCCGTTTGGTTTTGGGGTCTTACTAACTGCTGGGTTTTCTTCTTCTTCTTGAAGACTTAGAATCATAACTATCACAGCCTGATGAGTACCACTATCAAATCTTGCACTTGCACCCTTCCCATGATAGACCAAAACCTAATTATCTAAATGCTTGAAAAAGGTTTGTGTCTGTTGCTTTCCTTTGATTAAAATTTAGAAATGTGTTATCCAGATTATGTGGATGGAATTGGATAAATTTATTATGCGGGAGGGCGTTGGAGTTCGACTTTTAAGATATCTATTAGGTTCAAATTGAGTTATATAAATTATTATGAACATTTCTAATTATAACTTTCTTTGTTTGATAGAAAGATCATGGGGATGGGAATTGAGATTTGAACCACATACATGAAACACTACAAATAATGTTATTACCATGCCCTAGCTACAACTTGATTCTAGATGATGACTAGAAATAAAAGTGTATTTTTCTTGAGTTACATTGATGGAATTCTAATTATATTAATACCTTAACTAATTGACTGTTAACGTGTATAGTATTATGGGCTTTAGGCCCAAACTAGATTACTTGTATAGCACACATTCTTGTACTACACTCTTACTTGTACTGCACTCATATGCCTCCTATATAAAGGCACTTATGTGTATTCTTTTACGGTGAAATACAATACAAATGATTCAGTATTTCTAACATGGTATCAGAGCCATCGCTCTGACTTTTTCTTTGCAGTCTTGTCTCTCATTGGTGTTATTCCAGACTCACAATTGCTTCCGCCGTTACAACTGCTGCTGCAGCCATTCTCCGTTAAACCTTTGACGAATTTCAGTCATCGTCTCTGGTTCCGGACCTGTAGCCGCTGTCGTTCAGAGTCTCGAGACCACTGCCATACCGTCGCCGCTGTGATCCTTGCCCTGATTGTGTTTTCGCAGGTACCACTAAGATCGTCCTCCGCCGATCTACTCATTCGTGGAAACCTGACCATCATCGGAGCTCACACGCGCCCTCACGCGCCACCAAAATATTCTGCGCCAAAGCTCACGCGCTCCACGCGCCAACTCTCTTCTCCACGCGCCAGATCTGCACCTGTTGACGTCAGCCCTAGGTGACGTCATCACTGCCACGTCATCTGCTGACATCATCATCCACTCTTCTGCTGACGTCACCCGCCACGTCAGCTAACGTCATCGTTGACCAGGCCGATTGACCCACGTTGACTTGGACCGTGGTTGACTTTGACCGTTGACTTTTCTTCAGAGTTGACTTTTTGCAGTCCAGGTGCTTCTTACCCAGTTTTTCGCGTAGATTTCATTTTTGCAGTCCGTTTTTGCATATATTGCTTCTAAATGAAGAATAAGGACAGGTCTTCTTCTTGTTGCAACAATCGTCGCCAACAATCCAGCAAACGTTTTTGCAATTTTTGCAAACGTTTTGGCCACAATATTGAGACTTGCTATCATCGCAACAATTCAGCTGTTTCAATTTCTGCTGCTACTGTTGCTAACACTGAGAGTGTCCAACCAAAGGCTCCCGTCTCTGCACAGTCTAAGTCTTCAGGTCGCACTTTCACCATGTTCATAGATGACCTTAAAAACATTATCGCTAATGTCATTCGTATGGTTGGTAATGCATCTTATTCCTCTTCTCTCTTAGCTTTATCTGGTATGTCTCCTTCCTCTTGGCTTATGGATTCTGCTTATTGCAATCACATGACACCTCACTCGTCCTTATTTTCTGAACTTAAACCTGCACCACACCCTCTTAATATTTGCATAGCAAATGGTTCTACAATGTCTGGTCATAATATAGGTTCCGTTTCGACCTCCAACCTTTCAGTTCCTGGGGTCTTTAATGTTCCTGACCTTTCTTACAATTTATTTTCTGTGGGACAATTAGCTGAGTTAGGTTATCGCATTATCTTTGATTATTCTGGATGTATTGTGCAGGATCCAAGGACAGGACAGGAGCTTGGGACCGGTCCCAGAGTTGGGCGTATGTTTCCCGTGGATAACCTTCGTCTTCCACTTGTTGCTCCTATTTCTGTTGCTGCAGCTGCTGCAGTTTCTTCTATTCCTTCCCTTGTACTTTGGCATGCTCGACTTGGTCACGCATTTTCTTCTCGGGTACAACAATTGGCTTCTAGAGGTTTGTTAGGTTCAGTGTCTACAGAAAAATTTTGATTGTGTTTCATGTCAGTTAGGAAAACAACCAGCTTTGCCCTTCAACACTAGTGAATCAATATCCACTGATATCTTTGACCTTATTCATTCTGATGTTTGGGGGCCTTCCTCTGTCTCTAGTATTGGTGGATCTCGATATTTTGTTGTCTTTGTTGATGATTACTCTCGCTATAGCTGGATTTTTAATATGAAACATCGTTCTGAATTATTGCAAGTATATTCTAATTTTGCAAAAATGGTTGAAACTCAATTTTCCAAACATATCAAAATTTTTCGATCTGATAATGCTCTTGAGTACACTCAATATGCTTTCCAAGCTGTTTTGCATTCCTATGGCACTGTTCATCAACTAACTTGTCCAGGTACCTCTCAGCAAAATGGTAGAGCCGAACGAAAACTTCGTCATATTCTTGACACTGTTCGTGCTCTCCTTCTCTCTGCCAAAGTTCCTGCTCCTTTTTGGGGCGAAGCTACTCTTCATGCTGTTCATGCTATTAATCGCATTCCAAGTCCTATCATCTAAAATCAAACTCCATATGAATGCCTTTTTGGGTCACCTCCAGACTATCACCACCTTCACTCCTTCGGTTCTGCTTGTTTCGTTCTTCTTCAGCCACATGAGCATAACAAACTTAAGCCTCGATCAAGGCTTTGTTGTTTTCTTGGCTATGGCAAAACTCAAAAGGGGTATCGGTGTTATGATCCTGTTTCTCATCGTCTTCGTATCTCCCGCAATGTTGTCTTTTGGGAACATTGCCTCTTTGTTGAGCTCTCTCACTTCCGTGCCTCCCTATCTTCCTCCTCTGTCTTAGATCTTTTTCCAGATAAGGCACATATTCCTCCTATAGCTGCTCCTGATCCTCCTGTAGTTACTCCTGATTCTCCTGTAGACTTCTCTGTCCAACCATCAGATATCCTTGATCCCTTTCCTAGTTCACCCTTTAATGAACAGGTCGAAGATGAACAGGTCGAAGACGAACTACCCAACCCTGAGCTTGGGTCCCCTGCTCCTGTTCCGCCTGAAGATCTTGCACAAGACATTCCAACTCGTCACTCAACTCGGGTAAGATCCATTCCTACACATTTACTTGACTATCATTGTTACATTGCCCTTGCTACACTGCACGAGCCTCACACTTATCATGAGGCTTCCACTGACCCTTTATGGCAGATTGCAATGAAAGAGGAACTTGATGCATTATCTAAAAACCATACTTGGGACTTGGTGACTCTCCCTCTTGGGAAATCTGTGGTTGGTTGTAAGTGGATCTACAAGATTAAGACTCGCTCTGATGGGTCCATTGAGCGCTACAAAACTCGTCTTATTGCAAAAGGTTTTACACAGGAGTATGGGATTGATTTTGAAGAGACCTTTGCTTCGGTTGCTTGTATCTCATCTGTTTGTGCCCTCTTAGCTGTTGCTGCTGCCAGTAAATGGGACCTTTTTCAGATGGATGTCAAAAATGCATTCCTTAATGGGGATTTAAGTGAAGAAGTTTATATGCAACCTCCTCCTGGTCTCTCTGTTGAATCAAACAAGGTTTGTTACCTTCGACGTGCACTTTATGGCCTTAAACAAGCTCCACGAGCTTGGTTTGCCAAATTCAGTTCTACCATCTCTCGCTTGGGTTACATGGCCAGTCATTATGATTCTGCCTTATTTCTTCATCGCACTGACAAAGGCACTATTTTACTTCTCCTATATGTGGATGATATGATCATAACTGGTGATGACCTTAGTGGCATTCAAGAACTCAAGGATTTTCTCAGTCAGCAGTTTGAGATGAAAGATCTTGGACATCTCAGCTACTTCTTGGGTCTTGAAATCACTCATTCTACAGATGGACTTTACATTACTCAAGCCAAGTATGCCTCTGAACTCTTGTCTCGAGCTGGACTCACTGATAGCAAGACTGTTGACACTCCAGTTGGGCTTAATGCGCATCTGACTCCCTCAGGGGGGAAACTATTGTCTAATCCCTCTCTTTACAGACGCTTGGTTGGCAGTCTAATTTATCTCACTGTTACTCGTCCAGACATTTCCTATGCTGTTCACCAGGTGAGCCAGTATCTGTCTGCTCCACGATCGACTCACTATGCTGCTGTTCTGCGCATTCTTCGATACCTAAAGGGCACTCTCTTCCATGGTCTTTTCTACTCTGCTCAGTCTCCTCTTATTCTCCGTGCATTTTCTGATGCTGATTGGGCAGGAGATCCCATTGATCGCAGGTCCACCACTGGTTATTGCTTTCTTCTTGGTTCTTCTTTGATTTCTTGGCGAAGCAAGAAACAAACTCATGTGGCCCGCTCCAGTACTGAAGCAGAATATCGTGCCCTTGCTGATACCACATCTGAGATCCTTTGGTTACGATGGCTTCTCAAAGACTTAGGTGTGTCTACATCCTCTGCTACTCCTCTTTATTGTGACAACCAGAGTGCTATTCATATTGCTCACAATGATGTCTTCCATGAACGGACTAAACACATCGAGATCGATTGTCATTTTATCCGTTATCATCTTGTCCATGGTGCTCTCAAGCTGATCTCAGTCTCCTCTAAAGATCAACTTGCAGATATCTTCACCAAGTCACATCCTAAGGGACGCCTTCGTACTTTGGTTGACAACCTCAAGCTGGTCTCACATCCACCTTGAGTTTGAGGGGGGCTGTTAACGTGTATAGTATTATGGGCTTTAGGCCCAAACTAGATTACTTGTATAGCACACATTCTTGTACTACACTCTTACTTGTACTGCACTCATATGCCTCCTATATAAAGGCACTTATGTGTATTCTTTTACGGTGAAATACAATACAAATGATTCAGTATTTCTAACATTGACAATCCACTATTTTCATAAAAGTTTAAAAAAAAAATAAAACATGTTTTGTTTTCACCGAACCCCTTAATCAAACCAATACCATCAAACATACATCATTCTTTGATGCATGCATGGTATTATGGAACATATCCGAGCTAAACTGTAGTCAAATGTTTTTTCATTTATTTGCCATCGGGGAGAATTGCCTGGGATAATTGAAATTAGATAATGTGTTTAGGCAGACATCATAGGACCTTCCTCAAAAGCGTAACCAAACCTGTAAATTCGGTTTTTTTCTAGTTCGAGAAATGATTTTACGAGGACATACAGGACCCTCAGAACCCATACCTTAAGTTGAAATAATTTGTTATAGGTGACTCCAATTCTAACACACTGTATCTCACACACCATCACAATCTCACAAATCATAATACACACTATTAGGGGGTCGTGCCAAGAAGAAAAACTGGGCATTGTCTCCCAAATTTATCATAAAAATAATTTTTTTTTTTTTTTTTTTAAAAAAAAAAAAAAAACCTTTAAATGTCACCAACACCCTGTCTCAAGTTTAAGATGATGCATAAATAATTGAATGCCCTAATTCGTAATTTCTTTCCCTTTTATTTTTTCCCGCATCACATTGAACTCTATTTAGGCCCAATCAATGTTGTTATTTGTCTTGAATTAAGCAAATTTGCATCTCAAAGCTCATTGGCTGGCCGCCATAAGATTCTAAAGGACAGATACAGTTTCCTCTGGTTGAATAAACTAATGTCATTCATTAATGTAAATGCACAAAGGACACTAATCAGAAGTTCAGAACATACAAAATTAAGGCATGTTATGTATATGGTGGCGTAATTGACACGCCCTTTTACATGATTTTTGTGATCCAACTTGTCTCGGTTTGTTCCATTCCATGATACACTTGGCACCAAATGAGATTTCAAAGAAGAGTTATACTTCCTGGTAATAGAAGACTACAAAAATATCATAACTTGAATTAAAAGAAAGCTATTTTAGGAAGTTCGTCCCTATATTAGGCATAGCCTACCGTAAGTTGAACATCTTCACACTAAAACATCACCAAAGTAATCGGAGAAAAAAAAAACATAGAAGATGAAGAATCAAATTTGTACTGGTGTCTTTGTTCTCTTCTTTCTGCTTCTTGTTACAAAATGGTCAAGCGTTGAAGCTCAGACTTGCCAGCCTAGCGGCAAGATAAGGGGGAGAAAGGCTCCTCCAGGACAATGTAACAAAGAGAATGACTCTGATTGTTGTGTGCAAGGCAAGCTTTACACGATTTACAAGTGTTCACCGCAAGTGTCTGGCCATACAAAGGCCAAGCTAACCATCAACAGCTTTGAGAAAGGTGGGGATGGTGGTGGACCATCTGAATGTGACAATCAGTACCACTCAGATGACACACCTGTGGTGGCACTGTCAACAGGATGGTTCAACAATAAGCAGAGATGTTTAAACTATATTACCATCTATGGCAATGGAAGGAGTGTTCAAGCCAAGGTGGTTGATGAGTGTGACTCCACTATGGGGTGTGATGCTGACCATGATTACCAGCCTCCATATCCTAACAATATTGTTGATGCCTCTAAAGCAGTGTGGAAGGCCTTGGGAGTACCAGAAAGTGATTGGGGAGACTTGGACATATCCTGGTCTGATGCTGAAATTAAATTCCAACATATTTTAAATATACTATGCGAGAGTGAAGCTTAATTTGTTGTGATTGTTATGTTTGTGTATATGTATTGCGGCTATTGCCTATGCAAAAAGAAAAAGATTGTTATGTTTGCCTATAATAGTACTATGAAGCATTGAAGTAAGAATACAGTGATGTTTATTTTTGTTGTTTTCTTTGTCTTTTTATATTTCTTGGTTATTCTAAAGTATTTGGTGCGCTATATCCTGTAATTATATCTTCAATATACCTTATACAGCATCTATTTGCCCTCTTATTGCAAGTTCATAAAGTGAATATGTACGAAAAATTCTGTAAATGTACCTATGATCTCACCAAATTCATGGAAAAGAAACTTTGGACTTGTACAAAACCTACAACAAGATTTCTGCCTTAGATAGTTATCAAGAATTCATCACCATATTCAACCAATTTGTTGTATGACTTTCCGACCAATTTGTTTTTGTGACTTTCCGATATATAGTAGTATGATGTATATAATTTATGGTTAACTTTGCAATCTACAAATGTCACTATCTTTATTTATTTATTTATTTTTTATGATGTTGGTTCCAATTTCTCTCCATTTGAAATGGATCTATTTCATAATTCAAATTAAATATTGCAAATATAAAGGAATAGCCAGTGCCACATCATTTAAATTTTTATATGATATGATACCAAATCAAGGAAATAATTCTTAATCGTGTAATGGACTTGTCCATTTCAAGTGAAATAGAGATGATCATATTCCTGCCATCGAACAAAAATGTAGCTTTGATAGGGTAAACCTTGAAGAATCATTACATAGATTGCTGTAAAACTGGTTGACATATTTAAGCCTAATCAAAGGCCCAATTTTCCCTTAGCCCATACCCTTGCCCAAAATTGGATTCGATTTGGTTGAAATGCATTTCTTACCTTTGAGGATCAGAAGCTTTCACCGTTTAGCGCAAATCACATCAGAATGGTAAATTAACTATTTTATTCTGGAGAAGCCATTAAGCTATTCTCAGATGGCTCTGAGTTTTCGAAGTTCAGGTTAAAGTGGCTAAAAACCATGACCAATTAATATTCCAGAAGCCATTAATATTCCAGTTGAATTTATTCAAGTAACATTGACAGAAAAGCTGCTACTTGGGAAGTAATCCACTTTCAATCAGGAACATAAACATTTGGTTTCCACCTTGAATAAACCATCCCATAATATGATATATCAAGCACCAACATAAGAATTTTGTAAACATTGGATGCTAAACATGACATCTATAAATAAATAAATACCATCGAGTACAAGGCTTGCATACATACATCTTTATCAACTTCCACAACCAGACAAAAACAGGAGATAGAACATTTACAATTACTGCCAATTACTTCCAAATAAATCCGAGACCCAAAACACACTGGCAGTAGAAACTTTATACAGAAAATCCCAACAACCTGTCTACAACATGCTATCAGTCCTAGCCGGCAGCCGACGGAAGAAATTAACGGGTAATGATGGCATCTTATGACGAAACCTGGGGTGCCTCATTAAGTAAAACCCAGACAGAAGAGTCAGCACCTGGAAAGGTGTTACATACAACACAATGGCAGCTGCAAAACAGAAGATCATATATATAAATGTGGCACGAGGATCTCGCCAGCTTAGGAGGGCCTGGGCACGCTCCAGTTGGGAAGCCACATCACCCACAACAGTCTGAATTTTCCCGGCCACTATCCTTAGCCGATCATACCTTGCCCGAACAATGTCAGTACCCCGACTGGTTGGAAATGCATCAAATTCTTCATCAAGCTCATCAGGGTGCACTGCATCTGCATAAGAGATTCTTGTGTCCATGTGAGGAGGGTATCTTGGGCGGTACCGGAAATTCCAAGCTCCTATCACAAACATGTATAGAAAAACAGTTGGCAGAATCAGCTCTGGGAAACACACCAGCATCACAAAGAGAACATGTACTAAGACTGTCGTGATAGGGTTCTTCCACATGCAAACATCACCAAACCACCTTCCAACTGATAGTAATCCTGAGAAAACTGTCATCAACCGAAAAAAGTTCGCCTTACTACGCCTCATGCTCCAAAGATGAGAGTTTGCATCAGACATGTACTCAACTATCTCCTTCCTAACAGGGGGTTCTGCTCGACCAAGCCTAGCTGCCACTATGTTTACAGCCTGGTGACGCAGCCAATCCTGCTGCATCACACTCAATGGCCTTACGTAATGCATCTTTGGGAGAACAGGTCGTGTGTATATAAACATCATGTTCATCAGTGATGTGCACGAGAACCGTATTGCTAGATGTATTTCACCCATTTTTTTGACACCAGAGGGGTGAAGGACTAGCAATGGATACGAGTGAGTGTAGACACGGCCAGTCTCAAGAGTAGAAATTCGAATTCGAACTTTGCCAATTTTCATATCTTTGTTACCATTTGAACCACCAATCAGGCTGTTATCAAAAACCCCCACGCTGAGAACCGTGGCTGGATCATAGACTTCCCAAGTGTACTGCTCATTGTACTTTGGGCTCAAGCTGTTGACTATTGTTCGAGTCCTGACCCACTTGTTCCCATACTTTGCTACACAATAAGTGTCTGATGTGCCCTTACCATCCCTTGTTTTCATAGGATGGAGCCCAACAGCATTCAGAATGCCAAGTTCCAAAACACCTATTGATTGCTTCCAAAGGGGCTTTGCTGTAGGTCGGAGGTCACTACTGTAGTGAGTAGGCTCATCCAGCACATGATACCCTCCATCAAGACAGACACTGACATGGAGTCTACTAGAGAACTTGTCTTTCTCTTTCTTTCCATGATCTCCATCCATTGCGGCTGACATGGACTTCTCAATGTTGACCCATCGGCTTCTGATCATTCGGTTATCAGCACGCCTGTCGACATTGATCAAAGGTATAACAACCTTCCCAATGGTCTCATCTTTGTTGGGACCTACACGATCTTCAATTGAAAGGATCAGATGATCTTCAAATGGTTCAGCAGCAACAAGCATGAATTCCTCATTCCAGATTGCATTCGAACCCCTAGCTTGAACCACTTTAGTCTTCAATGATTGACCACCAATTTGTACCCTAACATATGCATCCGGAAAACGAGACTTTTCAGATACAACCAAGTCTTGTGCCTCAATTACATTGACACGAACATACCACAATCTTGGTGAATGGTAAACTTTAGAGCGGATATGTGAGGAGAAGGCTGAAGAGCCATCAGAGGAAGTAAATGTATCTGAGTGCCAAGCATCAGGAAAAGCCTCATCAGCTTGTGTGCCATACCAGACAGCAAGCATCAGCTCCCCCCCTCTCTTCTTCTCCCCACTCTTGTCTTCAAGTCTATACCATTCTGGAGCCAAAGGACTATCAGGTGGAACCCGTGTAGGAACTTCATTGAGATCAAACTTCAAACGCCCAACAAAATCATCTTTTAGCATATCCTTGTCCTTTACTACAACATCCAGGCTAGACCACTGTATATTGTCCTTAGCAAAGGCAAACACCTCATTCCACTCAGGATTTTGTTTTTTCTCAAAGTGCTTTGTAATTCCTTTGAAATTCCCAAGTTTTACTTCAACAAAAGGGTCAAGGCTCCCTGTCACATCCTTAGAAGGAAGATCACGAGCTTTCACAACACGTACAAAAAGGTAACGTATTGGTTCAACAAGATCATATGTGCTGGATGGCCTATTTGCACGTATTACTCGCCCCCCAACAACCCGACCCCCTCCAAGGTGAGGACTCGTCTCTTTAAGTGAATAATCGTCAGATTGTGATGATGGACCTGAGTACATGTGAACAACTTTTGAAACCTGCGGTTCAGATTTCATGGCTTGCACCCCATAGTCGAAACTTGGCTGGGTTGACATGGGGGGAATGTTAAGCTGCTGTGGCTGTGCAGGATTCGGATTAGGAAGGTGATGGAATGTGCGTCTTGACTCGCCTTTTTCATTGGAGAATGGTTTTGGAACAAAACTAGGAACTTGTTCGTTAGGGCCTTGACCTTGGATTGGACGTGATCCTGAATTCAGAGAGGCTTCCATTGCAGGAAGTGGATTTGAAGATCGTATAGAAGGGTCATCAGTTACAAATACTTTCAGACCAAGCTCTCCTTTTACACGTGACAAAAAGCTTTTTTTTTCCAGAGGGTAGTGCAAAACAACGGCATCAGAATATGGCACAAATGATGTCCCTGTGAGACGAACCCTTCCAAGGAAAGATCTGCTGCTGTTGGCCTTATTATAGCTATAAACATTAGCATCAAGGGTGAGGTTAGAGAGGTTATTTGGATCAGAGACATTGAAGTAAAAGCTTTCATTCCAAACAGGATTCAGGTCTTTTTCTTTAGTAGTGGTACGAAATTTTTGTCCATCAAAGTGGAGCTCCACATAAGTATCAGATAAGCCTTGCCCATCTTTGGCTATAAGGTCATAGGCACTCACAACCTCAATCCCTAGTTTGAGATTACTCATGGGTTTTTCAATTAGAATTGACAAGAGACTGATAAAAAAAAATATAGCAGAATTTGGCAGGAGAGACGGAGAACCTGAAAAGGAAGGAGCAAACAGTTCAATATTGGTCAAAATAACTGACATAAACAGTCAGGAGAAGAAGAAGAACCAAACAATTCGCACCAATGGATTTGAATACTAAACAGTAGAACATGTTAAAATTTAAATATCAACCACACTAACAAAAGAGAAATTTGTTTTACCTAGTATACCTACCATAAATCGATATTCAAGATGACAGTGATCCAATTCAATATCTTCGAAAAGAAAAGTAAAGGGTACAGGTTGAAGATATTTAAGTTAACCATGAAAACCATGGAATCTAAATGCAACTCAACTTAATGTAGTACATTTCCAACTATCTAGAGTCGATACATTAATCCTGTTTGCCATTTTGATCAACAAGGGTGCACATTTTCTGTTAATCCAGAACCCATAGGTCTTCTAATACTGTCTCAAGCTCGTCATTTATTACCCCTAAGCTGATGGGAAGCATGAACTTAATTATTTAATCAAATCTAAAACTCCTGCTCACAGTGTGAGCCCATACTCAACCTCAATGAGTAGGGCTAACACCTGGAACTTTTTAACTTTGAATAGGAGGTAATAGAGTGACGATGCCATGATAAATTACATTTTTCCCAAATTACTAGGCTGGTGGGAAGCAATAAATTTAATCATCCAATAATCTAACCCCTTGTATCCATACAGTGTCTTTTACTGATTCCCCAATTATCTGACCAGGAGACAGTGCATCAGGCATAAAGTAAAGGCAATAAATTTCATGACTCCTTAGCAAAGTTAACAAGATTCAAGACTAACTTGACCCCTTTCTTTTTTGGAGCAAAAAAACATTTTAAGACTACTTAACAAAGGCATTAACTTCCACACACAATTATTGTAAATTTAAAAATTATGCAGCAGAATATGGGGTTCGAACATAGAATGTTTTCTCTTACAATAGTTTCTTTTGATTTCCCTCATACTTTTCAGTAACCAAAAGTATCATATATTACCATGAAACTCCTAAGAAACAAAAGAACAAAACAAAAACTGGTAAAAAAAAGGGTAATTTAAAAGATAATAATAATAAATCCATAGGTTCCTTTAAAAACATAAAGAGAGCAAAAAAATTATGTATCTTTCACTTCAACAAAGTCCACAGAAAGCTTCAATATTCTCTAGCTTTCTAATAGAACCCACGGATTACAATAGAACAAATTTTTAAAAATGAACATAAAAAGGAATAAGCATCAAAAAGCCCTTAACTTTTCCTTTAATTATTTTAAGATTCCAACTACAATCTAAAAGGAAGACAGGATATACAGAGTCTTCAAAAAAGATCTCATTTTTCATCGGAACAGATCAGAAAAGATTTTTTCCGATTCTCTCTCATGAATCCGATCCTCCAAAAAAAATTTAAGAAATTAGTGAATACGCAGAAGCAGAGAACCTAAAATCAATTTTCCGGGAAAAACTTTTTGCTGAATCAAACAGATGAACAGACAACTAATCTAATCCATCCGGTTATTCAAAAATTCCAGGGAATGCTAAAAACCCAGAAGCCAAAAGCTACCTTTTAAGGAAAACTTTATACCCAAAAACAAAAATTTTTAACTTTTCACAAATGGGTCAAAGAAACCATTTAGCTCAAAAGTCCAAACACAGCATATTACATATACCATAAAACAAAAACAACAAGCACACATACATGCATACAAAATCATTTACAGCTGATTAAATTCAAACCCCATGTGTAAAACAAAGTTAACGATCATACCCAGAAAGAAGAAAAGGCAAACGCACCTTAATTAGAGCTACAGAGTTTCACTCAGGAGATGAAGAGATAAGCTCAGAGAAGTTGACGTTAAGCTAAGCTGAGCATCAAAGACTCAAAAGAGCCTAATATGTAACAAAGAAAAGAAGCAGAAATGAGAGCCCAGGAACTTTTCTGAGATGGTTCAAAACGAAAAGAGAGAGAGAGAGAGAGAGAGAAAGTCGTCGCAAACGAGTAAAATGGTTCTAAAACGAAAGAGATAGAGAGAGAATATTGATTATATGAACAGAAAGGACTAGGTCTACTTTGTGAATTGTGTGTGTAAGTGATATTTGTCATTTTGTCTTTGTTCATTTGTACTTTTGTTTTTAGCCAGACAAAACATATGGAGATGTATTTCTAGGTAATCGTGAATGGACTCGCTGCACTGGTCAAACACGTGTTTGCGAGTCTCTCCACCAATAAAATTGTAAAGTTATAACTTCCTTGCTAAGGCTTAAATTCAGAGTTAATACCTTGTTCAGTTTTGCTAGATGCACTATTCACCAATAATATCATGGCACTTTCGCAATTTTTTGCCACATCTGTATTATGCGACAAATTGAAGTTGGTTGTCTGTTGTAATCGCAATAACTCACTGTTTTTTTTTTCCAGTCACCGACAGTTATGTAAAGGTGTGTTTAAAAGTGTGTTATATATTATCCGAAAAATAAATAAATAACACTTGTACTGTTTTTCATTTAGTTAGAGACACCTCACAATTCTCATAAAATTTCACATACTCTTTTACTTAACTTGTGACTTGATTACATTACTTATATGTGAGGCCACTATTGATACTTGGTGCAAGGCAATTCAATTCAATAGCCACTTGGCACATGTATAAACTGCAGTAATTTGTGCCTCTAGACTTTTTCTTCTTCTAATAATCCCTTACATAATTTGGGTCCACCACAGGTCCACAGCACAATAAGAAAAGATAGAGTTGTGAAATTTTCTATAGAAATTAGACTTAACAACCTTAGGCCCACAAATAATGTTAGGAATAGACCCAACTACACACCCAAGTCTACTATATGCTTAAGTGTCACATTTTGATTAGTGCACCTATTTTTTCCCAACAAATACCCATAGTGGTCCAATGTGTAAGTACTAAAATTTACTCACAAGTTGACAAGCATGCTGTGAAATTGGTGTGTCCGTAGGCTGTAGACCCATATAAAAGAAGGAGAAGATATCCCATGGAGCAACTCCACGAGATAATCTTTTTTTTTTAAAGTACGTGGGACTCATATGTAGAGGTCTCATATGTTGTAAGAGAGTGACTTCATGGAGCTACTCCCTAAACTAATATCCTGACCTACAAGCATTTCATAGGGGAAAATTGGAATTAAATATTAAAAATTTATATGAAAATATGTCATTTTAATTAAAATTTTAAATTATGTGGCACAATATAAATTGTTACATATAAGAAAGCACAAACTATATTATTGGGTTCATAAACTTTAGGCCATAAGTTATTTTATCTCCTAAAGCTTAAAGTGGTCATTTTCAATAACATTTGACAAAATTAGTCAAGTTCCTTGTTACTACTTAATTACAATTGTCATTTGCATGTTTTAAGTAGTAAGGGTCGGCAATAACCTCTTCTTCTTTTTTTATAATTCAATACTATAATGAGGTAGGAAGAATTTGAACCTTGATCCTCATAATAAATAATAACAAGCTATACTATTGAATTAGAAGGCTCTTAATCAAAATAATCATTAGAATGAAAAATGTCTTAGTTTTGCATATGTTTATTAAATCCAAAAATATCTCCTTAGTTCTGAAATATTATATTTATCTAAGTTATATAATTCATTATCTAAGATAAAATTACTTTACCTCAATTAACATGGGGTGGAGTACTGTATCAAGTAAAAAAAAATGATAATGTTATGACTCGAACTCAAAGTATTACACGTGATACGTAATTTTCACAATTATAAGAATGTTTCACACTAAATGGAGCTACAAAATATCAAAGATTAAAAACCTAAAATGAAGAAGAAGAAGACGAAGAATGTGAGATCAATTGTCATAATTGATTTTTTTTTAAATAAAATTTCTATTATTTTTCTCCCTGTGTTAAACTAGGTTTAATATATAATAAAAAAAATGCAACATGGACAACAAAAATCGAAAATCATTTTCGTAAGAAACTAACTAATGTTAGACCTTTTTTTCTTTTTTTAATGTTTACATAATAGGTGGAGGTGAGGGAATTTGAAGTTTTGAACCCAAGTTCATTTCATTAAAAGTACTGGACAATGTCATTGAGTTACAACCACAAAATTCTTGGTAAATAATGTTAAACTTAACCCCATAAAAGAGAAAAATGTCTCATACGTTATATTGTTGCTTGATCTTTGCCAAAAGGTCAAGAGAGGTACACGTTATTATGTTGCTTTTTTTTTTTAGTAATTCAATAGTTATAATGGTGAAAAGAGATTTAAAACCTGAACAAATCTATTGAAAATATTATGATGTATCTTTTTTTATTATTGAAATATAAGATGTGTGAGTTGAATTACAGAATACAGAACTCTTAATATTATTGTAAATGTGTAACATCCTACTACAATCATTATTGATCTCGTGCATAAATAAATAAGAGATATCATAACAAACGCATAAAGGTTGTCCTCAATTCACACACACACACACATATATATATATATATATATATATATATATATATACTAGTATTATACCTGTGCGATGCACGGTTTAATAAAAAATATTTTGATAATATAATTAAATTTAATACCAAATAAAATGAAAAAAGAATTAATTCAAAATTTAAGATTAAAAAATAAATTGTGCTTGTACACTGAAAAGAAATTTAATTTTTATTTCTTATTTTGATATTTAAATCATTTGTTTTAGTGTTGATTTTATTCAAATTGTTATAAGTTATATCAACCCTAAACCAGTATATGTATCCATATGTAACATTCTAAATTAATAATAAATTAAAATATAACACCCTAACTTAAAGTAATGTTTGTAATTGTATTGTGTTTTAGCCTTTAAGAACACATATATTATTTTTTTTAATCATAAAAAAAAAACAGAAATATTAATATTACACAAGAAAAAATAATGAATTCAATAATTGAAACAGTTGAAAACAAAATTAAGCCAAAACCTCATTTCATTAATGAAAAAATATCCAAATCTTTGAACTTAAAAAAAAAAAAAAAAAAAAAAAAAAAAAAAAAAAAAACGGAGTTAAGTAAAGATAGACTTACATAGAAATTTGGACGGATGGATTCTCTCGTATTAAATTTCATGTTTGACAACAAATTTTGCTTTTAATTAAAGAATATAGATTACATGGAATAAAGCACCAAACAAAAGCCATAACAAATTAAATCCATTATAAAATATTGATGTCAACAACAAATAATCATGTAATAAGAAATTAAAAAAATACAAATATATTGCTTGCTATATTGACTTCTAAAAAAAAAAACTAAAAGGTGTTAGTAAACATAGAATTTAAGTCTATCTATAAAACTTATTGATAAAAATCATATTATATGTAGGGATAAAGGCCCAAAATCATATACTGAGCCTTGGGCCTTAGCCGAGGACATTGATTGGTCCGAGGATGAATAAACAATAGTAAGGGTGTTAAGCTCAGAGTCCCATAAATAACATGCAGACAGAAATGTTGGAAAAGGTGGTCCGAGGAGGAGTGTCTCCTTGGATAAACGAAGCGCAAATCAAATGCATATCCTATCACTCAAAGTGACCTTCCAAGAAACTCCACTGATAGGGGCGTGCATTACGAATGTACTGAAAGAATGGGAGCCAGGAAATATCTAAGAAAAAGCTGCTGCCACCACATTGAATGCTCTGCAGCTAACTTTCTGGCCGCATTTATGTGGAAAAGACCCCTGAACAGTGCTGTCTTAGCTACCCCAACTCACAGAGGGCCAGAAAGGGTGTCCGATGCGACAAGCACTCAAGTAGTGGCTTGGATGATTAACAAATGGAGGGCCAAGATCATTAGAATAGAGATATATAATGTAAGGGACCCCTAGCAAAGAGGGGATCGAAAAATCAAGGGAGAAACACTGTAGCAATCAGGAAATAAACTTGTAATCATACTTAAGATAAATATACACGAACTGATCTCCTCGGACCTGGCCGAGGACAACTTTCTTTAGTTGGAATCAATCTATCTTCCTGTTCTTATCCTTTGAGCCCACTGTATTTGTTGTCCAACCCACTTTGACCTAGTTTTCCAACTCACTCTCTACAAATTCATTGTTTTGGACTTTTTTGGTCCAAGTCCATCCACTTTTTAGGCTAGGGACTCAAATCTGATCCATACAATTGGCGCCGTCTGTAGGAAATCCTGGTGTTATAGTGAGTCTAACGTTCAAATATGGTAGGTTCAGGTCCACACCAGGCAGAATCTATGGGGTCCCAACGTGAAAATCATTTTGTCAACCTCGAGCAAAGGAAGGACCGGGAGGGGAGTGTGCACACTACCTAGACCGGTAGGAGCCAGTCACGGGGGAAGAGTCACCTCTCTCACGAGGAAGATACCAGAGCCCTGCAGCTGGAGATTAACCATCTGAAAAGAAAGCTGTGCCACGAACGGCAAAAGCGAACTCCCTCATGTTCTAACTCTTCTTCTGACGATGAAAAGGATGGTAGCTATAGATGTAAATCAAGAACCCCTCCCAATGAGTCTTTTTCGTATGTCGAAGATCACCACCTTGAGCGCAGAAATAAGAGTTCATTCTCCAAAAGCTTGAGAAACGATGCGATGAGCAGGGCGCTCAACCAAATCTCTAAGTCACCCTTCACATGCAGAATAGAGGAGGGGACACTCCCTCGACAGTTCACCCAGCCCATATTCACCATGTATAATGGTCAAACGTACCCTGTGGAGCACGTGAGCCACTTCAACTAGAGGATGGCTGTGCACTCAAAAAATGAGGCCCTGATGTGCAAGGTGTTCCCCTCCAGTTTAGGGCCTGTGGCGATGAGGTGGTTTGATGGCCTAGCTGCAGGTTCCGTCAATTCCTTTAAAGAGCTCACCCAAGCCTTTGGGTCCTGTTTCATCACATGCAGTAGGGTCCCTTAGCTTTTAGACTCCTTGTTATCCATGTCCATGAGAGAAGGGGAGACCCTAAAGACGTACTCGGACAAATACTGGAAGATATTCAATGAGATAAACGGTGACTTTGACGATGTGGCCATCAGGACCTTCAAGGTAAGCCTGCCTACTGACCATGGTTTGAGGAAGTCCTTGACTGGGAAGCCTGCTACCAGTGTACGCAAGCTCATGGAGCTGATTGATAAGTATAAGAGGGTAGAGGAGGACCAGCAGTAAGGCAAAGGGAAGGGTAAGGCTATCACTCAGGAGAGGGAGGATTTCAGGTCGGACCCATACAACCATAACAGACCCCAGAGGGATTTTGGTGGGCAGTCTGGGTCTACGGCTCCTCAGACGGTTAACGTGGTATTCTGAGAACCAGTACATCAAGTCTTAGAGAAAATCAAAGATGAGCCATACTTCAAATGGCCAAACAAGATGGGAGGAGGCCCCACGAAGCGCAACCAAAGCCTTCATTGCCAATACCACTAGAAATGAGGGCATACGACCGAGGACTGCAGTAATCTGTGGAATCATCTAGAGCAACTGGTCAGGGATGAAAGGTTGCAACAGTTTTTGTATCGGCCCAACGGGTAGGGAGATCAAGCAGGATCAAGGGCTCAGGGGAACGCCTCTTCTAGGCCCCATTTGGGTACAATTAACGTCATCTTTGCTGCTCCTGGGAGAACTGGATTGCAGCCCTCCAGGGTGATGTCCGTAACTCAGCTACCCGTCGAGTACTCTAGCCGAATGCCGAAGAGGGCAAGAATGGAGGCTCGACTAGTGTTGAGCTTTTCAGATGAAGATAAGGTGGGAACCATACAGCCACATGACGATACTTTAGTGATCACCTTCAGGATAGGAGGGTACGATGTGAAGCGAGTCATGATGGATCAAGGTAGTGGGGCAGAGATCATGTACCCTGACTTATACAAGGGGTTGAACCTGAGGCCCGAGAATTTGACAGTCTATGATTCACCTCTAATGAGCTTTGACGAGAAGGTTGTCATTCCAAAGGGTCAAATTAGACTACCCGTACAGGCAAGGTCAGAAGTGGTGGAGGTGAATTTTATTGTGGTGGATGCCTACTCCCCCTATACGGCCATCGTGGCAAGACCCTGGCTTCATGTCTTGGAGCCATTTCCTCCACCCTGCATCAGAAGGTGAAATATCCGTCTGGGGATCGGATTGAGGAGCTCGTTGGGAGCCAATCCGTGGTGAGGTAGTGCTTGATCGCCGTAATAACGCATCAGCCAAAGGTGGAGCCCTCGGCCTTAGCGGATAGGGGCTTATAGCAATTAAAGGGCCCGACACTACCCTCGAATGGGACAGTCGAAGAGACAAAGTGTGAGGATTTAGAAAAGTTTGTTGTCGGTGACGACCCAGAGAAGTTCTTTCAAGTCGGAGCTCGGCTGCCCCCCCAGGAGAAGGAAGAGCTAGTAGAGTTCCTTAAGAGGAACATGGACGTGTTTGCATGGAGTGCTTACGAAGCTCCCAAGGTGGATTCAAGCTTTATATGTCATCATTTGAACGTCAATCCATCGGTTATTCCCAAGAAGCAACCACCTCGGTGCTCATCTAAAAATCATTCTGATGCTGTCAGAGACGAAGTGACGAAACTTAAGCAGGCTGGGGCTATTTAGGAGGTATTTTACCCAGAATGGTTGGCCAATACTATGGTGGTGAAGAAGAAAAGCGGGAAGTGGCGAGTATGTGTAGACTTCACCGACTTGAACAAGGCCTGTCCAAAGGATCCTTTCCCCATGCCTGGGATTGATCAGTTAGTTGATGCGACAGTTGGTCATCCTCGGATGAGCTTCCTGGATGGCTTCCAAGGATACCATCAGATACCTTTAGTTTTGAATGACCAGGAGAAGACAGTCTTTGTCACCCCTATTGGGAATTACCACTACAAAGTGATGTCTTTTGGTCTAAAGAATTCAGGATCTACCTATCAGAGAATGATGACCAGGATATTTGACCCTCATCGAGGAAAAAGCATTAAGATCTATATAGACGACATGGTGGTTAAAAGCAAAGTGGAGTTCGGGCACATTAACGACCTCAGGAATATCTTTGAGATTTTGAGGAGACACAAGCTGCGACTTAATACTTCGAAATGCTCTTTTGGTGTCGGATCAGGGAAGTTCTTGGGGTATATGGTCACTCACCGCAGAATTGAAGTCAATCCTGATCAAATTATGGCAATTAACAATTTACAACCACCTCGGAACCCCAAAGAGGTCTAGAAGCTGACAGGAATAACTGCTGCTTTAAACCGATTCATCTCTCGGTCAGCAAATAGGTGTAGACCCTTCTTCTAATTGTTGAACAAGTGGAAGGGATTTGAGTGGATAGAGGAGTGCGTCCTGGCCTTTTAACAATTAAAGGAATACCTTTCTCGGCCACCCATTATGTCAAGGCTCGAGGTGGATGAAGTTTTGTTTGCTTACATTGTTGTGGCCCCCCATGCGGTGAGCTTGGTGCTGATACGGGTTGATAGTAGGGTGCAAAGGCCTGTTTACTATGTGAGCAAGTCACTACATGAGGTCGAGGTCCGTTACCTGCCACTAGAAAAGGCCATCTTGGCGGTGGTGCATGCTATACGCAAGCTACCCCACTACTTCCAATCGTACACAGTTATGGTATTAACCCAACTTCCACTACGAGCACTACTTCGGAGTGCTGATTTCACGGGGAGGATAGCTAAATGAGGTACAATGCTAAGGGTTTTTGACATCAAGTATATACCTCGCACCTCTGTCAAGGTCCAGGTCCTCGCAGATTTGGTGGCCGAGTTCGCTGAATCCCCATTAGGAGCTGAAGCAGAGAGCCGAGGCATGGATGGAAAATCAGTTGGCATGGTCTCCCTACAGGAGCCTTTATCATGAAGAGTATACGTTGATGGTGCAGCAAATCAAAAGGGCTCTGGAGTGGGGCTAGTCCTAATATCTCCTGAGAAGATCACTATCGAGAAATTTTTTAGACTAGGATTCTCAGCCACCAACAACGAGGCCGAGTATGAAACTCTGCTGATGGGGATGACTATGGTTCAGAAAATGGGTGGAAAGGTCGTGGAGATATTCTCGGATTCCAGATTGGTCATAGACCAGGTGGGAGGGGAGTTAGAGGTTAAGGACGTAAGGATGCAGGAATATTTGAATCAAGTTAGGCGCCTACAATTAGGGTTCCAGTCTTTCAGCTTGCTGCATATCCCTAGAAATGGAAACACACATGCTGACTCTCTAGCCACCCTTGCAACCTCTTCGGCACAGGGTCTACCTCGGGTCATCCTTGTTGAAAACTTGTACCGGCCAACCGAGGGGAAGAGAGACATGGTCCATGTCTATTAAATCAGGGTAGGACCTAGCTAGATGGACCCAATAGTGCTGTTCCTAAAGGAGGATACCTTGCCCAAAGATAAGTCGGAAGCTGATAAGGTGCGAAGGAAGGCTCCTCGGTTTTGGTTGTCCGAGAACCAAAAATTGTATAAATGCTCTTTCTCCAAGCCGTATTTGCTGTGCATACACCCTGAGACATCAAAACTACTTCTGGATAAAGACCCAAAATCATATACTGGGCCTTGGGCCTTGGCTGAGGATGTTGATTGGTCCAAGGACGAATAAACAATAGTAAGGGTGTTAAACTCAAAGTCCTATAAATAACATGCAAACAGAAAGGTTGGAAAAGGTGGTCCAAGGAGGAGTGTCTCCTCGGATAAACGAAGCGCAGATCGAATGCATATCCTATCACTCAAAGTGACCTTCCAAGAAACTCCACTGATAGGGGCGTGCATTACGAATGTACTGGAAGAATGAGAGCTAGGAAACATCTAAAGAAAAGCTGCTGCCACCGCATTGAATGCCCTGCAACTAACCTTCTGGCCGCATTTATGTGAATAAGACCCCTGAACAGTGCTGTCTTGGCTACCCCAACTCACAGAGGGCCAAAGAGGGTGTCCGATGTGACAAGCACTCAAGTAGTGACTTGGATGATCAACAAATGGAGGGCTAAGATCATTAGAAGGGAGATATATAATGTAAGGGACTCCTGGCAAAGAGGGGATTGAAAAATCAAGAGAGAAACACTGTAGCAATCAGGAAATAAACTTGTAATCATACTTAAGATAAATATACATGAACTGATCTCTTCGGACCCGGCCGAGGACGACTTTCTTTAGTTGGAATCAATCTATCTTCCTGTTCTTATCCTTTGAGCCCACTGTATTTGTTATCCAATCCACTTTGACCTAGTTTTCCAACCCACTCTCTACAAATTCATTGTTTTGGACTTTTTGGGCCCAAATCCACCCACTTTTTGGGCTAGGGACTCAAATCTGGTCCATACAAATATATTACAGATTATGGCAAGTTTTAAATTTCTAAAAGCTTTTAGTAGTAAACGGGCCGGGCTTTGCACGGTTTTGGTCATAAACTTATAACATTAATAATTTTATTGAGAAACACTAATTAATGATTGAAGAGAAATGCTATACCTGGTTGGACTAAGACATAACTTTTACTTATTCAAATAACACTTAAGGTGAAGTAGGGTGAGAAACAACAAATAATAATTATAACATACCGGCATAATAACATTTATATTTAATTATAATGAAACGCTTGCATCTCAAAGTGCCAAATTAATATCAACACTAAACATGCTAATATGTTTATGTTAATTAATGTAAATAAGCATAAAATTAATATCAACATCTAACACACTACTATTGCATGAATTATGATTAAAATTAACCTAATATTTTTACTTTAACCCCAAGCAAACATTCTGAATTTACAAATTAAAACTACCCAAATTTATAAAATAAAATAAAAAAATTTGAAAGCAAAATTCACAATAACACACACATAAATATATAGACACAAAGAAACTCTGAATTCAATAATTACAAGCAATATTAATTTATAAACATTAAAAAAAATCTGGAATTAGAGTTAAAGTAAAGATACTCACATGAAAATTGAATTAACTTTGATAGCAAGGGGGAGGCAAAGAAGTCATGGAGATTTCACATCACCTTCAATATCCATTGTTCTTACATCACCCTTTTTATATTTAATCAATTTGCTATCTCCATTCATTGTGAAGTGATGTTCATTATCATGGTTTTGGATGCTCAAATCTTGGTCTCATGGCTACTTCTGGGATCTACACATATTGGAAAACAGATCTTTCAAAAAGTGAATAAGATTTTTGTTAAAATTAATATGTTAGTTTTCATGGAAGATATACAATTGATTCTGAAGACCATAATAAGCATATAAATTAGATCAAGGTTAACCAAAATAACTTAAACAAAAGACAACCTGCACACAAAACATATTCAATTTAATGGAAAAAAAATAAAGAAGAGAATTTTATGAAAAAAACAAAAGAAGAAGGCAAATACATACATGCAAGTTTCATAGTTAAGGTAAGTATGAGAAGGAAAGAATACATCAAGAAACCGTATGGTAGCAAAAAGGAAAAATATACCAAACCATATATATACCCCCACTTTTATATTAGATAATTTTAAGTTATGAAGAAGTTGATAACTTGATATGAACAAAAATAAAAAGGAGTTTACGTAATTAAGAAGTTTATGTTAATTACATATTAGTTTTTTTTTTTTTTTTACTTTATCCCAAAAAATTAGTTAATGTTATTAGATTGTTATTAATTTTTTTTTAGTTTACGTTAAAGTTAATAAATATTAGCTATTTTTTTGTTATTTATTCTAAAAGGAAAAAAAATTGAGAAGAAAAAATAATACTTTTAAATTTGTTACTTTATTATTAGGAAATAGATGATGTAGGATAAATGTTTATCCCAAAAAAAAAAAAAATTACTAACTTAAGCTAGTAAAATTGTTACTTTATAAATTTTTTTTTTTAAAGAAATTCATTAGAACACTTATTGTTACTTTATCCAAAGAAGTTGATAAAGATCAAAAAACTTTTTTTTTTTGAAAGCGTTTTTATCTAAAAACTTAAGTGAATGAATTTATTGAAAAATCTAAAAAAAAATTTGCAATTTGGTAAAGCCACTTGACGCAACTACGACTTTTAAGTCTAACTTTTATTATATAATATATAATATATATATTTTATAATCTCTAAAAAAACTTTATTTATTTATTTATTTCTGCTGATACACTCAGTTTATATATACAAATTATAAACACGAGCAATAAATGAACCTTCATTTATCTATTAAAAAAATAGTGGGTGCTACTCACTCTACACTATGGCTGTTTAAAGAACACGTGTTAAGCGCCTTTTTGTGGCCTGATTTATTTAATTAGTGTTAACGGTGTGCACAAAATTTTTTACTTTTTCCTTACATAGTTTTTGTCTTTTTTTTTTTTTTCAATTTATGTCAATTTTTCAGTTCTATTGGTACTATTTGAGATTTTTTTGACTTTTTCTGACAATTTTTTTTTGTCTTTTCTGCACTTAACCAGCACCGCTCGGTGCTGGTTAACACTCTCCTTATTTAATATCGTATATTTGGGATAACTAAAAAGTACAAACATGCTTTTAGAGAACATCTATATTTTTTTTGCTTACATTAGAGAACATCTATGTATAAAAAGAGCCAATGGCTCTATCTACAGTGAATCAAGTTTTGGACACTAGCTACTAAAAACGCACTGTTTTAGTACTTTCAAAGACAGCTTTAGTTTTGTCAAATTTCGATGGAAAAAACGCACTGTTTTAGTACTTACAAAGACGGAAAATTCTTAGGTAGTCCCGGAGTACAGTGAATTGGTGCTCCCTCCTCTCACATTCATGGTGGACCCCACCATGAATTTAATGAGCGGACCCCACCATGAATGTGAGAGGAGGGAGCACCATTCTCCGTGCTCCGGGAGTACCTAAGAATTACTCTACAAAGACAGCTTTAGTTAGACATGGCAAAACGGTTAGAATTTTTTGATCCGATCTGACTTGAAAAATATTTGATTTGAACCTTTTTTTTTTATCCGAAGCAAAAACGGGTTGACCCGTGACCCGACTCGTGTTTTTTTCGGGTCAACCCGACCCGATCCGAACTCAAACCATTTTTTTAAAACTTTTTTTTGGTAAAAAAAAAATAGTAAAATTAAGACAATATTGGTTTAATTGTTTATTGTGAACTTTAAGGAAACAATTGATACATTTACATAACTGTATGCAAATTAATTGAAAGATAAATGCATGTGGTTGAGCATTCTGTAATGAGTAAAGATTTTTAGATATCAAATAGCAAAATACATGCCAAAATAATCTGTAGAGTTAAAAACATAGATTTAAAATTGTAGACATGTGTGAGAAACATTCACAAGTGTGAAAATAGTGAAGTCAAAGTATCAAATTAGCATAAATTATGAATGCTTAGACCTATTTTTTAACAATTTATGTCCAAAATAAACGGTTTTTCAAAATAAATTATGATATTTCTTAGAGTATGTGTTACTTAACAATGATATGATATTCATAAAAAGACCATGTGTAAATAAGTAAGCAATCAAACTTTAATGTATATCTTAAATTGAAATAGAATGTCAACCACAATTGATAATAGATTATAAAATTAATTTTTAAGATTGCAAATTTCTTATATGTTTTTATTCTTTATCAAATGAGTTATCCAATAAGTCATTTGTAATTTTGTTTTATGTTTTGGGATGTTGATATTGTGTAGAAATAAAACTTGTGTATTTGTTTTACTTATCTTTGTGTTATTTTGTTTTAGATAGCAATGTTAGGATTTGTATAATTTTAAAATTATTGAATAAGTATTAATAAGTTTAACTGAGCTCATTCTTGATATAAGTAGTGAATTCAAAATAATGCATTTTACATTAAGTAATTTGTTGCATAACTTTCCAAATAGCAAATACATGTTGTTTTCTTTAAAAAAAAAAAATTCATGTGAAAAATACAGGTCAACCCGACCCTACCCGCAACCCAATTGACCCAAACCCGATTTTAACCCGCTTAAAATGACTTGTTTTTGACTCGTGACCCGTTTGACCCGCAACCCGATTGCCCGACCCGACCCGCCCGTTAAGCCATGTCTAGCTTTAATTTTATCAAATTTCAATGGAAAAACGCACCGCTTCAATTTGGTGAGCTGACATATTTCTTTATATTTTTTTATTAGTACACCAGTTTTTTTTGTTTTGAGAAGTAATTTGTACACCAGCTTGGTTTGATCTACATGTTTTTGTTTTTAATATATATATATATATATTAAATTGCCATCATATTTTTACAATTGTTGTTAATTCCTTTCAAAATAAAACAATAATATATCATATTAGAACTAACAATAACTAAAAGTAAATGTATTGTGAAAAAAAAAAGTATTAAATCCATACCATTTTTTATAACAAATCTTAGTAAATTGTTATTCTAATTAAAACTTAACAATGAAATTATTTTTTTGTCTACCAATAACAACCCGTAACAACCTACTACTTATGATTTGTGATAAAAATATTGTGGATATAACATTCTTTTGTGAAAATATTAAGACATTTTATTGTCGTCACAATATTTTCATAACGGCTAAGGTCTCAATTTTTTACAATTCAAACTAAAATATAATAAAGTTATAAAGGTAATATGAAAATGTTATGTCATTCTTTCTATTTTCTATAAAACAAATTTATTAGTCAATTTTTGTTGAGCCAAAATTCATTGTTTAACGTAATGTTTTCTTGGGTTGAATTTTTGTATTTTGTTTTGTATATATATATATATATATATATTTTTTTTTTCTTTCTTTCTTTCTTTATGCACCATTTTAAGTAAAAACACATAGTTTTACACACATACAGACACACACACAAACCAAAAAACAAAAACAAAAACAAAAACTTAGGATTAAAACACTTTTCATCATTTATGTTTGGGGTAGTTCATAATTCCTCCTTAAACTTTAAAATCAAGCAATTTCCCCCTTAATATTTTGGAAAAGAGCAAATATGTCATATCATTATTCTCTCAATTAAAACCTAATGAAAGCTTACGATTCTTAAAATATTTCATTGTGTAAGTCTAAAAATATACTCCTACTAAATTTTAACATCCCAAAAATTTTCTTCACGTATTTTGAGTTTTAGATGGTAGTAATGCATAGAAAGTTGGAATGATAATATAAGGTGTTTTATTTATTACTTAGAGAACATTGATTTTCTAGATTTAAATCTTCGAAATTTATAATTTATCAAATGGAAAATTCGATGACACATGCCTTTTGTTTTTTTTTTTCTTCTTGTCTTGCCTAAAACGGGTGTTCATTAAAAACTAATTAAGCTAAAGATTGCACCTAGACTCATGTAGAATGATAAAGAAGAAAGTATGAATGACAAAATTTTGATTGTGTATGGTTGAAGGTATTTGATGAAGAGTTTTAATTGTAGCATATGACATCATACATTGCAAAAATTTAAATATTGTGACAAGATTTTAGCAAAACTCAATTGCTTATTGTTGGAAGATGCTCATATTCGTTATCATTCTTAAAAGTTTTTATTAAGTGGATATTACCTTTAGCAAATAGATATCGAAATTCTTATACATAAAGATTAACTTTGTATGACATACATTTTTTATGTATATAATTTCATACTTCTTCAAATAAAAATTCAATCTTAATATTCTTACTCAAGAGGTTACAGTTGCCAACAAGCCAAGGCAAACTGAGTTAGATTTATAGGCCAAAACTCAAAAGTGAGAAGTAAACTTAAATTCTAAACCTTTCGTAAAGTTGTCTTAATTTTTTTTCTTCTCTTTTCTTTTTAATGGAAAATGCTAAATTTATTGTTAATTCTAATAAAAAAATTATAAATTAACGTAATAATAAATATAATTAATTGTCAACAAAATAATGTAAATAATTTTTTAAATATTTTATTTTTTAAAATAATTGATTCATCAATTTTCAAAGGCTTATGTATTAAATTTTATGGTATTCCTAATTTCATTTTTCTAGAGACGAAGTAATATAAGACTAAGAGGGGCTATGGTTCCTGTGAAAATTTAAAGTTATTTTATATATATAAGATTTGAAAGTTTAGGTCTAAAAATTTATACTTGATCCCCTCAAAACTGAAACTGATCCAAAGAACCCAAAAATTATAATGATAACTTGTCTCATATTTGAAGCTTACCCCCTCCCAAAATAAAAATGCAAAAAATTTATTTTATTGATAAGTAAAAACAAACTCCTTATTTATTAGCGCTCCCCCCCCCACAAAATATCTCTTCCTAAAAAAAAAAAAAAAAGTCTCTAAGCTGGTTACCACCGTGGCATCCACATCAACTATGAACTTTAAGAAATTATCAAAGTATTTGTGAATTAAGCGCCAATGGCTAGTAAAAACCATAAAATCAATCGTCTACAAACTTATTTATAGAGTGTTTGTACTTGTAGTTACTTTTCAAGCTTCTAATGCAACTAAAATAAGCCTTTTCAATTGGTAGTGTTCATCAATTATTGCGGTCAGGGTTTTGAGATTTTTTCCCTCCACATTTATCTAGTTGGTTTATAAAATCTGACTATCACATTGAGGGAGAGACAAAATAAAAAATATAAAAAATTCAAAAAAATTATTTAATTTTGTACATTGAAAAAAAATTTATAAATGATTTTCGATGATTTTTGGGGCTTAAAAGTTTCATTCATCAAAAAATAAAGTTTCATTTTGGTAGATCATAAAAGATTCAATTAAAAAGTATCGTGTCTTTACATCTGTTTATATTTCATTAATACAGAGTAGAGTATAAATTGATTCTCGAAAAAAAAGAGTAGAGTATAAATAATTTTATTTTTCAAATAGTAATTTTGTTTTGAAATTTAGTATTTTCTTTTTATTGAATGATCAAAATTTTGTAATCCATACTTTTGACCTTTCCTTCTTATCCTAATAAGAATTGGAAACAAATGAATGTAATCCAACGGTGAGCGAGTGTTGGACATTCGTGTGCCACCGCAAGTATAATTATCAATACTGGCCTATATCAATACCTGTTCAAAATCCAACAGAGAAGAATAGTTTTGTTTATTAGGTAAAGAACACATTTTTCTGACTCTCTGAAAGTCCTTGGTCAAAATCAACTCTCTGCCCACTGTTTTTATTTTTTGGCATGTGGCTACTTCTGGCTAGCAGCCCAGTTCACAGAACCATCAAAACCGAAAGAAAGCAAAGCCAAACAACATGGCCCCACCCATGCCAGGATGGAGATGCTGACCCTAATTTTCCAGTCTTGTTGAAATGATTTGGGGTATTTTACAAAATTTATCATTGATATTTTTGAACGAGAAAACATATAATTTTTATAGACTAATTAAACCTCTTTACACATAAATTTTAGTCTTACACCAAGCGTTTTTACTATATATTTAAAGTAATTTTTTATTTTTACCAAAAAAAAAAGTAATTTTTATTGTTAATTTCATTTATATTATTATTATTATTTTTTTGAAAATGGACTTCCATTCATATAACTGCGAAAATGGAGTACAACATAGGGAAAACACAAGTACAGACAAATACATTTAAAGGAAAGAAAAAACTAGGGAGGCCCCTTTCGGTGGAGAAGGTATTGTAACACCGAGGGGGTGACTCCTTTCTAGACCTGTGTAGTTCCTAAGGTTCGGGCAAGCTGAGCAAGGTCATAAGCAGCTCTGTTGTGTTCCATTTTCAAGTGCCGAAGGGTCCAGCTTGGGAAAGAGGAGAGGAGGCCGAGAATTCCATGGAGGATGTGTCCTAGGGGGCCACCTGTTTCCTTTGCATTCAAGGATTCCACAATGGTGAGGGCATCAGATTCAAAGGCAGCCTGTGTGATATTCATCTCCAGAGCAAGGAGTATTCCTTGTTCAAGAGCAATGGCTTCGACTGTGTCAGCTTGGTAGCAGCCAGGGAGGACTTTGCTCATAGCAGCAAAAACATGGCCAGAAGAGTCTCGGATGGTAATTTCTATGCTTGAGGGGCTGCTGTCATGGGAGGTTGCTCCATCCACATTTATTTTGAAGGTGCTAGGAGAGGGGGGGGGGGGGGGCAGTCTAGCACGTGGATGGATTGGTTTTTTGCTGGAGAGCAGAAGATAAGGCTCCTTTGTAGTCAATGATAGTTCTCTTTGCAGTCTCCCATATTTGGTTAGGGGTTGCTGAGGTTGAATCATGGACTGTTTGGTTCCTGTTGTACCAGATGGACCAGGTTGTGACGAAGAAGGTTTCTAAGTCTTGATTGGTGCCACTGGTGGTGAACTGAAGAGCTAGATTAGTGAAGTCCCCATAATTGGCATCCAGGTTCACGAGACAGTTTTTCCAATTACTCCAAACCACTTTAGGAATGTCACATTTCAAGAGGGCATGCATAATACTTTCGGGGCATAGATCACAAATGGGGCAGATACCATCTATACTCACTCCTCTGGTTTTTAGGCAGTGCAATGTGGGGAGGGCATTCATGCATGCACGCCAGGCGAAGATTCTGATCTTGGCAGGGATATTGAGATGCCACATTCTTTTCCAGAGAGGGGAGCAAGGGTAAGCTCTTGAGCTTTCACCCCCATTAGATGGATGGATAATGAGGAGTGCTACATAGTAGGCACTTTTAACAGTGAATTCACCCTTCTTGTTCCTAATCCAGATAATTTGATCATTTGGGAGAGTGTAGCTTAGGGGAATGTTTAGGATGGTGTCTGCTTCGAAAGGTAGGAAAGTCCTTCTAACTAGATCAACCTTCCATCGCCTTGTATCTTCATCAATGAGTGACGACACCATGGGGAAATCATCAAAGGCACCAGGGGGGTGATGACTTTATAAGTAGTGGAGGCTGGGAGCCATTTATCTTCCCAAATATGGATCATTTTCCCATTGCGAATGCGCCATCTTGTGCCCTTTCTGATGACCTCCAAGCTGCTGTGGATGCTTCGCCATGCATATGATGGGTTGCAGCCAAGGATATCGTTTATATTATTGAATTATATTTTTAATTTTTTATTAATCTTTGCATGGTATGTGTATAATGCTAGTCTATACAATATCTCAATAATTAAGAAAATTTTTTTTTATAGAGTTTCAATCTATAGCGTTCGCTTCTAATGATTTTGTTTTTTATCATCAAACCAAGACACCAATTGATTTTTTGTGTAAACTGAGATTGAATTTCAGATCTCTTATTCAGCCATTAGTATTTCAATAAGCACATTCTTCGCACCTCAACAAATATTTCAAGAAGTTCAGTGATTAACAAACATGACAGACAACAAGTTTCATTAGGCTCTCATGTGATCTTTTTGGCAGTATCTAACTATAAAATACTAAACTAATATATAAAATAAAATTATTTGAAACAGTTTTTTTTTCTTCCAATTTTGAAACTTTTTACAATTTTTAGACAATTAATTTAATAATAAAGCCTTACATGATGTATAACACTTACGTCACAAATGCAACGTGTTAGATATAAACTATAATATTAAATAAAAAATATGATAAATAATTAAAGGTGAATGTTAATGAATGTCCCCAAGATAACTATTTTAGGAAAATGTTTTATTAGAAAATAAAATAAGCAATTAATGTTTGGGTCACGTTAATAGGTGCCGTTAGGGCAATTGTTTATAAACTTTTTAAAGAAAATTTTAAAGGTCATATTAACAGATGCCTTTAGGGTAATTGTTAATTAACCATAATAGGAAAGTTTTAACACAATTTTTATAAGAAATATAAAAAGTTGTCAACAACATTTATTATTTTATCATTCTCCCAATAAAATGTTTTAAAAAATAATTTCTAAACCAATGCCTTAAGGGCATTGGTTAACATTTCCCAATTTTTAATAATACTTTAAGGAAATTACATTTTACCATCTGTGGGTTCCTTTTTTGGAAAGTACCCAAGTCCATTGATGACAAAGGATCCTGGGCCTCCAAGGATGGATGGTTGGACTAGATCCGGTTCTCTGCGACCTATTGGGATCATTATATGAATCGGTGTGAGGGTCCTTTTTGGACGGTGCCCAAGCCCAAGTAGAAACGAGGACCTCGGGCCTTTTAGTTGTTGTTTTTAAGGGAATGGGCTTGGTTCACCGTAGCTAAATGGGTTGATTACGAAACAGATGGTGCACAGAATAGGAATCCTACAACACATACATACTAGCAAACATGAAATATATGCATTGAATAGCAAGAATCAATAAGGAGCAGTGCGATAGAGAAAGACACAAAGTAAACGTTAGGGGTCCTTAAGATACTGTGTAATATTTCCTTAATTTCTTAATTGTGTAATACATCATGCTCACTTGGATGTATCACAAAGTCCAAATAAGTTCAAAAATTACAGACTTAGATGGCTCTTCAGGCTTCTATGACTTGCAAAGTTTGAATCCCTTTGAATCCAAGTGTGTTCTCTAGTGGCTGTTTGAGAATACTGGGCAGTATTTCCTTCTCTTTTCTTACTTTCTTTTAATTCTAACAGAGCTTTTTCAATAATTCTGCTCTAATTCACTGTTGCTGAATGCCCCTTTATTGTTGGCTACTTCCTCGTTTTATAGTGTCATCTTAGGGCTCTGGGGTACCACTGATTCCCCCTATTTGCCCCTCCTAGGTACCAGAACCAATGTAGTGTCAGCAACCTTGGTGGCTGGTCCCTCCCTTATTTCTCATAATTTTCTCCTTTTGGTGCTTCTTCCTCAAAAGTCTCCTGTTGACTTTCCATTATGGGGTGTCCTTAAAGAGCTGACCTTTGGCCTTTCTTCCTTCAAGGCCTCTCACCCTTTTCAGACTCAGCTTTTTGGCTGCCTTTCCTCTTGTCATTTTTCCCAAGTGAGCTGATTCCTTCTTGCCAGGTTGAAAGTCTTCCCAGCTGCTTCCCTTCATGGTTCTTCATTCTGGGTTCCCCGAGGTACCAGCCCCTTGCTCATGAATTGTTATTTTCCAAGCTTTCTGGTTCTTTTCTACATCATCGGGTGGCTGGTAGGGACGTATCTATTCTCGTTTCTTGTGTTTCTTGGCACTCATTTTGAGTTGTCTTGATCTCATCCTGGATTTGCTACACGTCCCGAGGATCCCGAGCCCTTGGTTGTCCTTGGGTATCCTGGTCCAGTTCTTACCTCTGGACTACCTAGTGATTTTCTGACCTTGGCGGGCTGGGCTTTTTTTCTTCTTCCCTTTGTTTCATGAATTCTAAGGCCTATTTATTCATGGGTTTGGGTTCTTCCTTAAATCCTTTAATGGAGTTGGGCCTACCATCTTTTTTCCTTATTGCGGGCTCAAGTTTTTTATTTTCTCATGGAGTTCAACTTCTTTGTGCCATTTTGGGCCTTGGTGCAACATGGTGACTTTTTTTAGACATCAACATTTAGCCCCCTGAGCTCATGGGTTGCCTGTAGCCCACGCGTGAGTAAACCAGAGCCTTAATTTCTGTAGGAATTCCTTCTTCACTATTTCAATTAACCTCAGGGTCCCTCCTATTCTTCCTTCAAGGTCCTGTCTTTCCCGCTACCTTCAGGTATCCTGGTTTTCTTTGCGTGTTGCACTTCCTTTTTTTTGTAACCCCCTCCCTTTTGCACGGAACGTGGTAGTTGGATGTTGGAGTGAAAATTCCTCCACCCACTTCTCACGTTCCCTGTAACTCTCATTAATAACTGCTAATAACTCTCATCTTTAAAATTTTAATTTTGGCAACTGGCGCGCCTTTCCATACATCGTCTTCTCCAACTGCTCTTTGTGCCATTATTGCAGTCACTTCATACTTTCTTTTTTACTTTCCAGAGACCTTCGTTTCCAAACTCATCACCTTTCTTCCAATCACTCGGTTTCTCTGTTTCTTCTTTTGTGTTCTTCACTCTTTTGACTTCTCTATTTCCCAGTGCATTTGTCGTTCCATAGCTTCTTCTTCCTCACGAAAAAGGAGGGAGCGCACTCCCAGTCCTTCTGAGGGTGAAAGCTCCTCTAGGTCTGCACAGGGCGAGGCGCAGGAGGTCACGGATCGCCCAGCTTTCCCTTTACGGGACCCCTGGTACACCCCTAGCCTGTTTTTTCCTTAGGTGTCTCACGGTGAGCCCCTCCTTCCCCTCACACTTGGGTGTTCTCCGGCCAATCGGGGTTCGCCAGTTCCACCCAGGTTCCAGATCCAAGGGAGATTTTAGATCTCCAAATTAGGCGGGGATCTCGAGAGGCGGTTCCTATTTTCTTTGACTTCGTCCCGGGGAAGATCACTGGTTGGCCTATTTGGGTGAACAGGGAGCTTTCTGATGGTGAATTTGTTAGTTGTTTGGAGCGCGCCGGGATCCTGAAATCAGTAGCAATCTCCAGGAACCTTGAAGGTTTTAAAGACGCCAAGGGCCTTAGACTTTTGGTACGCCGTTGGTGCCCTTCTCTTCACACCTTTTTCTTTTTTGTTGGTGAGCTCACCATCACCTTGGAGGATGTGGTCAATAACTTCCTCATCCCTGTGTTTGGTGAAGAGAATCCTTTCGACATCAGTCTTTTCAGCGAGGATCTCGAAGTGCAAGACAAACTATTTAGTCATTTTGGCGGGCGTACTGCTTCTCTTGGTGGGAAACCGGCCAGAATGGGCAAGTGGGTCATGAACCTTTCCTGAGAGAAGGACAAGGCAGTTAGGCGAGCTGGGTTCTTGGTGCTTTGGCTCAGCAAGTTCTTATTCAGTGAGTTCCCCGGGTATGGGGTTAAGTCTGTCTTCTTTCCTTTGGCAATTAGACTGGCCCGGGGTGCTTAGTGTCCTTTAGTCCCTATGTTCCTAGGCCATGTTTACTCCCAATTAGACTTGCTTCATGGAGATGAAGTCGAGGGCGATTCTTGTTATGCTATCACTTCGTCCCTTCACTATGCCATTCTCCAGGTATTCATGAGGGATCGCTCTTCTGTTACTTTGGCGAAGTGTAGGAGTTTGAAATTTGTAAAAGATTAGTTCCAAGGATCCCTGGATGTGATTAAGGGTCTGTGTGGTAGTTCCATTAATAGCCACCCCATCATTTTTCGTTGGGCCAACTTGAAAGGTGGCAGCCTCAATTTGGTTGAGTTGTTTGATCAAGCAGGGCACTTGAGTTGGCGTTCTCCCTGGGAGTTCAGCCCTAGGTTCGCCTGTGATTCCGTGTTGGCCTCTTTTCTCAACTCTCCTGAGAATACCTTTGATCTGCATCGTGGGGATGAAGGCAGTTTGGCGTACTTGGCTTGCATCAGTCCCTCATGGCTTCCAATGCCCTCATCAAGTGGTCCTATGTACACCCACTACTCGGCACACCGGGTACTTCGGCAATTCGGTTTTGATCAGGACATCCCACCAGTGTTTAAAGATATAGTACATTCTCTCCCTTCTCTGGATCCTTTCCTGAGGCTCCAGGCCTTCTCTTATTGGTCGCGGAGGAGTTCCCAGTTTGTGGTGCCAAACTCCTAGAGAGGAGTCTTTGCTTCTAGTGGCTTTGTTGGTTACTAGAGAAGAGTTCAGAAGTCCTTCTCGGACTATGTTGGTTCTAGTAAGATGGGGAGGGTTCCCGATCCTAGTATTCTTTCTGCCCCTACCTCCAACAGACGCTTGACCCTCCCTCGGACTATGTTGGATTTCAATACTTGTAATATTTTGGACCTCAACACCATCCTAATTAAACTATGCCATAGATTACACTTTGCACCCTAAATTTTTCAAATGCACATTTTGCACCCTAAACTTTGACCCTTGTTATACTTTGCACCTCAAAGTTAAGTTTACCGTTAACTTGGATGGAAAAGTATGACATCATGTAAAAAGGCCAAATTGCCACTCTTCTTAATCCTTTAAAAACAAAGAAGAAACTACAATTTACTATCATAAATTATAATTTTGATTACACTTTGCACCATAAACTTTGGATTTCCATTCAAGTTAACAGCAAACTTAATGTCAGGTGCAAAGTGTAATAAGAGTCATGGTTTAGGGTGTAAAACGTGCATTTGAAAAGTTTATGGTGCAATGTGTAATCTAGGATATAGTTTAGGGTAGTGAAGTATAATTTCCCCTAATACTTTTATAGGAAATAAAAAAAGTTGTCAAAACATTATTTTTTTTCCATAAAAACTTTCTTAAAATGGTTAATTAACAAATGCCCTTAGGTTTCCCTTAAAAGTTACCATGGCTTTTGAGTGGAGTTATGGTGTGCTTTTGTGTTAGAATCCATTTCCCTCTTCTTTGTGTGTGTGTGTGTTTGTTTCTCCAAAAAAAAAAAAAAAAAAAAAAAAAAATGCCCTTAGGGCATTCGTTAACTTTTTTCTTAAAGTTTTGATAACTTTTTCTATTTCTTATAAAGATGGTGTCAAAAATTTCCTAAAATAATTTGTTAACAATTGCTCTAAGAGCACTCGTTAACATGACATATAATTATTAATAAATAATAAAAATATTTTAAATTCTTAAAAACCCAAGCTCACTGCTATTTTATATTTGTTGGGTCTTGCGAGAGGCCACTAATAAAGCTAAAGAAATTTTTAGCAAGCTTACTGTTATTTTAAGTATATAATAATTATATATAATATGACAATGACATGAGCTGAATAAAAATTTGGGTAGTGTTAAATGTTAAGAAATTATTTTATATTTGATTTTTTATATATTATATTTTTGACCAGTTTTATAGAGTGTTGAATAAATAAAACCCATTTTTTAAATTTTACTTACCATTTCTGTAATATTTTCAACCCATTTTATCAATTTATGTCCATTTATTATTTACCGGACTTGGATAAGTATAAGGATAAACGGATACGGAGTGTAATGAAAAGAAAGCGATTTTTCAATGCCCTCTCCATATGGCTTGACTGACAACGTAGCGTAGGATAGGAAAACTGAGATTAGTCATTCTCAGTAGTCATTGTTATTATCATTATCCTTTTGAGTATCCATCAATGCCTCCATCAACGAGAAAGAGAACCCAGAAAAGGATATTCCCATCTGTGGGGGTCCCTTGCCACCTGCCACGTATAACGTAAGTTTTGAGCCATTCATAAATGAGTTCGGTTAATGTATGTCCTAAAGGCATACATTAACAAATTTATTTTTGAAAAAATTTTATCAAAAATTAAAAAAGTTGTCAAAATTTTTTTAATTCTCAATAAAATTTTTTTCAAAAATATTATACTATTGTGTGCTCTTAAGACACACGTTAGTAAAATCCTTTATAATTTATATGTCCCTTTCTCCCCTACATTTTCACACAGACCAATCTTGACCACCTTTTCCTATATACCCACCACCACCACACACACTTTTTCTTTTTTTCTTTTTGATAATGCCATAGTTAGTTAGTTTAGTTACAAGATTGAGTTAGGTAATTTAAATTTTAACGCCCATTTGGTAAGAGTGTTTTTTAGTAATATTGTTTAAGTAGGGTGAAAATATGTGTAAGTGAAAAAATATTGTGAAAATACGTGTGAGTGTAAAAATATTGTGAAAATACGTGTTGTAATGTTTAAATAACTAAAACTGTTTAAACAATAATACCAGGTCCTAAATATCTCTGTTCAAAATATTAAGAGGTGTTAATTTAGTAACAAATTATAATTTATGTTTACAGCTTGGGAAAAGGACTTTATAAAAAAAAAATGGGAAAAAGACTATAGAAGTTTTTTAATTTCACTCCACCGACAACAATTGTTTTGATTATTATATGTTTTTGTACTTTCTGGCCAAAAGTATTAGACCGTAGACCGACCCTGGCGTGACAGAGGAGGAAGCAAATAATTGAAGTTTGAAAGAACCAATATTGTATGGAAAATTAGAAATCATATTTGCTGGAAATCCCTAACCATGTAGGATTACAATTCATTTCTAACTTAAACAACCGCAAGATTTTTAGGAATTCAAGCGCTAAGAAGTTTGTGTGCATGGTACCTGAGATCAGATATTAAAAAGCTTATCTTATTTGGTTATGTTGGCTTAAATTTTGAAATGAAATTATTTAACTTTATGGAACAATAAATCCACCATGACTCAGTTTACCTAGCTAAAAAAAATAAGTTTAGATCCAAAAGGAGCTATTATCCCCTAACTCACCACTTAGTGATTGAAGAGACTACATTTATAGTTTTAATCACGTGATTTTTTTAATGAATTTTATAAATCGTCACAAAATAAGATAAATGGAACAATTTTAAACCGGTTTGAAACTAAACTTAATTTGTCCCAAGCATAGTGGTACAATTCTTAAATGAATTATTCCCATGACCTTAGGATAAAAAGTTGTGTAACAATTTTCTCATCTTTGAATAACATGAAAGTCAAGGATTATTGCACACGAAATGGCCAAAAAGTTGACATACAAACTTTAAGACAAAAGAAATAAATTAAGCCCTAACACAATTTTAATTAACGTGCAAATGACGTTTTTTTTTTCTCGATCCAACTTTCACACGCTTCTACAATCTACAGTTATGCCCAGAAATAGTCACGCCCTCAATCGATTAGAATCTCGTCAGCTGAGATATTCTTTTCACTAACAAACGTGTTTCCCAACAAAAGCTAATTGAATAGTTTAATCTAATGAACCTAATTTTTAATTGTACAGTTTTTTTAGGGGGGGACAAACAAAAGAGAAGACTTAAAAACATGGACCAATGTATGTTTATAAAGTGTATTTATACTATACAATTACAACGTGACCTACTTAATTATGGGGGTCTTTTTCGGTTTCCTAATCTTGGAGGCATTAATCATGTTCATAGAATCTTGGCCCACACGGCCACACATTGTGACTTGTGATTGTGAGTGACTCCCATGGACAGTATGCCTTTTTCCCTTTCAGTTTTTCATAGAAATAAAATTTAATTATCAATTTATTTATTATTAATGACAAAAAAATATGTTGAATTAATATTATTTCTTATGTAACCTTTACATTACTTCGTAACATTTTATTTTCAATTCAAAGATAGCGTAGCTAGTAGCTACCCATCCATGGTAGATGGGGTTTTTGCTAGTTCAAAACAATGTATTTTTAACAAATAATTATTAAAACAATGTTGTTTCTCAAAAACCTCCCCTTTTAAGCCCATTTCATCAACTTTTCACCTGAAAAATGTCATGTTGATCTCAATTTCCAAGTTTCTTGAACTTTTAAAACAATACATAAAACATGATTTTTTTTAATGGAATTGTAAATAAAATTTGATTAAAATAAAATTGGAATGCATTTTAAAAATATAAAAAACGTGTAATCTAGCTGTGAAATTTTAAAAAGATTATTCCTATAAAGAAATTTTGTGTGATGCAATTCCAAGTGAGATTTTTGTCAAATATTAATTAGAAACACATATATATATTTATATATTTATTTAAAATACTGATAGCAATTGCAAAATTCTTTTCCAATGAAAAAAAGAAAGAGGGGGAAATTTGTAAATTAGATATTGAAAAATTAAATAATGGGGATAGTGAGTATAAAAAAATCAAATACGTTTATTTTAGGTAGATAGTGAGAGAGGGAGAAGTGGGGTTTGAACCACAAATATGAAAATTGGAGAGAATATCATTATTATTAGACTATCACTTAGACCTCAAAAAATCATATAGTTGATGAAACATTTTTGCAATGCTTTTGGTTTACAAAACAAAAAGTAGGAAAAATAAGTGAAAGATGGGTCACTTCACTTGGAGGAGAAAAGTGAGGAAAGAAAGGGGAAAAAAAATTATGAGTCTTAATGTTTTCTTTTTCTTTTTCTTTTAAAGGTTGAACGATAGCTTTATTTTACCATCATGAATGAAAACATCATATCGAAAACGTTTACAAAGTTGGTTTAAATGAAATTGAAAAAAATTAAAATTTTAGATATTAAATTAAAAAGTTTCCTAAATTTAAAAGGGTCAACCTGAACTCTCTAAAATATTGGGTAAAGAATATCTCCACCTATTACAAATATAGAATTTGAGGTGACAACAGCCTGGTTAGGAGGGTTTATAACCTTAGATGTATTTTTAGTTGCAGATGCCTTGTCATGTTCGGTGGAACATCACTGTCCCTTAGGTTCCAAATTTTGAACTTTGTATCCTTTCCTTGCTTCATCATTACAAATTTCCAACTTTTAACCATTTATCATAACAGCAACTTCTCTAAGTCTTCAGGCCCACGAGAAGGTATTAGGTGCAGGGGCGGATCTATGATTTGAAGTTAGGGGGCGAAGTATAAGAAGAAGAAAAAATTCAAATAAGTATCCATATAGTACTAACAAACTATCAACCACATTCTTAAAAAAAATAAACTATCAACCAAGATCAATACACAAAATCATTGTTTCTTAATACATTAAAATGCAATCATTTACCATTTAGAACACCTAATGCTAGTACCCTCATACTGGGCTGATTGAGATTTTTTATTTTAAAAATTTTTTTGTTAAGTTTTTGAGTTGGGTAGTTGCTAGTTGGGCTAGGCTAATTAAAAGAGAGGGAGTCTAAATTTTTGGAAGAGTGAGGCACAATTCTAGAAAAAAAAAAAAAAAAAAAAAAAAAAATTCTTTTTTTTTCTTTGGGCTAGGGGGGCCCAATTTTTTTTTTTCCCTTTTTTTGGCCCCCCCCTGTGGATCCGTCCCTGTAATTAGGTACCAATGTGCCATAACTCCCTAAGCCCCTAATCCACACCAGTTGGACCAAGGGTAACTCTATAAGAGTAGGGATTTTATATATATGTCCTTGAGAGACTTAAGTAGGACAAGCTAATTAAGTCAGAATATTAAATATTCATAATTGTTTATTTAATTTCTTTTTGAACATGAGATGAGCTTGGATTCATCACCAACCTAAATTAGATATTCAAACATGATTTATTTTCTTGTTGGCAAAATCAATTTTGTTTACGAATTATTTGATTAATTTATTATTTTCTTATGTATACTATACATGATTTGAGTTAACTAGAGAAAGATATATATTTTTTTCAAATAAAATTATACAAATTAGATTCACCAAAATTGTATTATTAAAAATTATATACTGTTTTTAGTATAAAATGGACTATTTATATTAACACTAAATTACAAATAATAATTTGATATATTTTAAACTTATTTACATAATTCAATCTAAAGTCTATATAAGCATATCTTTATTCATGCATATGTATAAATATATAAATATTTTATATACTTTAATCGAGTCTCATACGCACGAATATTATAATGTTCGAATTTCTCTTGTTTAATATTAAGTTTTGAGCTTGACTCATTTACTAAATAAACGAATATAAATAAATTTGTTATCGAGTCGAATCCAAGTTGTTCAATACAACTCAGTTTATTTATGACCCTAGACGAGAGGGGGAGCATGAATTGTTGATAAGTTTAAAAAAGCAAATTAACTACTGTTCTTTATTCGCTGGATATAAAAATATTAATTAGAAACTCAAAACAACTTGCCTTTTACAATAGCCTCCAAACAAACAGGGCATCATCAGGGCCCATTTTGCTAATTCATGTGGAGCAGAGCAATATTTGCTGTGCTACGCACCCAACTAAACAGACTAGAGAAACCAGATTTTTTTTAAAATAAATTATGTACTGCTTGTGTAACATGAGCTATGGCTTTATTTATTTTATTTCTCAATAAAGTTAGGATTAGAGGGTCTCAAAAACATTGATTTAATTGCCTCTTACAAGCATTAAAAAAGCCTCATCTTTACCCATTTATTTGAATTCTATATTATGCAATCAAATCTCCGTGTATGGCCCATAATTTCCATGCCTAAATAACTTATTAAAATAAGTCAGAATGGCAGATTAGGATGAAAGCTATGACTCAGACAACACAAATTTATAACCTCCAAAGTTCCTTTACAACCCATGATTATATCTCTAAGACGTGTATAGCAATGGTTTGATTAGCTGGATCTGGTTATGTCATGTCTAAAAATGAAAAAAAGGAGTGAATAAGAGTGGGGTTTATATATGATTATCCTACTCATAGGCCTTTGGTAACTATTTGAGCTTGAGGCCCAAAATCAAAACAAAGGCTATAAAAACGAAATTCTGGTTTTTCTTGTGTATTTCTGTTTCTAAATGAATAGATACAAATGATCCTATCCAAATGGACCAAATTCCAAACTGGTTCTAGTAACTTGCTCAAGTTGTAACAGTGTAACTAAATTGCGAAGTTGATGGGAAACCAAGGTTTGAGAATCTTAAAAAAGGGTGAAAACACATGGTCAAAATGGCAATAGCTAAGTAAATCCAAAAATTGGCACAACCAAATCACAATATTGACCAAAAATGGCAAAACAAAATTGTACCGAAATGAACCTACAACGTGGCAGCATGAATGTTTGTTGTGGAATTGATCAGCCCAATATAGAAAGGGCTAACAGAGATGCCATGCCATGCCAACTCTTAAGTTTTCTCCCACAAAAATCTCTCATCCCCCACCTCTATTTTTCCAATTCCTCAATACAACACAATTCTCATACCCCTATCAAACTAGGGGGATCTCCTTCTGTCTCTTCTCTTTGTTTCAGATCACTCAGTCCCTCTATCTCTCTTTTTGTTTGCTTTTCCTTGCTACATTCTCAAAGGTTCGTCTCTTATTGGAGGATAACATGGTATGATCTTAAACCTCTCTTGCTTGACATATATTTCATTGTTTTTTTTGCAAATTTTGTAATGGGTGAAGCTAAAGTGAGGATTATAGGATTGAAAAAGGTATGCATTTCCAATAAAATGATACAACAATGTTGAATTATTATTGGGGTGGGGTTAAACATAGAAATCGCAACTTCAATTATTTTTGGGGGTGTGTGTAAAACTGTGTATAACAGTTTGTGTAATAAACACTGCTCATTGTGGTATGTGCCATGGAATAAGGTTGTGCTGTACGTGCCATGGAATAATTCATTGTAATTAAATTTCACCATTATAACTGTGGATCTACATTCTATTGAGTATTGAGTAGATTAAAAAAAAAAAAAAAAAAACCTTCCAATGATGCGCAATGGAACTATTTCAATTGTCATGTGATGCAGAAACGTGCCTGAATCTGTACAATTGGACTTTTACATCATCATTTCCTGGCATTTTAGGATCAAACTTGGAAGATTATTCTTCCGAATTCATTCTATCCATGTAGGATAATCACACCATGGCCTAATGGCTCAAATATGTCTCCACAATTTTCACAAGGCAGGCATCAATTAAGTAACATTCTTCATTTCATCATTGGCTTTGAAACAATTACGATTTGCCATTAACAAGTTGAGTAGAATTGGATCATTTATATGGGTGAAAGTTAGCTTAACTAGTAGTATTTCTCGAGCCAAAAAAAAAGAAAAAGTAGTGTATTGATCTAATGATGATGTAATAGGTTCAAATTCTATCGTGTGTGTATATATATAAAGAATTGGATCCTATTTTTTGTCCAAGCATTAATTATTATATTATAGTAGAGAACTATAGTTATTATGGATAAAAATTGATGCCTTTGTTTATTTTCTTTCTTTTTCCTGCAATTTATAGGCAAATGCAGCGTCTGGAATGGCTGTGCACGATGACTGCAAGCTCAAGTTCTTGGAACTAAAAGCAAAGCGGAACTATCGGTTCATCGTGTTTAAGATTGAAGAGAAGATTCAACAGGTGATAGTAGAGAAGCTTGGGGGTCCTGAAGAAACCTACGATGATTTCACTGCGTCTATGCCAGCCAATGAGTGCCGTTATGCTGTCTTTGATTTTGATTTCATTACCGATGAGAATTGTCAGAAAAGCAAAATTTTCTTCATTTCATGGTAAGTTTACTTAAGGGCCAAGAGTTTTGTAGTTCAATTGATATTTTTAATTTTTGGAATTTCCAATAGAGATATTTGGGGTTTAAATTCTCCCTCCCCCAACTATCAAAATAAAAAATAATTAAAACATATGTGAGAGTTTATTAGTGGCATCAATGTTTATTTTTTTCCCCGAATAAATTTCATGATTAATACATGGTACCAGGCATAATAATTTATTATGGTCATTGTTGGTGATGTGTGTTGATCCTATACTGCTATATATACAATATTAACATTAGGAAATGACCCAATAGCAAATTTGACCTCTAAAAGAAAAATTAAGTGCATCTTAGTGAAAAGTTATATAAATAATTATGTCATAGAAGTTTTAACTGTGAGACATAAGTTTGTGTATAATTTCAATAATGGTTTGGTTTTACTCATCATATTTATATTTTCATATCACATTGTCTATGTAGGTCACCTGACACATCCAGGGTGAGGAGCAAGATGCTTTATGCAAGCTCGAAGGACAGATTCAGGAGAGAATTGGATGGTGTTCAAGTTGAGTTGCAAGCAACAGATCCTAGCGAGATGAGCTTAGATATCATTAAAGGCAGAGCTCTCTAATTGTTAGAAAGCACTACTTTATCTTCACAACAAACTTTGATTTGAGGTTTCCTTATTGTTTATTAATTAGTGAGCTATTCCTCTTTTCCGTTTTTGAACTTTTTTTTTGAAGTTAATCTTTGTTTGGAACTTTGGATTTAAATCTGAATGATGAAAGATAATTCATGTTATACATATTTCTGTTAAAATTTCGCACATGCATCACAAGTGGTGTGGCTTAATTTAATTTTTCATTGTCTCTAGTTTTCTTTTTCCTTAGTAACATGTTGACCTCCTGGTCATTTTCTTCTCCATAATACTAATCTTGCAATTATTGCATTAATTTGTTTTTTTGTATGTAATTTGCCTTACTTTTCCAAGGCATTATTTAGCACAGAAGTGCTGAATTGCAACCAAAAAAAAAAAAAAAAAAAAAAAAAGAAAAAAAAAAGAAAAAAGAAAAAAGAAAAAAGAAGAAGACAAATACTAGTAGGAGATCCAATATTGGAAATATTTATATTTGAGAATTCTGTCCCGTTTGGTAATAGTGTTTAAATAACGAAAACTGTTGTTTAAATACCACAACATATATTTCTATACACTTTTTCACTCACACGTATTTCCACAAAACTTAAATAACGTTACTAGAAATCTCTTACCAAACGGACCCCATTTGAGTATCCCAAAGCCCCACAATCATATTCCTCTTCCTTCTTTGACTAGCTTTAGTGTGAAAATTATTGTATTGTGATCCCCTTCTCTAAGCCAAGTGATTCTTGATCTTTGCTTCCACATTATTTCCTCTCTATCCATTAATTCATTCACCTCACTCTTTAGTGCCCTAACCCATACTACCCCTCATCCTCATGATCCATACTTTCCAATTTTGTATAACTTCATTTTTCTTTAACAAATACATCTTTTTTGGTCTCTATATTTTGGGAACATTTTCATTTTAATCCTTACATTTTGAAAAGTTTTAATTTGATCATTGATTTTTCCAATAACTTTTCCTTTTAGTCTTTGTTGCCATCTTAGTTTGGTCATAGCATGCTTATTAATTAAGTATTTCGTCAGCCATGTTAGCATTTTTTTTGTCACTAAGATGATAACAAGGATCGAAATGAAAATTTTTGACAAAACTAAGGACCAAATTAAAAATTTTCAAAATATTAAAGACAAAAAAAAAAAAAAAAAAAAAAAAACCTCAAAATATAAGGGAAAAAAAAGGGTTTTGCCTCTTTCCTTTTTTAACATCCTTTGTGTTTTATGAAACACCCCCTTATTCCACCTACTCAACACAGCACTGTCAGCACCGCATTCTTAATTTTGTCATAAATGTAAGCCATCCACAGTCCACACCACCCGCATTCAAACATCTCTTATTATCTCACACTGTCCTTTTCAAACCAAAACTATTGTGGTTCATGTCTCCTCCTTTCTTGCGTGTTCAATTTTAACTAGTTTGGGTTGTGATCCGATGCTAGAGCCATAAGATTATGAACTCGAGCTACCGGAAATAGCATCTCCCATTCACAAGTTGCAACAACCCGATCAAGTCTCTCTCGCACATTGGTTTCTTCCCTTGAATTATCCTGTGTACATTGGTCCCCAATACCTAAATCCTTTAGCCTTTTTTAGTCAAAGTGAAGTTCCTCCAACTTTCCTCCAACACTAAAGTCATCCTCATAACATGTAGACAGCTAATTCAAGCCTCAAAAGAGACCCACCTTATTGGGGTTTGTTTAGGCTTGTACACTCACAAGTATAGAGGCTTCCACAAACTTTAAGAACCCATTTGGTTAGGGTTATTTTTAGGGGATGGAAAATAAGGAGAGAACAATAGAGAGAAAATGATTTTTTTGGGTGTTTAGTTGGGGTAATTTTTGGATGAAAAACTGGTAGAGTCTATATTTTTTCTCCCCAAATCAGGGAGAACATTGGAGAGAAAAGCGGAACACAAAAAGTTCCTGCATGTTGGACCAAACGCCCCTGAATAACCTTTAAATGGGCTTGTCATTTTCTTCTTCCTTTTTTATTTTTTATTTCCTTGGGTTTTAGGGTTTTGTCTTTTTTGGTACTTTTTATTCCCTTTTTTTTCCTTTCCTAATTTGTTACTTCTTTTTTTTATTTTAATAGGAGTATGAGAGTAAATTTATACAAAATACGTTTTTCATCTTCTCAGTTAAACAAAAGAGTTTTCCATTCCTTTAATTTTAAACAGGTCTGGATTAGGTCCAATGTCCAGTGACATTAGACCCGTTGGGATTGTGACACGTGTCATCATCCGACCGGTTCTAGTGCACTGGAAGCACTGGACCCAAACCTCCCCCATTTTAAACACACCACGGTCCTTCAGCTCATTTAATTTTTAGCTTATTTTTTGTACTATTCATGAGTTCTATTGCATTTTTTGGTACTATTTATGAGTTCCATTGTACTATTCAGCTAACTTTTAACTTTTTTTTTACACTTTCAACAAAATTTTTTTAGTTTCAGTTAAATAAGCTGTTCCTAACCGGACATCTCTCCACTTTTTCATCACTTTCTAATGGTCTATCCTCACACTTTTGCACCAAAGGTGTTAGGAAGCTACACATTAAGGAAGCTACATCTTACATTTCAAAGCTACATTTTAATGAAGTTCAAATCTTTCCATAATTTTTTTATCAATTAAAATAATTAATATTTCATTCTCTATCCATATTAATATATTATTTAATATAAATATAAATTCTAAAATTTTCTAATTTATTTAAAGTTTAAACCAGCCACACATGAATCAAATATTACACAATTTAGGACTAGAATGAATGAATGAATGACATACCAAATATCTTGTAATGGCGTAATGATATTGCCTGATCAAGAGGAAATCAAGGCATGAAGCCCACTTGCTAAGGGAATGGGCTGCTTCCTTGACTTCTCTAGAGGCCCAACTAAAATGGCAGTGAGTGAATCTCTTGTTAATGGAGTCAATTATATAATGCACGTAGTAGTCTCCTAGCATGGCTTCATTCAAAGACCAATGGGAAAATCAGGTTTCATTCTTTTTTCCTTTTTGGTAGGCATAGGACGGTAACAATACAGTTCAAAACATGTTTTACTAAATAGTTAGTACCAACAAATTGCTAAAACAAATCATATTTGAAAGGTGTAATTCATCACTTCCTATGATCAGAAACAAAAACAAAACCACAACAAAAATATTTTGATATGCATGTTGTCTTATGGACAAAACTTTTGCTTCCACGCAACAATAGCGTACAGCATATTGGAGGATTATATCTGAGCACGGCAACATGAAGATTACTGTATTCATTCTTCCATGGGTTGACTCTTTGCCTCTGCTTGAGATACCTTGACCTTGATCTTCGGAAGAGTGTAAGATTTATCCTCCTTGAGAACAGATGGGGCTTTCACCAAGCTGATGCTTTGCTCCAGCTCCTTTACTGCCTCTCTCATCAGCTGGGCCTTCTTTCCCTTCTTTCTGCAAGATGATTTCAATTACATGTCAAATGATATTCATCATCCTACCTATATGTATTTATGAACATATGATGAGAAGAACAAATTACCTTGTCTCAATATGTTTGGCCTCCCTCCTTGATCTGACTTTATCAATTGTCTTAATAGCCTTCAGAGTGTTTTCTGTGAGATTCCTATCATATCTCTCTGGCCTATTACGCTTCCTCTCAAACTCAAAGGTAGAATCCTGCAATATATGGAAACAGGAAATAGAAAAATTGATAAGCACTCAATCTTTTCTTATCCAATCAATAGTGGTCCTGTTACTGTCGTCACGAGAAATACAATGAAGTTTAATAAAAGATCAAGTAAACCAATCATATTTACTTGTGTCATGTCCTTTCCATGCAACCTCCTATAGGCCTTGGTCCATTTCACCTTACGAGGATTCCTCTTCATCTTGAAGTTCTTGTGGCATTTGGATCTACAGAAGCGAAATATCTGCAGAAAGATCACCCGTCAGAAACTAGAGACAGAATAATTGTATGACAAATGGATAATACGCTACCAAATGATTGACAACAGACATTTTAGAAGGCATGCAATCTAGCTTTAACAAAATCAATAAATAATTTCAATATATATATATATATATATATATATATATAGAGTTGGGCTTAAGTTACGTGTAACTCTAAGCGATATTACACCACTTAATAACTTATTATTAGATGCGAATTTTGACAAATCTGCCGTTGGATTACATTATATTCTTATACTCTCCATGCTTGCAAAATTTCACGGTTATCAAAGATTAATAGTCATGTTATCAATCAATTGTTTAAATTCAAGTTTTTGTAGTTTAAAATAATTCATAAAAGATGAGTTTATCGATCACATGGTAAATAACATTTGATTAGCATGAAAATTGGCATGCATGTTAAGCACATATAGAACATGTAATTCAATAGTAGGATTCTTAAAATATAAATTTAATAACAAGTTATTGGGTGGTGTAACATTACTTAAAGTTACACCAGGTGTAACTTTAACCTAACTCATATATATATTGGGTAAGCAATTTAAAGTTTGCATTTACACATAATTTTTGTGAAGCAACATATAAACTTAGACATTGGAAAACAAGAAAAATTTGATTGATAGACTTATACATCTAGCAAAATATCACAACGGCACAAACCCAACAACTTGAAGACGTTCAAATTGGTAGTGACTCCAACAGATGGAACTTATTTATCTTAGTTCAGTTTTTTTTAGTAAGTTGATTGGTAAGCTCCACATGCCCCCAGTCAATAACACAAAATTGATTATGATATTTGAAACTAAATAGTTGGTAAAACCAGAAGCTAAAATAAATGGAAAATATAGTATGACAACTAAATAAAGATCAAATTGGATAAAAAAGCTTAAGAATGGCAAAGGAATAAATAAAGAATAGCGAATTTCCATTAAAAATAAAAACTCACCTTTGCATCATTGCGGACAAACTGAATACCATGCCCTGGATATATAGTGGAGGAACAGAACCAACACTTTTCTATCCTCATGTTATTCTCAGGTCAACAAAAAATACAAGTTCCTGGAAAAAAAAAAGGCCATGAAGTTAAACTACAAACAATAAAAATAGGTCAACATCTCATTCTCCACCTAAGCTAATGAATAAGGGAGGACCCCCCAAATCCAAGAAAGTTCCATAGTACACACTTATTAGTGCTCAAGGCCACCAACGTTATCAGAATACAGATCCTACATGTGATTAGAGGGACTTTGCGTTTGCATCAACAATAATTATAATAACATAACATTAATAATTATTATATATGTTGAATAATTATACCGCAACTTTTACAGCATCATGGCTACATCTCTACGACATAAAGAAATGCACTTTTCTTTTCTTGCACAAATTACCCAAAAGTTTAGTAGCTCTCCACCATGTACCAAAACTACCAAACATAAGCAACTGAAAATGTTTTCCAAGTTCCAAATCAACACCACAATAAGTTAATATATAAAATAGCTTAAAATAATTACATAGCTGGTTTAAAAATAAAAAAGAAAAGGAGAAAATCTACTATGGATCCCTAAAATTTGGGTCAGGTTCTACTTTAGTTCATGAAATTTGAAAAGTTAACAGCAGGTACAAAAGCAGTCATGAAGCTTCAGCCACCATAGTAATGCAGAAGATAACATGCAGTCGAGTTTTGCCAAAAGAGATAAAACTGAAAGTACATCCACCTCTTTATTGAATCAGACTATTAGGCCTTAAAACACCCAATTGAGTGAAATAGGGCAAAACTCTTGTTCCTACATTTCTAATTCTTAAGTTTGTAAATGATAGTCAAAATTTACAGTCTGCCACTTCAACTTGAATTTTAAAGAATTTCCTCCCTTACTAAAACCATTTAAATATGACAAACAATTTGAGGTACTTTATTCCTGTCATTCTCTCTCTCTCTCTTTTTTTTTTTTTTTTTAGGATTCCTGTCATTCTCTAGCTCAATTAGAAAGCAATTATAATCCTATAAAAACTAAGTCCAATTTTTTTTTTTTTAATAATAAATTTGGTAATGCACCCAATGGGTCTTGAACCCACAACTTCAATATTCACCTAAAATTAAAACAATATATCAGAGCAAACCCAATATGACACAAAAATCCAATTTTTATTCAAATTTTCTAAGAATTCGCAGCTACAAATGAACAAACCCAACAAAACTCTAAAACCCATTTTCATTTTCCATCAAATTTTTCTAAGAAACAACAGCTACTCATGAACAAACCCAACAAAAACTCTAAGACCCATTTTCGTTTTCGATCAAATTTTCTCAGATACCGCAGCTAACCATGAACTAACAAGAAAACGAGGAAAACATTCATAGATTAACACCGGAACCAGAAAATACTCACCGAGAAAGGAGTCGAATTCCTCAATCAGCGTCGCGGAGGACACGGCTGTCTTCCTTACTCGGCGTCGCACGACACGACACGACACGACACGGCGAGTCTCTCTGTTTCTCTGTATCCAGAAAATTTCAGACTAGGGCTTTGATTTTGGGGGAGATTTTAAATGACATTTTTAAGTTTTTAATGGGCTGGGCTGATCAAAACGTATATTATACCATGGCCCATTTTATCAGATTGGGCTCAAAGCTAGAGGCCCAATAACCAAAAAAAAAAAAACAATCCCTTGTTGCTGTGCAGTAAGATCTGCTGAATGCGATCCTATGATTCCAACACAATTTCACTTTTTATATCTGAATCAATTTCAAGGGTAGGATCATAGGATCTACAATTTAGGAGCATGATTTTGATAACCATGAGTACATATGATATGGCAATAAAGTTTTTTTTTTTTTTGGAAAATTATTTTTTAAGAGTTTTTATTGTGTTTCATTTAAACCTTAAACATTCAAAATATATAAATATATATATATATATTTAAAAAAAAATCTTAAATTTCCAAATAAACGTTTGATTTGAACCTTAGAGTTTCTGGTACGTTTCTTATAAACCTAAAAATTTGAAATAAATTTCATTTAAACCAACTAAATACATGATATTTAATGGGATTAACCGAAAATTAGAACACATCATACAAGAAATGTTTTATGCAACAGGTGTGTGTACTATAGGATCAGAAAGTGAGAATGATCAAAATTTGTGAGTAAATTAAAAAAAAAAAAAATGTATATATTAACCAATGTATATAGGCAAGTGTTCCAATCATCTTTATTAGAAATATTGCACTTCAAAAGGTCATTTGTAGGAGACACTTGGATTCCCTCTCCAATAGGGTACCATGTCCTTCCATTTGGCTATTGTATTGTCTTGTTTTATGTCCTTTGACACACTTCTCCACAGCTTTATATTGGTCTATAAATTCCCGCCCCTCCCCCCCCCCCCCCAAAAAAAATGACAATCTCTCTCTCTCTCTCTCTCTAGCACTCAGTATATTATTAAATTTAAGAAATAACAGTTTCAACTGAGAAATGGATAAAATCATATTCCCCTGTTAGAAGTTTGGTTTTAATTCAAAGGTTGGCCAATGATTTTTAATTCTACTTCGGCCAAAATTTGGCACTCTTAATTATACTTCAAAGAATTTCTTATGTTCACTTTGGAATACATAATTTTGTTCAAAAATTATGAAAACAATTTTTTTTACAAAACGATAAGGGCTACGAAATTGGAGATAGCTTTAGGATAAAAATCGGAGGATAGATAGTTGATATTTCTTGTTCTTTTTCAATAGCCAATTCTTCTTAACACCATGATGCCCTTAAGAAGTTCTAGCCTATACCAAGATATATAAGGTTCCAAAGCTCAGAAACCAAGCCCAGCTGTTCCCACATACCCACTTCTCTCATTATATTCTTTCTTCTTTGAGAAATGGCTTCAATAGCTGGAACTTGGAAGATCATAAAGGAGGAGGCATTGTACATGGAAGTGTATCCCTAGGGGTTTTTACCATGGACTCCACCATGAACTTCTTAATCTTCCATAATTTATCATCCATTAGACATGCCATTGTTTCTGAACAGGCTTCATGTGCTCCTGGAGGAATTGTTGGTTCAAATTTCAAGAGCTTTGCATATTCATTTAACAAGTGAAACATGTAGTCGTAAACAAAGTCCATTTTAAGGTTCTCTTGAATGAATTTGCTCCCTGCCTCTCCAATTTTCTGTGCCTGAAATATAAGTGTTGGAGGAGATAGAATTGTGAAGAAAAACAATTAAATAAAGAAAGAAAGAAAGAAATTTGAAGCATGTCTAGCACCAAATAAGGCTGCGTTTGGCTCTGTGTAAATCGAATTCCGAGTATAAATGAATGCAGGGGAAAATGAATTCCCGTAAAAAAAATGAAATCCGGGTGTTTGGTTCTGCAATAAAAAATAGTTCGGAAAACGATTTTCGATGTTTGGTAATATTATGAAAATGCTATTTTCCTACAATTGTTTCACATTTTCTTAGCCATTTTCTAAACTTCCAAACAAATTTTATAACAGAAAATTTCAAAATATATACTTAACACAACCAAAAATCAAAATAAAAACATTTATTCACAACATATACATGATATACTCGGTGAGAGGAGGAAGAAAGAGTGAGAGATTGAGGGAAAGAGAGATAGATCGGGAAAGAGAGAGATCGGAATGGATGGAGGACGGCGGCGGCCAAATCGGGTGGGTGTGGATTGGGCAAGGTGGGTGTGGGTTTGCCGAAATAGGGATTGGGTTATGTGGGTAGATGGGTAGCTTGGATGTGGATCAGAGCTCATGGAGGAGGGTAGCTTGGATGATGGCAAGGGTGGATGATGGCGGTGGTGGATCGAAGACATGCAGCAGTGGAGCATGGTGGTGAGGTTGAGTGGGAAGAAAAGATGGAGAAAACCCACCATTGAGTGGAGGAAACGGATGGCTTGGGTGGTCGGAGCTGAGCTTCGTCGCGTCGGTGCGAGAGGTGGTGTCGGAGCAGTGTTATTGCCGAGATTGATGAGTGGTCACAGCTGAGCTTTGGAGAGAGTGTGTGCTGAGAGTGAGGCGTGTGAGGAGTGAGAGCAGAGTGTAAAATGGTTTGAAGGTAAAATAATTGTGTAAACGATTTTATAGGTGAAGGGGGTCTTTTTACAGTCAAAGTGTAAATGAAATTCCGTTTGACCGTATTTACTGTTGGAGCCAAACACACACAAGGGTGTAAAACATTTTCCTAAACTAGCTTTCACCTGAAACAAACGCAGCCTAAGAAAAATAGTGCATGTTGGTTCCCATTGTTGACTGTCATAGTGCTTATAAACTGACGTATCAATAAATGTAATTTGTACAACTTTAATAACATAATAAATAAATGTGATGTTAGGGATACTACAAATTTTACTCTATAAGCATTATAAATTAATGAGTTATCAATCACAAAAAATAGAAATTGAGACATTTATTTGGGTTAAATTACTAATATGATCATCCAATTACACGATAAAGTTTAATTTGATCCCCTTAAGTGTTAGTTGTGTCAATTTAATCCCCCAACTGTTAGTTGAATCAACTTAGTCCTTAAGTTTCAATATAAAGTAAATATCATTATGAATCTCTTCTTTTAAATCTTAATGAAATTGACAAAATTAGTTAATGTAGCAAATGGAACATAAGTTAAATGGTTATTCTAGAAAGTGTGAAAATTCTAAAGCTAAATCAACTTTCAACTATTAATTCTCTTAAAATCAAATGGGAGACTTAAGGATGACATTGTGACTTGATTTTGAAGTTGAATTATTACATTGACACAATAAATAGTTGAGGGATCAATAGTTGGAGGATTAGTAAAATTGATAGTAGTTTTAGTATTTTTCAATTAGTTTTTTGTGATTGGTGATATGGCAATAATTTGTAAAGTTTATGTAGTAAATTTTGTAATATCCTTATCATCAATCTTTCCAAAATGTATAGCACTAGTCTACTATGTAGTATGTATATTACAAGCATTTGATGAGAAAATCAGAAAAATCTTGTTGTTTCTTTAAGGAAAAATAGAAAATTAACAAAAACAATTAACACCATTTTGAGAAGGCTTTTAAACAGTGCATTTCTATATATGTGTTCTGCATTGGTTTTTGTTTTTCATAATTCAAGAAAAGAGAACTGTTTTAGGAAAACAAAGCCACACATGCATGTCCACAGGCTAAATTTTGTTGTGCCAATAGGGGAAGAGAGAAAGCGAGGTTTACTTTGTCGGTGTGATTATTGCCCCATTCGACAGCAAGCTTAAGATCTCTGCATATATTATTAGTTATATTGATGGGCCAGTAGTGTTGCATGGGCACTAAGCTTCTTGTGAAAAAGTCATGGTACTGAGGCATCACTAACAGGGTCATGGAATTGCAAGCTAGAATGTACTTTTCACTCACTGACCATGTCCATCCTTCTATGTAAATTTTATATCTTCAGATGAAAAAGCCAATCAAAACAGAAAATAATGTCATTAATAACACTATGAATGTATTATGACATATTTTAAAGGAAATTATAAGAAAAATGAAGAAAAATAAATTGTTGAGAAAATTAAAGATGTGTAATATTTACCTATGGGTGCATTGGTCTTCTAGTTTTGAGTTCTTGAATCCTTGTTTAGATTCTTTTATCCAATCCTGAAATCAAATAAAATAGTTGAAGCAAATATGTTCCAAATTTCTCTCAAAAGCCTGTTTACGTAGTTCTTTTCTCCTATATGTTTCTTTCACACAATCTCCTCTAAAGAGGGAAAGAAAAACACTATTTCTACTTCAAAAAATACAATCAAACAAGATCTTTGCGAAATTGCTACATATGAAATTAAGCACAATTTCACAAAAAAATAGCCTACTTGTTTCTCGATAAGAGATAGATGCATGCTCAATATTATTTAATTGAACAATTGACCCGTCAACTATTGATTGTTTGTCTCATCCAAAAAAAAAAAAAAACTTATTGTTTGAAGAAACCTTCCACTTCAATGGGTATTTTTTTTTTTTTTCATGAAAGGCAAAGATAAGATAACTAATTTAGTCTTTCATTAAGATAATTACATGTGTTTTTCAAAATTTTGACAACCAAACAAGTCAATGATGTCAGGGTTGGCCCGCCAGCCCAAGGCCTGGGGCCCATACTAGAGAAAGGCCCCCCAAAAGAGGGGGCATAAGGGTTTTTTATTTTATTTTTTATTATATATATATTTATATAAAATGTGAATTGTTCCTATTTTTTCTCTCCATTTTTAATAATGCTAGAGAAATTTAGTGATGTTATAAATATTACAAATTTTACTTCAAAGATCTTACAAATTTCAGTGTCACCATCACAAGAAGTAATCCAAATATTCATTTATTATCTTGTTGAAGTGCAACCAATCATATTTTCTTCTACATCAGTTTGTAAGATTTTTGTAGTAAAATATGTGACAATATTAGCATTTTCCCAAAAAAATATAGATTAATATAAATCCAACCAAATCACCATTAAGTGAATAGAAAATGCGAAACTACCACAAATTTTATTATAAAAAGACTTATAAATTGATATGGCAATAATGTGATTGGTGTTACTTAAACAATATAATAAATGAATTTGAATTAATTAATTTTTTTAATTAATGATACGTTATTTTGTAAGACTTATGTAGTTAAATTTATAATATTCCAAGCATCACTCAAGTGAATTAATCATGCTAAAAGTGAGAATAATGGGCTGTTAATAAAAATTTGTAATATAAAACATTTACTAATTGATGGTTACTAAACAAAATATTATTTAAGTGATACTTAAATATGAAAAGACCCATTTAAATTTTTGCTTTTAAGCCTGAAATTGTATTAAGTCAACCTTGTTTGATGTACAAGTATTTAATGTCTTTTCTTTTATTAAATATTCTTAGCAAAAAGTTCTGGATAACTAAACTTGACCACTCATACTACAATTGTATGAATATTCCTTAAAATAAAAATCAAGGAATTTGATAAAGAAATTCACCTGGATATATAAACGAACATTCCAATCATTTTTGTTAGGGACATTGCACTTTAAAAACTCTACTCTGTTTTTAGACACATATGGATTCCCTTTCCAGAAAGCATAGGGTTTTCTATCTTTCCATTTGATCCTTTTATTGCCTCCTTTTAGGGCCTCCAACGTAGTCCTCCATGGCTTTATATCGAGCTCAGGCCTAACAAAGGAAAATTTTTGATAATTATTTTTTTGAAAAAAAAAGAGTAATTATGAATCACATGAGAAAACAAAGGAGTGCAACCCCTGTTATAATAATAATTATTTTATAATAACCACTGTTAGAAGCTGAATCATATGAAAAAAAAAAAAAAAAAAAAAGTGTATGTGTGTTAATATAACGTCGGACCATCTTGCAAAACTATTATGTGAAATTTACAAGCGTATGTGTGTTAATATACATGCAAAGGGAGTGTTGTATACACCTATTTTTGGAGAAAGTATTTTATATTTCCATTGCATATGACAGTTCTCTCAAAATTTATAGACCCCAATAATGCATGAGATTCACTTGTGAGAAACCTACTACATAGAGCTAGTTGCTATATCATATATTCGATACATGTAAACAACCTATATTCGGGGATGGATACATGGTATCCTTTTTTGCATTAAGCAAAAACACCTATGCCTCAAGCCTCCAAGTAACTTTTTGCAATCAAATTGTAATTAAATTTGAAGGATACTTACCAACCCCAGAAAGTCCAATCAGGGAAGACAATGTCTAGTGATTTATCATCGTTACAATAATGGAATAGTGGTGGCACCGACTTGGCTTTAAGTCCTTGGTGGTCACGTTTTTTAATCCTGGTCGAGTCTCCACACCAAAACATTAGCTCCAAATCTGGTATCTTCCCAGGGTACAACCTCAAAAGTTGCAAAATTCCCCATATTGTAAAGACATCCCTAGTTTGAAATGCCTTCCTATATTTCTCAACATAAGCCTTTCCCTTCACAATCACAAGTCTAAAATTTGCATGAACTCTTCCTCTTTCCACCATGTCCCTCGTGATTCCGGTACTCTTCCATGGCTGTAGATCTTCGTGGATCCATCGGGTGTAAGCCGGACATGCCACAGGGGATGATTTCTCTTTCTCAATTGTCACCGGGTGAATGGTTGGGCATGTTATTGTTAAGTTCAAATTGGAGCAATTGAGTGGGAAATCAACATGGGCAGGGGAAATTTTCCTAAAGAAGTTGGCATCTGTTATGACAGACTTAAAAAGAAGAAGAAATTATATAAGAAAAATATATACATTCTAATTGAAAATGCAAAACCGAGAAAATTAAAGATTATACTTGTTTTCTTTAAGCGAAAAAAAGAGCACAAATTATAAGTTTAGTTTCAGCTAGTTATGACTGTTAAATTGTTAATAGATAGTTCTTTAGATTGAATTGAATAAATTTATTGTATTTCACACTAAAATTTAGGTTGAAAGTTGCCAAATCTACTTATCACTCCCTTTCAAATCATGTAACAACAAGTGTATAACAAAATTTGGCCGAATTGAATGGGGACCAATGTATTAAAAATTTCAAACTGAGCTTTCTCCCACAAGATCCACGATATTGAAAGTCTTGTAAATATTGGAGAATATGCCTCGAATAATTACTAGGTTAGCCAATGACGTGTAGCTTATGAGTTATGAGTCTTGATTAGCCAAACGGAATAAAAAATTTTCTTTTAAGTAAAAGGTGTAGAAGTCTACAAAATAGCACTAATTTCTCCTTAGTCCAAGATGCCACTCAATTACAAAGGCCATTAAAAAAAGTATTATTATGTAATTGATGCTGGGGATTGGAATCTAAAAGCAATACATACTTAAAAATATATCATGACTTTCAATCATTTCTTTAGACTCAAGATATTAAGAGTGAGCATAACCAATATTAACCAAAAGAACACTAGCCATATTATTTTATGGGAAAATTATAATGACATCTCCTAAAGTTTTTTTGTTCTTACACTCATCTCCCCCTCCCCCTAATTAAGTAGAATGTAAAATTCAAGATGTTTATAGCCCCTTTTCAGTCATTTAGGGGCAGAGGGGGTTATATATATAAATATATATATATATTTATTACACTAAATATTTTTTAATTGGATGCAACTTTTGACAAATCTACTGTTAGATTATATATTGTTTTTATATATTCTTCATACTTGCAAAATTTCAAGGTAACTAAAGATTAATAGTCATGTCATCAATTAATTGTTTAAATTCAAGTTTTTGTAATTTAAAATAATGCATAAAAGATGAATTTATGGATTAAATGGTAAATAACATTCAATTGGCATAAATGTTAAGAACATATAGAACATATAAAACATGTAATTTAATGGTGAAATTTTCAAAATATAAATTCTATAACAAATTATTGTATGGCGTAACATTATTTAGAGTTATACTAAGTATAATTTGAACCCAACCCCCCCTCTCTCTCTCTCTCTATATATATATATAAAATTTGATAATTTTATAAAAGAGAAGTCTGTGTAAATAATTTGCATTAAAAAAAAAGTGGGTTTCTTATTTTAAACTAGAAAAAAAAGCAACGTATGATAATGAAAAACCTCAGTTAGTGCAATTTACCTTTATTTTTCTAGTCAAATCACTGCAAGTCACCTAAAAACCATTTTGCATCCCACTAGTTTCCACTCAGCAAATTGACAAAAATGCTACAGTTGTTCTCAATATACTTAGTCTTAGTAATAATGGAATTTAATAGATAGATTCAAATAGTCATTACATTAGTCATTATAAAAAATAGTCATGACTCATTTCCTAGTACCTTTTAACCATTTGTTTAAATAATAATTTGTATTTTCTTCCTCCCTTTCTATCCCAAAACCCAAGGTCTTTTTCTCTCTCTCTCTTTTCTTGCCAAAGCAATGGTTGACTTCGGTCGTCGGTAGTCATCGTTGTCGGCCGATATGGGTGTTGGGTGGCCAAACGGCCCAAACTTGCCAAATTGAATAGGGTAAAAGTTGATGTTTTTGTTTTGAGGAAAAAAAAGCAAAAAAAACTAATAATGAATATTTAATAGAACAACTTAAAAAAAAATGAGAAGAGGATATAGCATATAGGATATATTTTAAAAAGTTGATAGTTAAAAATAAAATAGAGAAAAAGTAGATTTTTGGTTTAAATATAAAGATGAGGTGTGAGTGATTTAGGACATGACTATCAAGAGTGGGCTTGATCAATATAGACCACAATAATCATACAGGCTTTTGGTTTATGACTTCAGAAAATGAGAAAACTATGGACACTGTAACGAAGGTTATGGTCAACAACCACGTTAAACACCTCTATAACTTTTAAAAAGAAAAAGAGGTTGTTATTAACTATGTTAATAAGCAAAGAAAAACAAACAAACTTGGGAGGATAATAGCTAGCCTGGGAGGGACTTACCTTGTCAATCCAATAGACGAAGCTGATAAGAAAGAAGAAGACGAAAATAGTTGTGGAGGCCCATCTCTTCCCAGGAGACATCGAAAAATAACCACACAATGGAGCTCCTTGTGACCAAAACCAGAAATCCGAATGAACACTAGTTCCCTTATCCATATTAACAACCACCTCAATTTCTATCTCCTTGACTTGAAATAGTGATAATGGTTTATTATAAGAATCACTTCTTTGTCCAAATTCATATTTTTTACTTTTCTTATAAAATATGTGGCCACTAGACTTTCTAACAAGGCTGTCCATTTGGCTTGAATTTTGACGTATTGCTTAATTACCACGGCATAGTATCTTATTTGATCGAATCTTTTAATTTTCTCTCTTTTTTATTTAAATGTGAGATACAGAGCATTTAAAATAAATATCATGCGTTGTGTTTCACATCTAACTAAAAATGGAAGGGAATGGAAGGAAATTGCAAGATTCCTAATTTGCCTCTTGTGATTAATAGCTTTGGATTTTTATTTATTTTTTTAAAAGGTGAGAGACATTTGGTGCTCATGCAAAAAAAATGGGCTAATATTATATAATGAGTAATGTTACAACTACAAACCATTTTATAACATTTTTACAAAATGTTAATATGACCAACTTCTTATTGGTTTTCATCTAAACCCATCATTAATATCATTTTTTCATTTACCAATAATCACTTACCACATCAGCAGTTTATAAAATTTTTTGTAAAATAGTTTGTATTTTTAGCATTATTCTTATATAATATCTCTAATCTATCATCTCGTCTATAATCATAATCTATAATAATATATATAAAATTGAAGACGTTTCACTTTTGATTTGTTTCGTAATATTTTGTGACATTATTTGTCTAAGTTCTTTATATTAAAATTGAATAAGTTTATTGCATTTCACACTACAATTTAGGTAGGAAGATACCAAATCTGCTTATTCGTTGATTAAAAGTTTAAAACAACACATAATTTGTTCTCAAAAAAAGAAAAGAACACCACATGATTATTGGTAAATTCTTTTAGCAAAACGGAATCAAAAACTTCTTTAAGCAAAAGGTTTAATCTACACAATGGTGCTAATTCCTCTTTTAGTAGTACAGTTTAATCCAAGATGCCACTCAATTATGAAGGTCATTAAAGAAATATATTACATATGTTAAGGATTGAATTATTACGCTACATTTGTTTTGACATTAATGTTTTTTAAAAAAATGAGTAATTTTCAAAATTTATTTTTTAGAAATCTATCTTATCTTCTTATGTTTGGTAGTGACCTCAAAATGAGATAGAGTTGTTTTTAATAGTTTGCATATTGCCTCTTAACTTTTTTTATTTAGCGTGACGTGAAATAAAGTTCTTTTTTTAAAAAAATTTAGCGGAAAAAAATCTTTAAAAAATAAGTCATACTTTCAATAAGGGTTTTTCGTTAAACAAAGATAATTTTCTTTTTAATAGTATTTTCTGATGTTACCAAACACTGGAAAACATGAAAAACTATTTTTACAAAAAGTTTTCTATCGAAACAAACAAAAATACATACTCAAAATTATATCATGAGGGCTTTTAACTCTTTCTTTAGACTTAAGAGTTAAGAGTGAATTATCAAAAAAGAGTTAAGAGTGAGTCTAACCAATATTGACCAAAAAAAAAAAAAAAAAAAAAAAACTTTCACACAAGACTAGTCATATTATTTTTCTAGAAAAATTACAGTGACCTCCTCTAAGATTATTTGTTATTACATTTATCTCCCCTAAAATGAAAATTATTTATAATGACCTCCCCTAAATAGATGAAAAAAGATTTTTTTAAAATCCCATAAAGAAAAGGTTTAAAAAAGAACTCGAATTTCCTATTAGAGGTTGTGTGAATGAAAATTTAATTGGAGGGTAAAATAGGTAATTCAATATTTATATATAGTCAAATAATCTAGGAATTTGAGGGGAGGGGGGAAAACTGATAATTAATATTTTAAATGAGTAAAAAAAATAAGAAGTGGGATATAGGATACATTTTAAAAAGTGGATATGTGTTTTTATTTTAAGAAGAAAAAATTGGAAAGTTAAAATAGAAAAAAAAGAGTATATTTCTAATTTAAATATAATTAAATTTTAGAAGTTGAGATGTGAGTATTTTAAAATATGGGTGAAAACAGCCAAATACCACGTTTTGGCAAAATTTGTGGCAAACTAGCACTGTTCTGAAAATATTTAGCAATCTACCACTTTTTTAGTACTCGAGTTCCACTAAATCGAGTTCTAAATAGTACTTGAGTTTAGTAAACTCGAGTTCCTAGTGAGTCGCCAGCATGGCAAATGCTGACCTGGAATTTGTGTAATTAAAAAAAATAATGTGGTACTCAATATTACTGAAATCGAGTATCTCTTTATAGTACTCGAGCTTAGTTCAGTCGAGTACTTTTTTTTTTTTTTTCATTTTTCTACTTTTTGTTTTTGTTGGAATGGATTGAATAGTCAAACTTAGTGGCTTGACATTAGCCAACAAACCATTAAATGGCTTGCATGCCTATGTCAGGAAGATGCATGATATTCAAGAAGTTTAATGCATGAAGAAATGCAAGAGTTTGCATTAAATGTTCTTCATGAATTGTCAAAGAAGATGGTCAGGAACAACACCTAACATGCAAACCAAATTCATGCTTCTTTTCTCTTGGCCATAAATGCTTGCCATTTTTTTGACTTGACAAGTTTCTTTGACTTGCAAGAGTGAGTTCCTACGGGAGATTAAAAAAAAAAAAGAAAAGAAGAAGAAGAAAGAGTGCCTCTACGTAAGACAGAGAGATAGAAAAGAACTCGACTGTATGAAAAGTAGAAAAAAAAAAAGGTACTTGACTGTATGAAGCTCGAGTACTATAAAAAAGTACTCGATTTCAGCAATATCGAGCAATGTTATTAATTCCGTTTCGGACTCCGTTTCGGTTTGTCCAGCAAAACAGAATATTTTGATATTGGCCAATTCCAACGTATTGTTTTAAGGTGTTTCGGGTTTTTTAAAAAAAATTAAAAATATATATACAATATAATTTTTTTTCATACTTATTATTATAATAAATTAATTCCCTCACATTGTGTGGTAAAGAAAACTCCACGCCTACACTCTATATCCAATGTACTTCAATTGGCAAGTAGATACTAATAAGTAATAACCCATCAGTCCATCACACCATTCAAAAATTAAATAAAATAATAATTTTCAGATTCACTAAAAGACAATTATATCTTGGAAGTAGGAGCCATTCAAAACTTTACCAAACCACATTTTTCAGAAATAACAAGTCTCAGTTTTTTAGCATTCAGCTTAACAAAGAAAAAAGTCTCAAGCTCTTAGCACTCTGAAGGTTTGACGAAACGTGAAGACAAGCAAGCTAAAAAATGTAGTGCAGAAAGAAAATAAAGCCAAAAATGAAAAGGGAAAAGAAAAGATAGAGCATGCAGATGAAGGTTGGACACTGCCATTGTTGTTAATTTCCTTCTCTCTTCTTAATTTCTTTTTGGGTTGTGATTATTTTCTTATGAATTTAAAGCTTTAGATCTTGTCAAAATAGAAGCTTTACATGTGTGAATGGATCTGTGAACATCTGATTTGAGATGTAAAATAACGTAGTTGCAGGATAATTTTTTCTTTTTTTTAAAGGCAAAACGAGTACCGGCCAAAATTCCCATTCCACCTGAAATTGGCTGGAATTGACCGGAACGGCCGAAACACCCTGAAACAGGCCGGAATTTGACCTGAGGTGGAATGGGTGGTAGTACCATTCCGGATTGTTCATCGGCACGAGAAATTCCGGCCGTTCCGGCCAGAACGGAATAGAATTAATAACATTGATATCCAGTATCACATTATTTTTTTTAATTACACAAATTCCAGGTCAATAGTGCCACGCTGGCGACTCATTAGGAACTTGAGTTCAATGAACTCAAGTACTATTTAGAACTCGATTTTGTAGAACTCGAGTACTAAAAAAGTGGTAAATTGCTAAATATTTCCGAAACAGTGCTAGTTTGCCACAAATTTTGTCAAAACGTGGTATTTGGCTATTTTCGTCTTAAAATATGGCTATAAAGGGTGTGCCTAACCAGCATTGATCGTAACCACAAGAATCGATAAAGGCTTTTGGTTTATGATTGCGAAACTCTTGACATGGTCATGAAAGTTATGCAAAATGACACATCTAAAGTGAATCTAATTTTTCTTAGCAAAAAAAAAAAAAAGTGAATCTAATTTTTGTGCAAAGTTTTGACTAATAAGGATGGTCACCAACCAAGAAAACATTTATAATAGCTCCCAAACATCCCTATTTAATAAATAAATAAATAAATAAAAATGGATGGTCACCAATGCCCCACACCTCCATAATTATAATAAAGAAGAAACAAAACCCCACTCAATGCTCATATCACTTTCAAAAATATGTAGCAAGCAAATCAAGTTTGAAAGAATGCTGGTGGAAGAAAGGAGTTTTTATTTTTATTTTTATATTATTAATTGTGTTAATAAGCAAAGAGTAACAGACATATAAACAAACTTACTTGGGAGGGACTTGCCTTTTGAATCCAAATCCAATGGAGGGAGATGCTAACAAATGAGAAGATGAAAATAGTGATGGAGGCCCATCTCTTCCGGTAGACACTGAGAAATGACCACACAATATTATTATTTTACAAAATACTCCTAACATTTGGTTGATAGTATTATTTTTCAAAAGAAAGAACACGTGCTTATTATTAGAGAGAGGTTTCATTAGAATGTATTGTAAGATAATCTTTTTCTTTTCAAATTTACCTATAACATATAACTTCATAAAACTCATAACACAAAAACAAATAATAATTGAAACGAAAATAGAAAGCCCTCTAAACACACGTGTGTCTATACATATATATATAATGTTTATATTTATGTTTATGATTATGTTATTCAAATATGTACATTATTATCATGTCCAGTGCATGTGAAATAAATAAATAAATAAATATATCTGTGTGTGTATAATGTGTATGCGAATCTTTTTCATGTCCATTTCATAAATATCTAGTTCATACTAAAATCAAATGCTGTGTTTGAGGAAAATTATCAAATTATGTTATCAATAATATTGAGTATAATCAAATGTTTAAATTATCAATAATTAACATATTAAATTATCAAATTATGTTATCAATCAAATGTTTAAATTCCAAAACTAGGGGAAGAGAGAGAAAGGAGATTTTAATATGCTTTGATCTACCATCCATGGCAGCACTTTGTGGTTTTGGACTGGCCGGGTGGTATAGGGGTGTGGTCTTTTGTGCTTAGAATGGTTTTGATTGATTGATTTTTTAAAAAACCTTTTCCAGAATATAGTGGTGATGGAGAAAGTGAATTTTTATGTTTTTGGAGCGTTTAGAAGAAAGTAAAGATATTTTTTTGGTGTGTTTGGCATACGCCTTCTATTTTACTGATCTCTCTGGTGGCTTCAATTAGCAATACTTTAATAAGTTTTGATGGAGGTTTGCACCTTCTTATGATTAATGATTGAATGAAGATAGTTATAATGAGTATTTCAATAAGATAGTTACGTCAAATCCAATTATAGGCTCCACCATGTCACAAGCTAAAATTTTGCTTGGGTCATTTTTTCGTCACATTCAATGGTATATTGTGTAACTTTAATTAGTAACTCTATAACTTTATCATTTATTTTATTTTATTTTTATTCTCAAGACTATAATAACATCCTGATGGAAGGTTATGCCAAATTTGATTGTATGCCTGCATGCTAACTCATTTAATGTGAGATTGTGATTGGGTTAGATAAGTACGTTATATTTTTGTCCATGGATCTTGAAAATGTCAAGGAGGATCAACATGATAACTGATGTAAACATAGGGAGGTGGAGAAACGTTGACAATTAATGTTTATGTATAACAATATAAGTTATTATTGTATAACAATATAACAATATAATGTTTATGTTTAACCATTGCCCTAATGGCATTCGTTAGTATTTCCATTTTTAGGTCATGCTAATGGGTGCCCTTAGAGTAATGGTTAACAATCCATTTTAGGAAAGTTTTGACATCACTTTTATGGGAAATTGAAAAGCTGTCAAAATATTAATTGTTTTTTTTCTTTTCCCATAAAAATATTCTTCAAATGGATTGTTAACCATTGCCCTAAGGGCATTCGCTAGCATTTCCATTTTCTAAATAGCATGAATCTATGCTATATATTGTTATTAATTTGTAATTTAAAAGTTTAAACATATGTTTCTAGTTTCAATTACGTGTTCATAATATAGTCATATGTAGTAGTTTTTTTTTTTTGAGTAAAATCATATGTAGTAGTTGGGTTGTGGATTTTTATTTTATGTTATTTTTTTGCTTAATGACCAAAACAAGAAAACTGAATGAAAATAAGTTCCTCTACCATATAGGCATATACATTAACAACCACCTCGAATTTTATCTTCTTGATTTAAAAGAGTGATAATGGTTTATTAAGAATCACTTCTTTGTCCAAATTCATCTTTTTATTTTATTTTATTTTATTTTTTGCTAAAGTTTGTGCCCAATAGACTTTCTAATAAGAAAAATGCAAAATGAACTATAAGTTTTACTGTATAAAACTTACAAACTAATATGATAATAAATGTAAAATTGTTTATTTAATGTGACAATAAATGTAAAGCCGTCCATTTGGCTTGAACTTTTTATCATGGATTACCAAAAAGATTCCTATTTTGTCTCTTGTGATTAAAAGCTTAGATTTTATTTTATTTTATTTATTTATTTTTACTTTTTAAGCTAAAAGACATTTAGTGCTCAAGCAAAACAATGGAGTAATCTAATCTAATATCTATAATCTACCATCTAATTTTATATATATATATATATATATATAATGGTCATGTTAACAAATGCCCTTATAGCAGTTGTTAATAAACCATTTTAGAAAAGTTTTTTTTATCACTTTTATGGGAAATTAAAAAGGTTGTCAAAACATTAATTGCTTTTTCTCTTTTCCCATAAAAACTTTCCTAAAATAGTTCACTAACAAATGCCCTTAGGGCATTCATTAATATTTCCTTATGTAAAATTGAAAACATTTGACTTTTGATTGATTTGATAATAATTTGCCACATAAATCTTTGCACATCATATTTCATTCAATATTTAAATCCTTCATTAGAAACTTTACACATCATATTTTATTTTGATGGTAAATATTATTCAGTATAGTTATAATAAATTCCTAATTGTAGAGTATTTAATTCCATTTTCAACCACAATTATAATAAATCCTAAATAATGACTATCATAATTATCAAATTTTATATTTAGACAAAATAAAAAATTATATTATATTAAACATTTCTTGTGCGTTGCACTGATTATAGACTAGTATATATTATAAAAGTTGGATATCAAAACTGATGGTTGTACAAAATAATGACAAGTGTCCATTTGTCACTACATATAACAATGAACAAAGTTTTGCTCCAAATCTTGGGACTAATAGAAAGATGACATTTGTCATTATCATGTACACTGCACATGACTCACTTAATCTAGCCAATCAAGTGAGTCATGTGCATTGCACATGACATGGTACATGTTATTTTTCCACTAGTGGTTGGAGGCTTGGAGCCCAAAGCTTTAAATATGTTTGGAGCCAAACCTTATACTATAACAATAACATGTGCCATCTTTTGTAAAAGTAAAGATGCATACAAGAGTAAGATTAAAATGACTCCTCTAACCTTCATTAATTACATTTAGTCATTATCCATTAATTCCCCTTAAAAAAATACTTACAAAATTTAATATTGGGTCATAAACTCCTAAATAAACATGCATTTAAATGTTCACTACCATAAATTTTTTTACCGTTCATTTTGGTTTGCTACTTTAGAGTAATTGTAATAGTTTAACTATAATTTTCTCCCTATTTGTTACTTTTCGTATTTTAGGTAACCACTTTCCTTTTCACCAACATGAAATTTCCTATCCCCAAATATAGGTCACCATTGTAACTTAAATGGGTATGAGTATGAGTAAGTTGATGGGTATATTGATGTGGTTTTTGGGTGTTTGGTTACCTATTTTAGATAATCTGCTACCAATACGCTTTTTTTTTTGGGAGGAGCTGCTACCAATACTCTAAAAAGCATGAATGCATAAAAACGAACATAGAGATTTTTTTATTTTATTTTTGAGGAAACATAGAGATATATAATTAGGAACATTAAGATGTGAGTTTACTAAGGTTTTAATTCTCAAATATAAATCATTAATGAGTGAACATTTATGGTAAAAAATTAACCTATATAATTAACATGGAAATAAATTACAAATACTATTACTTTTTGTTTTTTCTTTATTAAAATAATCCTAACATTTAATGAAAGTTGAAACACAAAAAAAATAAATTTATTGCTTCTTGTTTAGATTTTTCCAATACTTATTTTCCCACATTTCCACTTGCTTTATGGATTTATCCTCTCTCTCAAGAAAACCTTGTAGTGACGAAGGATCATAAGGAGGAGGCAAGGTGCATGGGGTTAAATCACTGGGAGACTTAACCATGGACTCAACCATGAATTTCTCCCATGTACCCTTAGCTGGGCAAGCCATCATTTCTGAACATAGCTCAACTGCTCTTCGAGGTATAGATGGTTTGAATTTCAAGAGCTTTGCGTATTCATTTAACAAATGAAACATGTAGTCATATACGTAGTCCATCTTTAGATCCTCCTGTATGAAGTTGCTTGCTGCCTCTCCTATGGCTTGAGCCTGCTAAGTTTACAAAAATCATAACAGTTGAAAATATAATAAATGATTTTGTTAACATGAATTTAAATTAGTGAAAAAAGCAAAAGCATTTTTGAAAACTTAAAAGGTAAAAATAGGGGTATACAAATCCTCTGTACTATTTTTTGTATTCCACTAATTATAACTTGTCATGTATTTGATTTTTTTTTTCCCACATAAGCTTTGGTTGTTTTATAAAGAAAGACAAACAAATGCATGACAAGTTGTGCTTGATGGAATATAAATTAAAACACAAAAAGTAGTATAGAGAGTTTGTATTCATTATGGAACTTTATATTCTTTCATTAGGTATTTATTGCATTTGTATACAGAATTACATATTAATATAATGTAGTAAGATTAATAAAAGGTTTAAACATGAAATAAAAATAAAATTCTATTAAAAATATATACATTAGTCCTCAAAAAAATTATATATTATATTTGAACAATAATGTCAAAAATTTTTAGGCTTTAAAAGCTAATTTGACATAATATTATAAGATTAACCAAAAGTTAAATGATTTTGATTTTATATATATCATCATAGATTTTTCAATCTAACCAACTTGCTAGAGTTGAGAAATCTTAACCCAAAGATTGATAGATTTAAAACCAACCCAACCAACTTGTAAGAATTCAAATTGGGTTGTGTGTCGTTGAGTTTGCACCATTTCGTTGAGCCTAATAAAAAAAATAATGTTTCATTCAATCATTTAACTCCATTATTTAATAAATAATTGTACCTTGTATACTTATGACTAATATTCCTATGTCATCAAACAAAGTCCCAAATAGCAAAATAAATTAAAGTAATAAATTCAGCCTAAGTCTCATAATCCAAAATAAATCAAACGAGCAATTTTAAATTACATATATATATTTAAAAATAAAATCTAATAGTGTAGGTTGGGTAAGTTACTTAGATTGGAAATTTTGTCAACATGATTCTCGCACAACTCGAGTTTAGAAAAAGAAAAAGAAAACAAATTAAGTTATCAACCCATGCAAAACAATTCAAATCGTTGGGTTAGATCGGTCCTTTGGAATGGTGGATGCACAACCCTTAGTGAAAACATTTTGAAAATGAGAGAGAGAGAGAGAGAGAGAGAGAGAGAGAGAGAGACCTTTTGTGTGTGATTGTTGCCCCATTCCACAGCAAACTTGAGAGAGGTGCACTTGCTATTGTCCCTAATGGGCCAGTAGTGCTCCAATGGCACCATTCCTCTAATGAAGAAATCATAATAATGAGGCCTTATAAGCAATGTCATTGAGTCACATGCTAAAATGTACTTCTCACTTACAGACCATGCCCATCCCTCTATATAAATCTTATATCTGGCACAAAGCACACTTTTCTCAATTAAAAAGAGGAAAAAAGAGAATAGTTCAAATGGAAATAAAATTGTTCTTTGATTTTGTTTTTATAACTACCTGTGAGTGCATTGATCTTCTAAATTTGATTGTTTGTAACCTTGTTTAGATTCTTGCACCCAGTCCTGAAATTAGAGCGCATCAAATTTTTTTTGCAACATATATATGTAGGAGAATGATCAACATCTGAGAGTAGACAAGAAGAATGTATATTAACTTGTATATATAGGTGAGTGTTCCAGTCATCTTTGTCTGAGACGTTGCACTTCAAAAGGTCATTTCTAGTTGGAGCCACACTTGGATTCCCTCTCCAATAAGCATAGGGTACTCTATCCTTCCATTTGGTTCTTGTGTTGCCTTGTTTTATGTCCTCCAACACACTTTTCCATGGCTTTATATTGATCTCAGCCCTAACAAAATTAAGTCATACCTATGTAAAATTGCCCTCTTAAATTATCTCATTCTCTTTATCACTTGGTATATTATTAGGTTCAAGAAATAACATTTAAACCATGAAATGAAGATGATCATATTTCAAACTCGACTAATGGCAATCGAAAGGTAAGCACGATTGATTTACATACCAGCCCCAAAAAGACCAATCAGGAAACACAATATCCAAACTCGACCAATCCGAACAGTAGCGAAACAATGGAGGTGGGCCCGAATTTGGGCCCCGAAAGTCGTTCGATGGGACGACAGGTCGATCATCACAATCAAACATGAGTTCCAAGTCAGGCAATCTCCCAGGGTACAACCTTAGCAGCTGCAAAATGCCCCACAAGCTGAACATGTCTCTTGTCTGTATCGACTGCCTATACTTCTCTGCGTAGGCCTTACCGTCTACGATCACAAGCCTGAAATGCGCGGTCTTGCGGGCCCGCTCCACCATTTTCCTCGTGATTCCTGTGTGCTTCCAGTGCCGTAGATCTTCGTGGATCCAACGGAAGTACGATGGGCATGTTCTGTTTGATGATGATGATGATGATATTGGACGGTCAGGATTGTGTGTTGTTGTGGGGTAGTAGTTTTTTGGGCAGGTCTGTTTTTTGTTTCCTTTTGTGCATTTCAGTGGGAATTCTTGCTCTTTTGGTGATTTTTCTGTTCTTCTTTGGATTCGTTTGTCACTGTAAGTAGTACCTGAAAATTTAGACTGCAAAGCGCATATAAATATGATGATAATTTTATTATTAAAATCTTATAAACTGCAGTAACAATGAATATGATTAATACGAGATCAACAATATAAAAAATATTAATGAACTAACAATTTATATATTATTATTATGATTACTATTAGTTGTGCTATTATTCCTGATCTAAACTCTTTCTTTAGGCAGGTGTAATGTGAAATATTAGTATTAAAATGAGTCTTGTAACTTAAAATAATTAGTATCTTCTGGTATTTTTAACGGACATGTCCAGTGTTCAATCCATTTCTCCTCTAAACTATCAAATTATCAAATAGTAATAGAAATCATGAGTCATGACCCTCACCTACTGTTTTGATAATGATCTTAAAAAAAAAAATCAATCAGTGCTAAGATGACAACTGACAGGGATGAGAACGTATAGCACACGAAGGGCAATTGGGCCGTGGTCTAAGGGTTGGAAAATTTTGAATTTAATGCAAGGGGTTTCAAATGTTGACAATACAAGCCCATTGAATAGGCTTGAACGTATAGCACACGAAGGGCAATTGAGCCGTGGTCTAAGGGTTGGAAAATTTTGAATTCAATGCAGGGGAGCATATCACTTTCAAATGTTGACAATGCAATCCCATTGAATAGGCTTGAACCCAATAAAGAAGATGACCTAATTAGGGAACAAAAAAAAAAAAAAAAAAACTTGTTCCCTAATTAGGTCATCTTCTTTATTGGTTACAGCTTACCTACGTGGCAAGATGTAAGTGGTGAAAAAAAATGGTAAGTCCACAATTTCATCGCTTACAAGTCGCCACGTGAACAAGTGACAAAATTGTGAAAATAGTTGTGATACTAGACTTACTCCTTAGTGCATAATATGTTATATATTTCATATTATATCATATAATAAAAATTAAGTTTTAGAAGTCATGGTTCTCTATCCATGAATTACCCCATAAACATCATGAACCGATAATAAATATCCCACAAACCTCATGAATTGATAATGTGATAGTTTATTCAAGTTCCAATAAATTGAAATGGAAAATGCTAAATGTACGACAAGTTTTACTATATAAAACTTACAAACTAATGTGGAAATGAATGTGATTAATAGGTTTCAATCATCTCATAAATAAATATTTGAAGTGCCTTTTTGTGATTGATGACGCATTAATTTGAAAGCTCAATGTAAAAAAACTTGTAGTACTCAAAGCACTACTCGATTGAAATTTTATTCCAACTAAAACTCTAGTAACAAAAATTTCAAGAAATTTAAAATTAAAATTTTTATTTATTTGATAATTGATCTTACAAACTGTGGTAACAATGAATATGATTAATACATGATCAACAATATAAAAAATAATAATGAACTAAACTAACAATTTATAAATTATTATTATCATTACTATTAGTTATGCTATTATTAATGATCTAAACTCTTTCTTCTTATTTTTTGATAGGATCTAAACTCTTTCTTTAGGCAGGTGTATTGTGTACCTACACAATTCGTTATTAATTAAAGTGAAATATTAGTAATAAAATCATGCCAAGATTCAATAGGTTAAATAGTTAGTATTTTTCCGGTGGGTTGTTGTTGTGGATTAATTTGAATCTTTTGGTAGTATAAATTGAAATTGGTCCAAGAATTGTGCTTGGTTGGGTTACTGAAGAGTATAACAGTAATATACAACATGCTTGTCTTATAATGGATTGCAGGACTCTCATTAACCAAATTTCTCAACTAAAGATGAGTCATTATTTTCGTGAAGCTAACAAGTGCACTGATGCTATGGCTAGAAGAGGTGGTGGTTTTGATCAGGACTTTATGCTTTTTGATAGCCCATCTGTGGACTTATGTATGTTGATGTATTATGATAACTCGGGGTTGTACTATGAAAGGATATATCCTCTGAATTCTAATGTCATTGTTTTTGTTTAGTTTATGAAAGTTTGATGTTTACCAAAAAAAAGTATTTTTTGGTGTTTCCAATGGATCAATCTAGAGTTCAAATCCTCTTCTCTCTTAAACTATCTAATTATCAAAAAGTAATAGAAATCATGAATCACTCCCTCACCTACTATCTTGATTATGATCTTTAAAAAAAAATCACAGTACTGCTAAGATGACAAGGATGAGAACGTATGGCACAGAAGGGCTATTGGGCCGTGGTCTAGGAGTTAGAAAATTTTGAGTTTGATGCAAAGGGAGCACATCACTTTCAAATTTTGACAATGCAAGCCCATTGAATAGGCTTGAACCCCAAGAAGATGACCCAAATTAGGGAACAAGTTTCCTAACGCATGATATGTTAGATATCTCATATAATAAAATTTGAGTTTTAGAAGTCATGGTTTTCTCTACCCATGAAATACCCCATAAACCTCATGATTTAAGAATGTGAGTTTTTTCAAGATCCAAAAAATTGAAATGGAAAATGATAAAGGTGTGACAAGTTTTACTACATAAAACTTATAAACTAATGTGATAATGAATGTAATTAGTGGGCTCCAATCACCTTATAAATGAATATTTAAAGTGCCTCTTTTTGATTGATGATGCATTAGTTTGTAAGCTCAATATAGTAAAACTTGTAGTACTCCAAAGCCCTACTTGATTGAAATTTTCCAACTATAACTCTAGAACAAAAAATTCCAAAATTTTAAAATTAAAATTTTTATTTATTTGATAATCAGTCTTATCATATTAAAACTTAGGCACTAAATTCAATAATATTAGTAAAATGTTTTATTTCATTTACATATATATTTTAATAAATCCCTGCATGAAACGAGAATACTTTTACTTAATCTAAAATTTTAGTAGACGAATTCATAGCCAAAAAAAAAAAAAAAAAACTAAATTTGAGAAAAAAAAAATCCAACTTCAAGATTAATTTCTTTAAAAAATATTTATTTTCCTAAATTCGAAGGTTGGATTCAACGCTTTTGTGGGAATATAGGCTTGATAAGACAAAAGTGATTGCCTTAACCGACTTTTCCGTAATTCCATTGCAAGTTTTTTTGTTACCCAAATAGAATGGTAGGTCGACTGTGTAGTCTATGTTTAAGTTCAGTTGCTATATGGCTGATCACAAAATACTGTAAGGATTAAAGAATATATAAGAATAAAGACTTACAATATCAATCCAGCCTAGATATATCAAAGCACTGACAAGGAGGAAGAAGATGAAGACCACGCTAGCTGTTGAAACTTTCTTCTTCACTGGTAGCCAACAAGTTCCACTCTGATAGAACATATTGAGTTTGTTTCTCATTATTTCTTTTCATGGGGCTTTTGTTGGCCTTCTTTAAAAACCTGCAAAACAAGAGCCTTGCCTTCCAAACTGTTGTCTATTGATGTTACCTATTGGTATAGTAGGTCTGCTGGACTTTCGGAATTTTCTTTTTTGAAAAAGACTTTTGGAAATTTTCGAGCCTACTACCTTCACAATATAGAGTCTGATCTAATCTAATTCTAATACAAAATTATTGTTGACAAAACAGTGGATGAAAATTATTGAAGCATCCAGAGAATTTTCATCCAAAAAAGCAAGTCCGCAGAACTAACCTTCAATTGTTAGTCTCTTTCTTATACCCACTTGTTATGTGTGATTTGTGTATGAAAGCGAAATTCCTCTCTAGCTATGTCTTGTAGTACCCCTTGCAAGTTTCCATCAATATAAGAACTCTTTTTGAGCCTCAGCCTAAGTGAGGACAAGATTGGCAAGTCCAGTATACTCCATTGAATGTGTTTATATCACTTGCTAGTCCAAAATTATCCCTCACAGCTCATTAAGCAGTTAACTATTCTTCGGGCAGTTTAGTCTTTTTCGGTGTTAAGTTGCCCCTAATTGAAGGGCAGAGTTACGGCTGATCGCCTTAAGGAGTATAGGCCAGAGTATCTGATTCCAAAATATTACATAAATCAGCAGAGCTAGAATAATCTAAAATAACAAAATCAGAAAGACAGGAACAGCCTTCCTTAGCAAGCTTGTCAGCGCATCTAATTCAATGTTATTTTACTTTTCAACTAACAAGCCAATTGCTCTCCCCAACACCACAGACTACGACTGAAGTAGCAGTCATATGTAAAAAGGTAAATTCCAATCCCCCCGGCCCATTGGCTTCTTAGCAGAAGATTTTGGACTAGGGCCGGTGCATTGGGTATTTGATAAAAGGGTGATTACAGTATATCTCCCTGTGATTTGACTGAATTCACGTTCCATATACATGATTTAAAAGTTGACACTTTACTTACCTAAGGATTCACTCCATTTGTCTCATGTAACCCACATTTGTTAAAAATTTGGCTATAAACTTGGTTTTGGCATTGGCTATAACTCCCACTAAAAAATTAACATAACTACATATTTTGAAAATTCAATCGTCGAAGTGTTAGTTCTTTATATCCTTACCATGCATGTTAAATTTCATGTTAATCAAATGCTATTTACTATTCAATCTATAAACTTATATTTTATGTATAATTTTATACTACCAAAAATTGAAATTGAAATATTTGATTGGTGACATAATTATTAATCTTTGATATTCTAGAAATTTTGCAAGCATGAATGATATAAGAAGAAAATGTAATTAATCCAATAGTGAATTTGTTAAAATTCATGTCTAATAAAAAGATATTGAGTGGAGTTGTAGCCTTAGGTTACAACTAATTTTGTAACCAAATTATTTCATTTCTTCTTATATCCTTCATGTTTGCTAAATTTCTAAAACATCAAAGATTAATAGTTATGTTATCAGTCAAACGTTTAGATTTTAATTTTTTGTAGTCTAAAATTATACATAAAACATAAGTTTATGAATTGAATAGTAAATATTAAATAACATCTGATTAACACGAAATTTTATATGTGTTTTAATAACATAAAAAACATGCAATCAAATGGTTAGATTTTTAAAATATGTAACCATGTTAATTTTTTAGTGGGATTTGTAGCCTTAGGCTACAACTAAATTTGAAGTTAGCCTTTGTCCAAGAAAAAAATATAATCCAATGATAAATTTGTCAAAATTCACATCTAATAACAAAATGTTGACTTGAGCTATTAGCTACAACTATAATTGTCAAAATCGGGATCCTACGTAAGATCGTTGGAGGTAGGTAAGATCGTGAATTGTAGGATTGGATTGTGAATCATAAGATCCTACATTATTTGATAAAAAAAAAAAAACAAATTGGTATGTTAAATAATCACATAAATTATACATTCATAAAAAACCAAAAATTTGCATCCATTTGATGTAATTACCATACATCATTACATCCATTTGTAAGCATCATTTAAAGAGGCCAAAAACCTCAAAACGTGACACTCTATTGGGATGTTAATTTTCGTTTGGGTTCAACTAACACTCTATCTCTCTACATTAGAATAACAAAACTTGGTTTATTGAGATGTTATTTTTCATTTGGGTCCAACTGAGTCTTTTGTCAAGTTAAAGAAGATTACAAGAAACCAGGATTGTTTGGAATCATTAGAATTGTACGATCCTGAACAATCGCTAAGATCTTTGAAAGATCCAGATCGTTTTGGGCAGGTAAGATTGTAAAATCGTAGAATCGTAAGATTTAGATCGGGATTTTGATAACCATAGCTACAACCAATAAATGACTTTCCCTTATGAGTTGGCAAAAGTACTTTATGAATGTTAGATTGTTAGTGGCCAATAATTTTATTATTCAATTATAAATCACTAGTTTTAAACGTTACCTTAATTGGCTGAAGTTATTGTTATTAAAACAAATTTGACCACTAAACCAATTATGATATTTCCATTTACATAATTCAATGCATTTGTCATAGCATTTATCTATCCATCTACCATATACCTTTAGCCATTAAATTAAGAATCCGAATTTGATAAGAATGAGGTGTAAAATCCATCTTTTACACTATCCAATAAGAAATTGTCACATCAACTTTTTACTTAAAACTTAATACATCCTATCACATATAATAACATCTCTATAAACTCACAGTTGAGTTGGATTTTCAAATGAGTATTAGAATTGATGGGTCAGGCTTAGGTCCAATGTCCAGTAGTACTGGACCTGTTGAGATGATGACATGTGTCCACTTTTAGACACGGACACATGTCATCATCTGACCAGGTCCAGTGCACTAGATGCACTGGACCTAAACCAAGTCATTCTGATTAGGTGTGATTGTGTCTAGTTTTTAATATGTAATATAATAATGTGATATGTTGGGATTGGAGGGTGTAAAACTTGGGTTTTACATAACATTCTTGTAAAATTTAATCTCTTTGTCATTGTAGATAAATAGATTATTCCCATAAAAAAAAAAAAAAAGATATATAGATTATAGACCTCCATAAGCGGCTAATGGAGTGTGTTCATTTAAATATTTGAAAGAAACATTAAAGAACGTGGAATTCCATACATTAATCTAGAAATCTATTTTCCCTTTTTTTTAAGCATGTTTACAATTATCTTGTCCTTGCCTTCAATCCAAAAGCACCACTAAAAAAATATTGGGTATACACATAGTCATAGAAGTGAAAGTTCCACGAAAAAAATAAAGGATAAATTGCAAATTTCACCTCTAAAGTTTGAGCGTATTTGGATTTTACACTCTAAAGTTTTAGAATTTGGATTTTACCTCCTGAATTTTAGGGGTGTTTGGATTTTACTCCCTAAAGTTTGGGAGTATTTGGATTTTACATCCTAAATTTTCAGAATTTGGGAGTGTAAAATCCAAACATCCCAAATTTCAAGACGTAAAATCTAAATTCTAAAACTTTAGAATGTAAAATCCAAACACCCCCAAACTTTAGAGGTGTAATTTACAATTAATCCAAAAATAAATAAGTAAAGAAGCTGAGAATATTTTTTTAATAGATATAATAGGATTTGAATAAATAACACTGGCTTTATAATAATTGCTTCCATCATCATGCCAAGTATCAATTGGTTTACTCTTTCTAGATTGTCACCCCCTTTAGTCTCTTTAGATAATCTGCTACCAATGCACTAAAGTCTAAACAACATGAATGCATGAAACAAACATAGAGATAAATAAGTAGACACAATAAGATGTAAGTTTAATAAGGTTTTAATTCTCAAATATAATTCATTAATGAGTTAACATTTATGGTAATTTTTTTTTAACTTAGATAATTAATGGAGAAATAAATTATAAATATTATTATGATAACTAAACCTAGCCTCATCACAAATTTAGAATTGATATTACTCAAATAATTGATAGGCACATTCGAATACATGGCTATATATTCTCAAAAAAAAAAAAAAAAAAAAAGAAGAATACATAGCTATATCAATTGTATTTTGATATAATCTCAAATTCTCACAAGAAAAAACCACCAAAATGTATCAACTAATTTGGATAAATTATAAAATGTGCGCTCGGACAAATTTGTTTTTCCTCAATTTTCAATCATTTTCTTTTTTCTCTTGTCAACCAAATAGACACTACAAGAAACTTGATATGTTTCGACTCACGTTTTTTGAAGGTTTACAAAACACCCTGGAAATAAACGTTAAATGATGAACACGCTTGATATAAAGCAACCTTATTTCATGGGTCACAATTTTTCAGAAGAATCGTCAAAATAAATTGCTCCATACAACCACTATTTTAAAAAATAAAGATAAAGATAAAGATAAAACAATTGTTTCAAGGTTGCATAGGTGTCGAAATTTTTGTTTGAGGGTAATGTAGGCCTTCAAAATTTCTTTTTCGAGGGAATTTGTTTCAAAGGTTATCAAGGGTTATCCAGAGCCTCAAAATAATATTTTTTGAGGGCCTTTCATACTCTTTCCAAGTGTTTTGGCCCTAAAAAAAAAAAAAAACCAACTTTTTTGTAGTGAGAAGAAGCTACATTTCCTTCCTAGGCTTTCTTTTCTTTCATCTTTTGCCCGTTCCAAACTCAGTGTAAGAATGACAACATACAATGTGAATTTCATGAAAACAAGTATTACCGGGCATTCTTTTTCTAACATACCTTTTTAATTTTTAGAATCCTTTTTCAACATAGGTAATAGATAAGAACTTTATTAATGAACTAATAATTTTATGGGAAGAAATCATGACCTACTATATCAACTACTATCTTCATCATGATGTTGTTGATTAAAAAAAAAATCATTCAGTCAGAGACTCAGAGCTAAGATGACAAGAATGAGAAGGTATGGCAGCACACGAAGGGCTATTGGGCCGTAGTCTGGTAAAATTTGAACTTGAAGCAAGGGGAGCAAATCACTTTCAAATTTTGACAAGGCAAGCCCATCGAATGGGCTTGAACCCGAATAAGGTGACGAAATTAGGGAACAAGTTTGATGTGGTTTTTTTGCTAAACAGTTTGATGAAGTTTATGTATGTAACACTATCATATATCATATCACATACTTAGGATAGTTTATTATTGATAAAAACTTTATTGTTTAAGTTGCAAGAAATTTAATATTTATTTTAAATTTTATTATAATTTGTGTTTTAACATAATATAACTTACCCATTATATTCGATAATATCAGTAAAGTATTTTCTTTCTTACACAGTTACACATATATATTTTTAATTAATCCATGCATCAGACAAGGATATTATTACTAGTTAATATAAAATTTTATAATTTTATTTAAACCTTAGAGTTTCTAGTAAGTTTCCTTTAAACCTAAAAGTTTGAAATAAATTTCATGTATACCAATTGAACACATGATGTTTAATGGGATTAACCAAAAATTAGAACACATTATACAAGAATTATTATATGCTACATGTTTACTATAGGATCAGAAAGTGAGAATGATCAACATTTGTGAGTAAATGAGAAGAATGTGTATTAACTAATGTATATAGGCAAGTGTTCCAGTTATCTTTGTTTGAGACATTGCACTTCAATTTTCAAATGGTTTTTTTTCTTTCTAATTTGAGCCATTCACTCTCCAATAGGGTACCGTGTCCTTACATTTGATTCTTGTGTTGCCTTGTTTTTTTGTCCTTCAACACACTTCTTCGCAGCTTTATATTGGTCTCAGGCTCTCAGCCCTAACAAAATTAAGTGAAGCCTATATAAAATTCCCCGAAACCCCCTCAAATTGATGGTGGTAAATTTATCTCGTTCTCTCTAACACTATGTATATTATTAAATCCAAGAAATAATAGTTTCAACCATGAAAGGGAGAAAATCATATTCCCCTTTATAAGTTTGGTCCTCTTAATTCAAAATTTGGCCAAAATTTGGCATTCTTAATTCTACTTTCAAGTTTCTCAAAAAAAAAAAAAAAAAAAAAAAAATCTAATTTCAAGAATTCTTATGTTCACATTTGGACTATTTGCCATTTGGATGCATAAATTTCTTCAAAAAGTATGAAAACAATTTATTTTACAAAAGGATAAGGTCTACGAAGATGGAGGTATCAATACTTCAATAGGATGAGGATCGGAGGATGGGTAGTTGATGTTTTTTGTTCTACTTCAATAGCCAATTCTTCTTAGCACTAGGGTTGTTCAAGATTCAACCAATACTGATGAAACCGGTTGGCATTGAACCGATCCAATCCGACTGATACAAAGCTCCATCGTAAGTGTTCGATGTGATGGTTGGTAGAGATTTAGGCATATTGAAGGCGACCAGTGGGCAATCAGTGGCTATTTTGAATTCCAACAAGAAACCGCACCGCACCAGTGTGTATATATAGTTATTTGCTATAATTTAACATACGTATAATTTATATATAAAATTACTATAGGTTTCAGTAGAGAGAAAGTGTGAAAGTGCGAGTTTGAGAGAGGCAAGGAAGAAAAAGGAGAAATGGCATTAGAGAGATATAGGTTATTAGGAAATGTTAGGGTTTTTAAAAATTTTAAATCTAATACCGAAACGATGTCGTTTGAACTTGATATTAATTTTAATATCAGTTCCAAAAAAATGTCGTTTTGGTATGAGATTTTAAAAAATAAAAAACCTGAAACGACGTCATTTCAATTACAAACCCTAAACATATCTAGATCCCCATTTTAGTTCCCCACCTCTCTCTCTCTTTAATATTTCTCGCCCAAGCTCCTAGCAATGTCTTCGCCTCTCCTCACTCTCTCCACCTACTTATCAACTTCATCCACTTGCTCCTAGCAGGCTTTGACTTTTGATGCTCCTCCTTGCAATGTTCTATCAAGTTTGTTTATGTATTTTTTTTGTTTTCAATAGTTTTGTTTTATCTTTTATGGCTTAGGTTTAGTCTAGTTTTTTTTTTTTTTTTTTTTTTTTTGGTGTGATTTGAAAGAAGACATTTTTTACGAGAGATTGTTAATTTGTTTGTTTTATTTTGTTTTATCTTTTGATGGTTTTTTTTTTCTTTCTCCAGTCTTTTCTTTCATTTTCTTGGCAAACTAGCAGCCCTTTGATTTCATTTTTTTTTCCTCGGCAATCAATGAAGCGTTTGATTAACCTTGATGATGAACTGGTGAAAAAAAGAAAAAAAGAAAAAAAAGATCTGTATCTAATGGATTTGTTTCAATTTGTCAAATAATCAAGCGTTTGCTTTCTCAGTGACGTTAATTTGTTTCAATTTGTCTCTATGTCCGTTTAATCTTTAGAGTTCGTAATGATCGTTAGCATGATTTCATAAGATTGATTTTATTTGCATTTGGGTTTTGTGTTTTGGGTTTATTATTCCAAACATGAATCTCATATCTGTACTTGATATTTAGCGGTTAATTAGAACTTACTGGTTGAAAAGTTAGATAATACACGTGCTTGATCATTAATTGTTTTTTTTTTTTTTTTTGGGCTTGCGATCATTAATTGTTTTGAGTTAGGTAATTGAAATTGTTATTTTCAGTGCTTTAGGGGCCGTTTGATATATGAGTTTAAAGAGATGTTTTCAGTTTTTAAACAACATTATACGCATTTCTACATACATTTTCACTCACATGTATTTCCAAAAAATACAAACAACGTTACTAAAACAACGTTACCAAACGACCCCTTAGTTTGTGTGTGTGTGTTTTTTTTTTTAACGCTTCGGCCGTTTGATAATAACTGGCAATCTAACAGATGACTCTATTTGGCACTTGTGCAAAGTTTAAGGACTAAATTGGTTAAATTAAAAGTTTAGGGGTGTAATGACAATCAACTCAAAGTTTAAGGGGTGTCTTGGTATTTTTCCCAAAATATATCAATAAAGTTCCAAAGCCTAGAAACCAAGCCCAGCTCATGTAAATTTCTATTCCACACCCCAACCTTCAAAGCCAGGGGGTGCTAACATAATTTGGGGCATAAGGCAAAAAGTTTATGTGAGCCTTTTATATGTAAATATTAATTAAACAAAATTATTTAATACTAATAAAATCAAGGTTAATTTGATAAATTAAATATATGATTTGATGAATAATACTAACTAAACTAATGTTAATTTCATATATAGAATTGAATATCATAGTTGAACTATAAATATTAATAAAATGAAATAAAAATATATTATGATTAAAAAAGATGCTTTATTTTGGATATATGACAATGCATAGTTAAGTAAAGTTGTAATCTAATTTTGATTTTTATATCTTGTTTTTAAGAGAGAGAGATAAATATTATTTGGTGTGTGACTTTGTAGGTAATCAATTTACAAAAATTAAAGTCTCAAACTATTAGTGGAGACTAATATATAATTGATGATTTAACACATTTGCAGCATCTTTTTGAAACATTTTAGGGTTTCAATTGGGTTAAGGTTCTATTGGTCTCATATTTTGAGAGTCTTAATAGATGAAAAAGAAAAATACGCTAATTAAAAGCACTATAAAATGTTCAAAATATAATGTGACATTGACTCTCATTGATGAACTTTATCAATTTAACTAATGAATGTTTTTATCACTTTTTTTGTAATTAATAACATGGCAATTTGTAAGTCATTAATAAAATTTATAGTATTCTTAACATCACTAATAAAAGTATCAAAAAAAAAAGTCACTAATAAAAAAAATGAATAACCTTTTAAAAATTATATATAATTTTATAAAAATTTAGGCATTTAACTACGAGATGTGGGACCTTTTTTTCCTAAGGAAATATTGTTTTTTGGTGAGGCCTTAGGCCTAGGCCTAACTTGCCTTGGGCCGGCCCTGTTCAAAGCCCCTATTTTTTTTAAGTAACAAGTTTTGTTAGAAACTTAGAATAACCTTCAAAGCCCAAATGGAAGTTCGAGAAATTAAATACTGGATTATACTCCAAAATTTAAGCTTCAAAACAAGCACACACAAACAATAAAGGCCCTTATTGTATTTCAAATTTTCAACTAACTAGTTTCTCCCAATATTCATTCTCCCACATATCCACTTCTTTCATTATATTTTATTTTCTTCGAGAAATGGCATCAATAGCTGGAACTCGGAAGATCATAAAGGAGGAGGCATTGTGCATGGAAGTGTATCCCTAGGGGATTTCACCATGGACTCCACCATGAAATTCTTAATTCTCCAAAATTTATTACCCTCTCGACATGCCATTGTTTCTGAACAGACCTCAAGCGCTCCTAGAGGAATTGTTGGTTCAAATTTCAAGAGCTTTGAGTATTCACTTAACAAGTAAAACATGTAGTCGTAAACAAAGTCCATTTTAAGGTTCTCTTGAATGAATTTGCTTCCTGCCTGTCCAATTTCCTGTGCCTGAAATATACGTGTTGAAGGAGATAGAATTGTGAAGAAAAACAATTAAATAAAGAAATAAATAAATTTGAAGCATGCCTAGCACCTAATAAGAAACATAGTGCATGTTGGGTCCCATTGTTGACTATCACATTGCTTATAAGGTGACGTATCAATGAATGTAATATGTACAACTTTAATAACATAATAATAAATGTGATGTTAAAGATACTATAAATTTTACTCTATAAGAGCATTCTCATCAGGTGTTTCATAAAAAATGCAATTTTGACACACCAAAACCCTACATTATTATTTTAGCACATCATTTTACAACATACCATTTATCAGATGTTCTATTCTTCAATTCGATACATTAAAATAATATTTCCAACACATTAAAATAATATATTAAGCCCTCCCTCTCATAAACATCAACAACAACAACAACAACAACAACAACAACAATGGCACAACCACCACTGCCGCAACAACGGCCACCAACAACCACTGCCGCAACAACATCGACAGCCACCACCGGCACAAACCCACATCCACCAACGCCACCTTAAAAAAAAAAAAAAAAAAAAACCACCAAGACTGACCACCATTCACCACCATTCACATAGAAAAATACCGAGAACTACCCCAAAAATTCATACCAAACCAACCGAACCACCACCATAGCACCGCCAAACATCACAGGATTCACAACAAACCACAAAACCCACGATCAACAATCAACCATCGCCGAGTATCGCAACAAACCAAAAAACTCCGAATATCAACCAAAACCCATTGATCCAAACCACTAACCCAAACCACGATCAACCATTGACCCAAACCACAAAACGCACAAAATCAACCAAAACCCACTGACCCAAACCTCAATCCATCAGACCCAAACCTCAATCCCACAACCATCAAACCACCACCACGCGAAGTACCAGCCAACCAAACAGAGAGAAGAGAGAAACCAAAAAAAAAAAGAAAAAAAAAGAAGAAGAGCACATAAACGAAAAATGAAAGAAAAGCATGAAATCTGAACCAACTCTTCTTTCGACAAATCCGCCATAATCCCCCCAACTGTTAGTTGAATCAACTTAGTCCCTTAAGTTTCAATATCAAGTAAATATCATTATGAAACTTCTCTTCTTTTAAATCTTAATGAGATTGACAAAATTAGTTAATGTAGCAAATAGAGCATAAGTTAAAAGGTATCTATAGAAAGTGTGAAAATTCTAAAACTAAATCAACTTTCAACTATTAATTACGTTAAAATTTAAATGGGAGACATAAGGATGACACTGTGACTTGATTTTGAAAGTTGAATTATTACATTGACATAATTTATAGTTGAGGGATAATAGATGGAGGATTAGTAAAATTGAAAGTAGTTTTTGTTAGCTTCTAAATATTTAGATTCTTATTTTGTGTATGTTAGCAAACCGAGAACAAAAACATGTCTAGATTAGGTGTTAGACATTGCTCAAGATTGTACAAATCAAGATTCAAGAACATTCAAGTTGCAAAAAGGAGAGCTTAAGTTCTGTGAAGCTCGACCGATCAAAAATTAGACTTGACCGATCGAAAATCGCAGAAAAGTTAATTCTGTAGATTTTAAACCAAGCTTAAGCCTGCGAAAACGTTTAGGGTTTTAGTCTAACACTTATAAGTATAAAAGGAAAACCCTCATTACGTTTTGAAGACTCTTGCAAGACTTGTGAGTTACTCATGTGAGATCTATGAGGTTTCTGTAACCTTCTAACTCTACAAGTGTCTATCAGAACGAGATCTATAATCAAGTGCTAGGGGAATCAAGTTGCTGCTACAAGGTCAACAACGATTGGTGATTTGAAACCTTTGAGTGGGATCTCAAAGTCATAAGCGTGGGAGCTTGTGTTCAACAAATCCAAGAGAGAAAAGTCCGTGGAGTCGGAGCTGCATGTGGTCGTGTTAGTAAGTTCTACTGGTAGCATTAGGTTTAGGAGTTAAATCTTTTGTAAACTTCAATTCTTTCTAGTAGATTTGTTTACCTTGAGGATAGTTAGGTCAAATCCTCCTTAGATTTTTACCTTGAAACATTTAGTTTTATTGGTTTTCCTGAGTGATCATATCTTTGTCTTTTACTTTTCTACTGTGCATGATATGATGTACTATTGTTTAATCTAAATCTCATAATTAATCTATGTACTTGGCTAATTCACTAGGTGTAAACAATCTGTTTTAAAGGGGTATAAACAAACAAACAGTTTTAGTATTTTTCGATTAGTTTTTTGTGATTAGTGATACGTCAATAATTTGTAAGGTTTATGTAGTAAATTTTGTAGTATCCTTGTCATTACTCTTTCCAAAACGTATAGCACTAGTCTACTATGTCTATAACAAGCATTCCATGAGAAAATCAGAAAAAATCGTGCTATTTCTCTAAGGAAAAATAGAAAATTAACAAAAACAATTAACACCATTTTGAGAAGGCTTTTAAACAGTGCATTTCTATATAAGTGTTCTGCATTGGTTTATGTTTTTCATAATTCAAGAAAAGAGAACTGTTTTAGGAAAACAAAGCCACCACACATGCAAGTCCACATGTGGCTAAATTTGGTTGTGTCAAGAGGGGAAGAGAGTAAGAGAGGTTTACTTTGTCGGTGTGATAATTGCCCCATTCCACAGCAAGCTTAAGATCTCTGCATGTATTATTAGTTATTTTGATGGGCCAGTAGTGTTGCATGGGCACCAAGCTTCTTGTGAAAAAGTCACGGTACTGAGGCATCAATAGCAAGGTCATGGAATTGCAAGCTAGAATGTACTTTTCACTCACTGACCATGTCTTTCCTTCTATGTAAATTTTATATCTTCAGATGAAAAAGCCAAACAAAACAGAAAATAATGTCATTAATAACACTATGAATGTATTATGACATATTTCAAAGGAAATTATAAGAAAAATGAAGAAAAATAAATTGTTGAGAAAATTAAAGAAGTGCAATATTTACCTATGGGTGCATTGGTCTTCTAGTTTTGAGTTCTTGAATCCATGTTTAGATTCTTTTCCCCAATCCTGAATACAGATAAAATGGTTGAAATAAATATGTTCCAAATTTCTCTCAAAACCCTGTCTGCCTAGTTCTTTTTTCCTATATGTTTCTTTCACACTATTTCTTCTAAAGAGGAAAAAAAAAACACTATTTGTACCTCCAAAATAGGATCAAACAAGATCTTTGCATAATTTCCACATATGAAATTAAGCACAATTTCACAAAGAAATAGCTCACTTGTTTCTCGATAAGATGCTCAATATCATTTAATTAAACAAATGACCCCTTAGCTACTTATTGTTTGAAGAAACCGTCTACTTCAATGGGTATTTTTTTCATGAAAAGCAAATATGAGATAACTAATTTAAGTTTTTTATTAAGATAATTACATGTGTTTTTCACAAATTTGACAACCAAACATGTCAATGATGTCAGGGTTGGCCCACCGGCCCTAGGCCTAGGACCCCAGGCCTAAGACCCCTACTAGAGAAAGGCCCCCCCAAAGAGGGGGCATAAGTTATTATTTTTTTAATATATATATATATATATGTGAATTGTTACTTTTTTTTTTCCCTTTGCTTTTAAGAATGCTTGAGAAATTGAGTGATGTTATAAATACTAGTTTGTAACCTCATGCATATGTATGGATATACTTAAATATATACAATAAGATGTATAATATAATTCCTATATATATAATTTAAATACTATTGATAGTCATTTTTATACTTTGTTAACTCTTTAAAAAATTTTGTGTGAATATTATTAGGTATCAAATGTAAATTGTCTTTTTTTTTTTATAATAATTATTGTGAGGCACTTTTTTTTTTTACAATTCATTTATTCTAGACTCTTTGATTTTTGTACTTAATAACTCACTTGGATGAATATTTATGATGTGGTTTCACATTTGATTCTAAAATTAAGAAATAAAACTCTTTAAGAATAAATAATTTAGGACATGTGATGCAAAATTGGAACTCTAATTTGAAATTCTAATTTGAGTTTCTCTCAGCTTCACCTATTTTATATATATATATATGTATATATATATATATATTACAAATTTTACTTCAGAGAGCTTAGAAATTTTAGTGTCACCATCACAAGAAGTAATCCATATATTCATTTATTATCTTGTTGAAGTGCAACCATTCACATTCTCTTTCATATCAGTTTGTAAGATTTTTGAAATAAAATTTGTGATAGCTTTTAGCATTTTCCCAAATATAAATATAGATTAATATAAATCCAACCAAATCACCATTAAGTGAATAAAAAATGCTAAACTACCAAAAATTTTATTACAAAAAATTTACGAATTGATGTGGCAAAAATGTGATTGGTGTAACAACATAATAAATTAATTTGAATTAATTAATTTTTTTAATTGATGGCACGTCATTTTGTAAGGTTTATGTAGTAAAATTTATAATATCCCAAGTATCACTCAAGTGAATAAATCATACTAAAAGTAAGAATAATGGGTTGTTAATAAAAATTTGTAATATAAAACATTTACTAAATTGATGGTTAATAAACTAAATATTATTTAAGTGATAATTAAATATGAAAACACCCATTTAAATTTTTTCTTTAAGCCTGAAATTGTATTAAGCCTACCCTGTTTGATGTACAAGTATTTAATGTCTTTTCTTTTACTAAATATTGTTAGCAAAAAGTTCCGGATAACTAAACAATTGACCACTCATACTAGAATTGTATGAATATTCCTTAAAATAAAAATCAAGGAATTTGATAAAGAAATTCACCTGGATATATAAACGAACATTCCAATCATTTTTGTTAGAGAGATTGCACTTCATAAGCTCTACTCTTTTCTCAGACACATATGGATTCCCTTGCCAGAAAGCATAGGGTTTTCTATCTCTCCATTTGATCTTTTTATTGCCTTCTTTTAGGGCCTCCAACGTTGTCCCCCATGGCTTTATATCGACCTCAGACCTAACGAAGGAAAAGTTTTGTTTTAATGATTTTTTTGAAACCAAAAAAAAAAAGAATAACTATGAATCACATGAGAAAACAAAGGAGTGCAACCCCTGTTATAATTAATATTATTATTTTATAATAACCACTATTAGAAACTGAATCATATGGGAAAAAAAAAAAAAATCAAAGAAGTATAACTTTTTTTACAAGTTTACTTAATTAGAGCATTTTCATCAAAACTTTTAAAATGTTAAAAAATTATATTTTAGCGACACAAACCACAGAAGCATCTACGTCAATAATGTTAAATCTTAAAATATTAACATCCAAGCTACAGTGAGTTGTCCTTTGGCAGCTCATTGTAGTAAGAAACTTAAAAAAAAAAAAAATTATACCATTCTCTCTCTTATCCTATTAAATAATATTTGTTTCTCTTTCTTCTTAAATTTCTCTATTTCCTGTCTTTTTCTCCGTTAACCACACCAAATTGAAACAAAATACTTCATAAACTGGAAAGCCAAAACCCCACAATATTATCCAAATAGAAATCTCGAACCATCTGTAAAAGGTTATATCTCACCATCGACGACTCTATTGTGTGCTTACCCACGAAAATTTTCAGACTTTGATTGTCATATTTCGCATCTCCCTCACCGCTGAAATTTGTCATTGTTAGATCTGCATGCGTCCTCTGGCTCAAACTCTCTCAAAAAAATATGTGGTGGTGCTAAATGGTTTTGGGTCGTGGTTTGCTGTGCTGTGGTGGTGGTAGTTGATTTTGGATCATAGGTTTGGTGTGTTGTGGTGGTGGTAGATTTTGGGCCACGATGGTAATGGTGGACAACGGTGGGTTTTTTTTTTTTTTTTTTTTTTTTTTTCAGGTGGTGGCTTGTGATTGTGATGGTTGTTGTTATGGCTGGTGTTGTTGGTTTATTGTAACGGGTTTTGTGATGGGTTGTTGATACATCGAAATTTTGATGTTAGGTGTATTATAAAATGAGCCTTGATAAAGTAACTTTTTGAGATGTTAAAAGCTAAATTTTTTTTAAAAGTTTGATACGAATGCTCTAAAGCTATTATTATAACGTCGACCATCTTAGAAAATTATTATAGGTGAATTTACTGTTTACGAGTACCTCATCTTATGGATATACAATATCAGGTATGTGAGATTTACAAGTGTTTGTGTGTTTAATACATATGTGAGATTTCCAAGTAACTTTTTGCAATGAAATTGTAATTAAATTTGAAAAGGAAACTTACCAACCCCAGAAGGACCAATCAGGGAAGACAATGTCTAGTGTTTCATCATCCTCACAATAATTGAACACCGGTGGCACCGACGTGGCTTTAAGCCCTTGGTGGTCACGTTTTTTAATCACAGTTTCGTCCCCGCAGACAAACATGAACTCCAAATCTGGTACCTTCCCAGGGTACAACCTCAGAAGCTGCGAAATTCCCCATATTGTAAAGATATCCCTAGTTTGATATGTCCCCCTAATTTGCTCAACATAAGCCTTTCCCTTTACAATCACTAGTCTAAAAGTTGCATAATCTCTTCCACTTTCCACCATGTCCCTCGTGATTCCAGCACTCTTCCATGGCCGTAGATCTTCGTGAATCCACCGCATGTACGCTGGACATGCCACAGGGGATGATTCCTCTTTCTCAATTGTCACCGGGTGATTGGTTGGAGTTGGACATGTTAAGTTCAAATTGGAGCAATTGAATTTGAATGGGAACTCAACTTGGACAGAGGACTTTTTAGGACTTATTGTATTTGCAAATGTCCTAAATAAGTAGTTACCTGTTAAGGCAGACTTAAAAAACAATGAAGAAACTATAATTAATTAGCCAAAGGAAGTGGGGACCAAAGTGTTCAAAATTTCAAACTGAGCTTTCTCCAAGATCCACGATATTGAAAGTTTTGTAAATACTAGCATTGGCTGCACATGCAGGCACGTGTTACTCCCAATGTGAAAATTAATATAGATTTTGTGTGTGAAACTGTGAATTTTGGCTCACCTAATTTGATTATATTAAAAAGAAGTTTAAGGATATAACAATGTCCTTTGATATTTCCTGATATCTTCATTTTAGGATTCAAATAGATATATTTTTATTTTTATTTGAGGAGAAATCTTCGTTCATGCGTTTTAGAAATAATGAGGATTAATTATTGGTTTTAAGTAATAAACGTTGTTATTGTTGATACCGAAAGCGTTGTTTCTCGGTTGTGGTTGGTCTTGATTTAAATATTTTATTATTTTATTTAGACATGTAAAAAGTTGATACTTGATATTTGTAAAAATATTGTGAAATTTGTTGTCGAATAGCGATATATCTTAGAACTACATCAAATATTTAAAGAAAAAAAAAAACCTGTTAATTCTTGGGAAAAAAAATAAAACTTTAGACGGTAGAAATTAATGTTAAATGTTATGGACTTAGCATTTTTATTTGATATAAGAAGCGAGATCAATGATTGTGAAATATTGTGATAATAAAAAGTGTTGTAACGTTTTACCAACGTTTATTTTCAGTTGTGGTTAGTCCTTGTCATATTTTATTATTTATTTCGACATGAAATTGATGTCAATAATTGAAAATATTGTGAAATTTGTTGTGTCAGCTATAACCCAATATATATGCCCGACTACGTAAATGTTCAAAGAAAAAAACACGGGTGATTACTTGAAGAAAAAAAAAAATTTTAGGCTTAGTAGCTGCAGTGCTAGTTGAATAAACCAAAAAGCCTTTGTAACTCCAGTGCTATCCATCAATAATAAAACTATGATTTGTTGTGAAATTAATGTTAAAATGTTGTGGATTTAGCATTTTTTTATTTGATATATAAGAAACTAAGATTTCAACAATTGTGAAAATATTGTGATAACAATAAGTGTTGTAACATTTTTTAAAACATTTATTTTCAATTGTGGTTGATTCTGACCGCTTATATTTTATTATTTTGTTTGGTGTGCAAGAGATTGACACGTCCAGTAATTGTGAAAATATTATGAAATTTGTTGTATCGGTATAATAATATAAATCTGAAACCCCATCAATATTTAAAAGAAAAAAAAACACAAACCGATTCTTGGAAAAAAAAGAAAAAAAAAAAAAGAAAAAAGAAAAAAGAAGACTAACTAAACCAAAGCATTGTTGTAGCTACAGTGCTGCACAGTGCAAAACACACTAGATGTGAGTGCCAAGACACGTGCGCGCGTTCAACGCTTTATTATAAGCGTTTATTTTAGTTGGTTGAGTCGGCGGTCACCATATTTTATTATTTAATTTCGATTTGTAAGAAATTGACACGTCGATAATTGTGAAAATATTGTAAAATTTGTTGTGTCAGTATAATAATATATATACCAGTTTACATAAATATTTTAAAGGAAAAAAAAGATTACTTAAAAAAGCGGCTGTAGGCTACGGTCTTGGCCAGCTGCTAGCTGGTGAAGCTCTTTGTCTTGTAGCAGGTGCAAAATACTGTACTATGGCGTCACAACATTTTACATGGCTTGTTTATTTCGAGTTGGTTGGTCGGTTCATTATTTTATTATTTTATTTTATTTATAAGAAATTAGCCAATTTCAGTAATTGTAAAAATATTATAAAATTTGTTGTGTCGGTATGATATACATATAAAAAAATACAAATGGAAGACTTAAAAAATGCAGCATTATAGCTACAGTGCCGCTTGGCATATCAACACTGTGCAAAACTTAAACAAAAATTTAAAAAAAAAAAGCAAAGTGCCTCACCAAAGCACTGTTTTGCTAGTGCTGCACAGTGAAACACGTTGGGTGCACAGTACCGAAGCACTGTAGCGGCATTAGCGCTTTATATATAAAATAGGAGAATATGCCTTGAATATTTCCTAGGTTAGTCAATGGCGTAGCTTACAGGTCTTGATTAGCAAAACGGAATAAAAAAACTTTTCTCCTTACATGTGCAATGGTGTGTAGTAGTCTAAAATGGGTGAAGTTTGGGTTCGGTGTCGGAGTTACGCGCGAGGATCTGGTGAGATAATGATGCGTGTCTACTTTCTAAAGCGTATCATCTGTCCCAAAGCAGGTTTAGTCTGTATTTGGATCACCTTTGAATCACTTTCAGCCCGTCCCAAATAGCACTAATTTCTCTCATATTCATCAAGTTTAATCTAAGATGCCACTCGATTATGAAGCCATTAAAATAAAATATTATGTAATAGATGCTGGGAATTGGATTCTAAAGCAAAATACATACTAAAAAAAAAAAAATATATATATATATATATATATAATGGCTTTCAATTGTTTCTTTAGACTCAAGAAATTAAAACGGGGGCTAACCAATATTAACCAAAAGAACATTTACTCCTGGCTAGCTATATTATTTTTGGGAAAATTATACTGACTTTCCCCTAAGTTTTTTTGCTATTGCACTTATCTTTCTCCACAGTTTAAAATAAGACAACACATTTTCGATAATCTTGAATTAACAGTAGGGTGTAAGCATTAATAATAAGTAAATACGAATGGGTTTAGTTACTTGCTGGATCTGCTTGGATAAGCCTCATTTAGTCTAAAAAAATAGCCCAGTAATTTCTCCTTAGTCATAAGTTAAATCTAAGATGCCACTTTCGATTGTAAACCATTAAAAATAAAATATTATGTATAATAGATGCTGAAATTGGATTCTAAAACAGCCCATACTAAAATATATATATAATAGCTTTCAATTGTTTCTTTAGACTCAAAAGAAATTAGAGGGGCTAACCAATATTAACCAAAAGAACATTCACTCCCGACTAGCTATATTATTTTTGGGAAAATTATACTGACTTTCCCCTAAAGTTTTTTTTTGGTTATTGCACTTATCTTTCCCTCTAGTTTAAAATAAGACACTTACCTTTCCTGATAATAGCAGAATTAACAATAAGGTGTAAAGTGTAACACATGTTATAGTTTAGGGTACTAATTGTTTATTCTAAAGTTTAGAGCACAAATGGTTGTTTGGAATATAATTTATAGTAATAAAAAAAGTGAGTTACTTATTTTAAACTAGATAAGAGTTAAGTATGATAATAAAAAACCTTGGCGAAAGTTAGTGTAATTTTCCTTTATTTTTCTAGTCAAATCACTGCATGTCACTCATAAAAACCATATTGCATCCCACTATTTTCCACTCAGCAAGATTTTTTTTGGATAACTGCCACTCAGCAAGTTGATAAAAATGCTACAGCTGGTCTCTATAGTTAGTCTTGGCAATAATGGAACCTAAAAGATAGATTCAAATGGTCATTACTCATTAGTCATTATCAAAAATAGCATGACTCATTACTCTAGTACCTTTTATCCATTTTTTATATAATAATTTTAATTTTCTCCCTCTATTTCTATTCCTAAACCCAAGGTCCCTTCTCTTTTTCTCTTCTCTTCCCAAAGCAATGGTTGACTTCGGCCCAAACTTGCCGAAGGGCAGGGTAAGATAGAAAAAAAATGTAGATTTTTGGTTTAAATATAAAGATGAGATGTGAGTGATTTAGGACATGACTATCAAGAGTGGGGTTGATCAATATAGAGCACAATAATCATACAGACCTTTGGTTTATGACTTCAGAAAATGAGAAAACTCTGGACACTGTAACGAAGGTTATGGTCAACAACCACGTTAAACACCTCTATAACTTTTTAAAAGAAAAAGAGATTGTTATTAACTATGTTAATAAGCAAAGAAAAACAAACAAACTTGGGAGGATAATAGAGAGCCTGGGAGGGACTTACCTTGTCAATCCAATAGACGAAGCTGAAAACAAAGAAGAGGATGAAAATAGTTATGGAGGCCCAAGAGCGGCTAGAAAATTTTGTTTGGACGGGCCAAGTTGCAGCCCTAATATATTTATCAAGACAACCTTACACACATATACACACTTTTTTTATTATATATATACACACATTTTTTTTATTATATATATACACACTTTTTTATTTGATAAGTTATATATATACACACACCCAACAAAAAAAAAAAAAAAAACTTAGTATTTTCAATCAAAATTATCTTTGATGACGATTTTTCATAAAATTAATAAAATTCATTTTTACCATTTTCATAGTGAAATTTTTAAAAAGTTTCATTTTCTATACAAATTATCAAATTTTATACTATTGTAAGCAAGAAATCATTCAATTGAATTAATGAAATTTTCAAAAACATGAATGATCCAAAACTTGGAGGAACAAGTTAGGCTCCAAACATATTTGAAACTATCTTGCTTTAACCCATTATGTGGCAACTAAAGAGACATTTTATGTATAATTTTAGTGACAAGATTTTTTTAATGAGTCAATGACTTGTTAATCGTCACATAATGGGTTGAAAAAGATAAATTCAAACATGTTTAGTGCCAAACTTTATCAAATATTTAACAGATATAAGAGCACATTTTACAATAAAAAATAGAATTGTGGATAATAAAGTTATGTCTCTATAACTATTAGACCAATTTTTTTTTAAGAGCATCATTGGACTAATTCAAATACTTGGGGGGGACAACTCTTATTTTTGTAGACTAAATTTTGAAAACATTAAAATAATTATATATATATTTTAAAAAATTTCAAAATTCATGGCCCCCCTACCCTTCAACATAGCTCTGCCCCTATGGAGGCCCATCTCTTCCCAAGAGACATCGAAAAATGACCACACAATGGAGCTCCTTGTGACCAAAACCAGAAAACCGAATATATATATATATATATATATATATATATACACACACACCAAACTTATGGCATTCACTTTTGATAATTGTATTTTTTTATCATCAGACCAAGATACCAATCGATTTTTTGTGTATGCAGGAATTGAATCTCAGATCTCTCATTCAATTATAAGTGATCGTTTGGTTTGAAGAGTAGAAAAGTAGAAGGAAAGAAAATAGTAGAGGATAAAAAATATTTTAATTTCTCTTTTTTTTTTTGTTTGGTTGGGAGTGAAAAAATTGAGGTTTGAAAAAAATGAGTTTGTATAAATTTACTTATATACCCTTATTAAAAAATAATGCCTAATTAAAAAAAAAAGACCAAAATAAAGAATTAACCTAATTTATTTAAAAAAATCATGTCTAGTTAAAAAAAAAAAAAAAAAAACTATCATGCCCACCGCTCAAGAAATCAAAAGAATCAGAAAAATTAAAAAAAAAAAAAAAAAAAAAAAGGGAAGAAGAGGCAACTTCTAAGAAAGGAAAAGAAAAAAAGAAAAGGAAAAAAAGAAGAAGGAAGAGGCATAGTGCTCAGGAAAGCGAGAAAAAAAAAAACGACAGGAAAGAGTCGAAAAACGACATGTCATCGTGGTTGGAGGAGGCGGAGATGGAGTACAGAGTGGACGTGGACGTCGTGTGGTACAGCGTGAGTGGTAGCAGAGGAAAACGGCAACGTATTGAGGGTGAAGTTCTGTGGGTTCTCGGATGAGTACGACAAGATTCTGAGAGGAAGCGAGTAGAAGAGCAAGAGAGACATTGACAACTTGAGCGAGCGCTTCAGACCCATTTCCGTACAAGTCCAAGACTCTGATTGCTCTAAAGTCTCCGTAGGCGACATCGTTTACGCCTCCTTTGCTTTCCGTGAAGACGATTTTCGCTTCTATGATGCTCTTGTTGATGGGGTCTTCTTCTCTAGTTCTCTCTCTCTAGCTGGGATTGTTATGTTTTGTGATTTTTTGAAATGGGGTTTGGGAATTACTTTATGTTTTTTTTTTAAAATATAAATTAATATTTAGAGTTTAATTTATATATATATATATTAATAGGCAAAACTCAGAGAAAGTCTAATTAAAATTTTAAATGAGAACCTAATTTTGTGCCATTTGTCTAAATTGGGTGTAGAAATTGAAGAGTCCAAATCCAATTGGATTCTAAATTTGATTTCAATTGGAATTCAATTTTACGCTACGTGTTCATCTAATTTTTTAATTTTTGTGGCAAGTGAATAATTGGGTGCAAAAACCGAAAAGTCTAAATCCAATTAAATTTTAAAGGGTAAATTGCAAATTACACACCTGACGTTTGGAGTTGCTTGAATTTCACACCCCAAAGTTTTAGAACTTGGATTTTACACCCTGAAATTTGGTTCCGTTAACAATTCACTCCCTACGGTTAGTTTCTACTGTTAACTGACACATCACCAGGCTGACATGTTTTGTTTTTGCCAAATCAACCTCAAAACTACGCAGTTTCAATGAAAAATAAAAACTGACTTGGCATACACAAAACTAAAAGCCTAAAACTACACCGTTTCAACCTAACTTCTAAAATCCCAAACCAAAACTCACGAAAGCAGCTCGCTCCCACCTTGCACGACAGAGACCCATCGTGAACACACAGTAGAACAGCTCCACAGCAGCAGCCACAGCGGCGGTCAAAGCGGCAACCACAACGGCGGCCTCAGTGAGAACTCTTTCTCTCCTCTCCAGCTCTATTTCTCTTTCTCTGCTTTCTCTTTCTTTGACAGATTTTTGAACCCACAACAATTATTTATTTCTTTTAAATGGAAGAATTGTTGTATTGGCTAAGGTTGAATCTGGAAAAAAGTTGTAGAAGCTAAAAATAGTGGAAACAGGGAGAAAGTGATTTACCTATACAGATTCTGCATTTTCAGATTTGTTGGAGTCAAAGCACTAGCCAATTGCCAAAGCTTACTTATTTCTTAGTGATTTACTTAGTGATAAACCGTAAACTCTTGCTTCTTTTAGAAGCATGGTAATTTTTGTATTATTATCATTCGCTTTTCTTTTTATCAGACCTTCATACCCTTTAGTTCCCTTGACTTGATTGTTCAAATCTAATGAGTTTCACTGAAGAAGTTTAACTTGAACTGTTTTATTTGTAAATTTGTTGCAATGATACTCACTGTGGCTGCCGCTGCGGCTGCTGCCGCGACCACCACTATGGCTGCTGTTGTGGAGCTGTTCACGATGGGTCTCTACCGTGCAAGGTGGGAGGGAGCTGCCTCCGTGAGTTTTGGTTTGGGATTTTAGAAATTAGGTTGAAACGGAGTAGTTTTAGGCTTTTATTTTGTGTATGTCAGGTCAGCTTTTACTTTTCATTGAAACATTTGGCAAAAATAAAACATGTCAATACGATAATGTGTTAGTTAAAAGCAAAAACTAACCATGGGCGGTGAATTGCTAACAGAACAAAACTTCAGGGTGTAAAATCTAAGTTTTGAAATGTTGGAGTGTAAAATCCAAGCAACCCCAAACGTTAAGGTTGTAATTTGCAATTTAACCAATTTTAAATTACAACACGCACGCACACACACATGCACACGCACATGTGCATGCGTGCGCGCGCGCACACACACACACACACACACACATATATATATATATATTAATAGGTAAAACTTAGAGAAAGTTCAATTAGAATTTGAAATTGGAATCTAATTTTGTGCTATGTGTTAAAATTTATGTGGGAACCACACTATAATTATCCACCTAAATTATTTAATTTTTGTGTCGAGTATGTTAATGAGTGCAAAATACTAAGGGTCTGTTTGGATACCGTTTATTACTGAAAATTGAAAACACTATAGTAAAATAATTTTTAAATGTGTGAATAGTACTGTGGGACCCAATTTTAAAGTTGTTTTTGCTGAAAAAAGTACTTGCGGGTCTCGTGTACAGTGTACGGGACCCATACAAAAAAGCAGACACGTGTCTGCTTTCCTTTTCAGTACAATCCAAACGTGCACTAAGAATATAAAATTAATGAACTATAAAAAAAAAAAAAAAAAAATCAAATATACTCAATAAAAATCACCACACAACAAAGTTCACCATATGTTCTATCTTATTAAAAATTAGAAAAAAAATAATCATAAGTAGTATTAAATTTAGGTAAGAATTTAATATGTGACTAATTATGTTTACTTTTTAAAAAATAATTTGACCACCGCACACCCTTGGTGCGATGGTCACTCCACAGGTATAAGTGCTTGTGGGGTGTGGGGGGTAAGGGCCAGGGTTCAAGTATCCAGAAGGGAGCTTCACACACATATACACTTAGATTAGGCTAGAGTAGAATTCTATCTTGTATAAAAAAAAAAAAAAAATTTTGACTAATTATTTATATTTTTATGATAAAAATTGTGTTTAAATTTTTATTTTTTATTTATTTATTTATTTTTTTTTTATACAAGATAGAATTTCTACTCTAACATAATCTAAGTGTATATGTGTGTGAAGCTCCCTCCTGGAGACTTGAACCCCAGCCCTTACCCCCAACACCCCACAAGCATTTATACTTGTGGAGTGACCACCGCAAGTATATATATGTATGCATGTGTTACATGCTATTTTTTTTTTTAAATTATTTAACTAATTATTTATATTTTTATAATAAAAATTGTATTTAATTTTAAATGCATTCATGCATTTGCATGGATTACGTGCTAGTATATATAATGAGAAACCATTACATATTTTAGAAATGTATAGTTTAAAAAAAAAGTGTAAGCTAATACTGTGTATAAATTGAATATCTTCTAAAATTTATAATTTAAACCATTTAATTGTGATTTTTTTTAATTGTATCCGTGCATATGCACGAGATTACACATTAGTTGAATTAATTAAAATCCACATCAAAAAATTTCATATACATTAATACAATCATAATAAATGTCTATTACTCCATCATAATTGTTAAATTCTATATTTATATACTAAATTAAAGAGAGGAAAAATCATTTTTTAAACAAATTATATTATTAAATTTCTTTTATGCATTGCACACTTTGTTGACTTATTATATAATAAACCGAATAACACCAGTTAAAAAGTGAAGAAATAGTTTTCCAAATTCTAAATTTGATTTCAATGGGAATCCAATTTTGTGCCACGTTTTCATCTAATTTTTTAATTTTTGTGGCAAGTGAATTATTGGGTGTAAAAATCTAAGACTCTAAATCCAATTAAATTTTAAATTACACACACATACACAAATATATAATGAGAAACCATTACATATTTTAGAATCATATGGTTTAAAAAAAGTGTAAGCTAATACCGTGTATAATTTGAATATCTTCTAAAATGTATAATTTAAACTATTTAATTGTGATTGTTTTTAAATGTATCCGTGCAAATGCACGGGGTTACATACTAGTTGAATTAATTGGAATCCATGTCAAAAAATTTCATATACATTAATACAATCATAATAAATTTATATTACTCCATCATAATTATTAAATTTTATATTTATATACTAAATTAAAGAGAGGAAAAATCATTTTTTTAAACAAATTATATTATTAAATTTTTTTTATGCATTGCACGCTTTGTTGACTTAATATATAAAGAACTGAATAACACCAGTTAAAAAGTGAAGAAATAGTTTTTCAGATTCTAAATTTGATTTCAATTGGAATCCAATTTTGCATCATGTGTCCATCTAGTTTTTTAATTTTTGTAGCAAGTGAATTATTGGGTGCAAAAATCGAAGAGTCTAAATCCAATTAAATTTTAAATTACACACACATATATAATGAGAAACCATTACATATTTTAGAAACGTATAATTTAAAAAAGTGTAATCTAATACCGTGTATAATTTGAATATCTTCTAAAATGTATAATTTAAACCGTTTGATTGTGATAATTTTTAATTGTATCCATGCATATGCAAGGGGTTACACACTAGTATATATAAAATTAAAAACATTTGACTTTTGATTAATTTGATAATATTTTGCCACATAAATTATTTCACGTCATATTTCATTCAATATTTAAATCTTCCATTAGAATCTTTGTATATCTTATTTTATTTTGATGGTAAATATATTATTCAGTATACAATTATAATAAATTCCTAATTGTAGAGTATATAATTCCATATCCAATCACATTTATAATAAATTCGTAATAATTATTATCCTAGTTATCAAATTTAATATTTAAAAAAAATAAAAAATTATATTATATTAGAAAAATTTGTGCATTGCACTGATTTTCAACTAGTTTATATTATAAAAGTTGGATCTCAAAACTAATGGTTGCGCAAAATAAGGGCAAGTGTCCTTTTGTCACTATATATAATAATGGACAAAGTTTGGGTCTAAAAATGTTTAGAGCATTGGGCAGGTCTGTTTTTTTGTTTCCTTTTGTGCATTTCAGTGGGAATTCTTGCTCTTTTGGTGATTTTCCTGTTGTTCTTTGGATTGGTTTGTCACTGTAAGTAGTACTTGAAAATATAGACTGCAAAGCACATATAAATATGATGATAATTTTATTATTTAAACCTTATAAACAGCGGTAACAATGAATATGATTAATACGAGATCATCAATATAAAAAATATTAATGATTTATGATTACTATTAGTTGTAATATTATTCCTGATCTAAACTCTTTCTTTAGACAGGTGTAATGTGAAATATTAGTATTAAAATGAGTCTTGTAACTTAAATAATTAGTATCTTTCGGTGTTTTTAATGGACATGTCCAGCATTCAATCCCTTTCTCTTCTAAACTATCAAATATATCAAATAGTAATAGAAATCAAATCATGACCCTCACCATATAGAGTCTAATCTAATCTAATCCAAAATTATTGCTGACAAAACAGGGGATGAAAATTATTGAAGCATCCAGAGAATTTTCATCCAAAAAAGCAAGTCCACAGAACTAACCTTCAATTGTTAGTCTCTTTCTTATACCCACTTGTTATGTGTGATTTGTGTATGAAAGCGAAACTCCTCTCTAGCTATGTCTTGTAGTTTCCATCAATATAAGAACTCTTTATGAGCCTCAGCCTAAGTGAGGACAAGATTGGCAAGTCTAGTCCACTCCATTGAATGTGTTCATATCACTTGCTAGTCCAAAATTATCCCTCACTGCTCATTAAGTAGTTATTCTTAGGGCAGTTTAGTCTTTTTAGGTGTTAAGTTGCCCCTAATTGAAGGGTCCAAATCAATGTTATATTACCTTTTTTTTTTTTTTTTTTTTTAAGGGGGGGGGGGGGGGTCTTATAACATTAACTATTTAAATCAGACAGTATTGTGGCAGAATGCCTTAAGGTGTACAACCCCGAAGCATCTGAGCTCAAAACATTACATAGTTCTTCAGAATTAGGAAAGTCTAGAATAACAAAATCAAAAGGGCAGGAACAGCCTTCCTTGGCAAGCTTGTCCGCGACTCTGTTGGCTTCTCAGTACACGTGGTTAACCTCTAAGTGCTGGAACTGATTGAGGAGGAACCTGCAATCATTTAGGAGGGGAGAGTAAACTCTACTAGAGTTTTTATTACTTTTCTACTAACAAGCCAATTGCTCTCCCCAACACCACAGATTGCGACTAAAGTAGCAGTCATATGTAAAAAGGTCAATTCCAATAGGGCTGGTGCATTGGGTATTTGATAAAAGGGTGATTACAGTAAACCTACTTGTAGTTTAATTGAATTCACGTTGCATATATGTGATTTGAAAGTTGATACTTCACTTATCTAAGGATTTGCTCCATTTTTCTCATGTAACCCACATTTGTTAAAAATTTGGCTATAAACTTCGTTTTGGCATTGGCTATAACTTCAACTAAAAAATTAATATGACTACTGTAAAGACCAGATTTGAGTCCCTAGTCCGAAAGGTGGATGGACTTAGGCCCAAAAAGCCCAAAATAATGAATTTGTAGAGAGTGGGTTGGAAAACTGGGCTTTAATGAGTTGGACAACAAGTGAAATGGATTCAGATGACAAGGAAAGGAAGATAAATTGATTTGAACTAAAGAAAATCATCCTCGGCAAAGTCCGAGGAGGTCAGTTCATATATATATATATTTATATATATATATATATCTCAAGTTTGATTACAAATATAGTTCTGGATTGCTACAGTGTTTTTCCCTTAGATTCTCCATCCTTTCTCCATGGAGGGTCTCTTCCATTATATAGTTCTTTTTAGACGATCTTGACCCTCCATTTGTTGACCATCCAAACCACTACTTGAGTGCTCGTCCCATCGGACACCCTCTCAGGCCCTCTATGCGTTGGGATAGCCAATGTAGCACTGTTCAGAGGTCCTCTCCACAATAATGCAGCTAGAAAGTTAGCTGCAGAGCATTCAATGCGGTGGTAGCAGCTTTCTCCTTAGATATTTTAGGACTCCCCCCTGTCCTATGTTTCTGTAATGCTTATCCGTATCAACAGAATTTCCTGGAACGTTCCCCTGGACGGCAGACCACCCCTCGGCTTTGGTTAGCCGAGGAGACATTCGTCCTCGGACCACCCTCAAGAGCTCTTATGACCAAAACTAACTTCTTCATTACCAACACGGACTCTTAGGAAGGCGTTTACCTGTCCTCGAACTATTCCTGTCCTCGGATTGGGCCCTTGGCCCAATATATGTGCATCCCTGAGCCTATCACCCCTACAACTACATATTTTGAAAATCCAATCGTCGGCTTATAAGTTCTTTGTATCCTTAACACGCATGTCAAATTTCATGTCAATCAAATGCTATTTACTATTCAATCTATAAACTTATATCTTATGTATAATTTTAGACGAGTCCAAATCTTCTATCCCACTTTTCCTGCTCCACTATATACTCCACAAATAAAAATATGCCACATGTCCATCTAATTTATTAAATGCTAAATTTATGCCATCTATTATTTCAATTTCCTAAATATGATGGGTTATTTATTTATTTATTTTAGGAAATTGAAATAATAGATGGCATAAATTTAGCATTTAATAAATTAGATGAACATGTTGCACGTTTTTATTTGTGGAGTATATAGTGGAGCAGGAAGAGTGGGATAGAAGATTTGGACTCATTTTAGACTACCAAAAATTGAAATTGAAATATTTAATTTAAATTTCAAAAAAAATCTCTATGTTCGTTTTTATGAATTCAAAGCATGAATGCATATAGAGATTTTTTTTTTTTTTTATTTAAAAACATAGAGATATATAATTAGGAACATTAAGATGTGAGTTTAATAAGGTTTTAATTATCACATATAAATCATTAATGAGTGAACATTTATGGTAAAAAATTAACCAATATAATTAATGTGGAAATAAATTACAAATACTATTACTTTTTGCTTTTTCTTTATTAAAATAATCCTAACATTTAATGAAAGTTGAAACACAAAAAAATGCATTTATTGCTTTTTGTTTAGATTTTTCCAATACTTATTTTCCCACATTTCCACTTGCTTTATGGATTTATCCTTTCTCTCAAGAAAACATTGTGGTGACGAAGGATCACAAGGAGGAGGCAAGGTGCATGGGGTTAAATCACTAGGAGACTTAACCATGGACTCAACCACATGAATTTCTCCCATGTACCCTTAGCTGGGCAAGCCATCATTTCTGAACATAGCTCAACCGCTTTTCGAGGTATAGATGGTTTGAATTTCAAGAGCTTTGTGTATTCATTTAACAAATGAAACATGTAGTCATATACGTAGTCCATCTTTAGATCCTCCTGTATGAAGTTACTTGCTGCTTCTCCTACGGCTTGAGCCTGCTAAGTTTACAAAAATCGTAGCAGTTGAAAATATAATAAATGATTTTGTTAAAATGAATTTAAATTAGTGAAAAAAGCAAAAGCATTTTCAAAAAACTTAAAAGGTAAAAATAGGGGTATACAAATCCTCTGTACCATTTTTTGTATTCCACTAATCATAACTTGTCATGTATTTGATTTTTTTTCCCCACATTAAACTTCGGCTGTTTTATAAGGAAGACAAGCAAATGCATAACAAGTTGTGCTTGATGGAATATAAATTGAAACACAAAAAGTAGTATAGAGAATTTGTATTCATTATAGAACTTTATATTCTTTCATTAGGAATTTATTGCATTTGTATATAGAATTACATATCAATATAATGTAGTAAGATTAATAAAAGGTTTAAACATGAAATAAAAATAAAATTCTATTAAAAATATATACATTCGTCTTCAAAAAAATCATATTATATATAATAAGAGTTGGGCTTAGACGTCGTGGTTGCGCCAAGTGGCGGCACCAAATTGCAGAAATTAAATTTTCTTAGATTTTTAGATTTTAAGAAAAAATATATAGAAGTTTTCTTCAACTATAATTTCTAAGTGGATAAAAATCTTAATTTGTTTAAAAGAAGGAAGGATAAAGTTCTATTCAATTAATATTGCTTCACAAGTGAAAGCAAGCTCTATACGCCATCGTGTCGAGACTTCTACAGGTGATGCATCTCGAGCTCCTCCTTCTAGTGATCCTTCTGCTGAGGCTTATGTGGACCCCACAGCTGCCGTGGATCCTCCACCATCTACATCTAGCGACTCTTCCTTGCGTGCTATGTTGGATACGGTTCTCATCGTTTAGGCGGCGCATGGACAGCTTATATTGGATGTGCTCAATGAGGTTGCGGCCTTACGAGCAGATTTGACGGTTGCTAGAGGTTCTACTCCACTGGCTCCACCCTCTGATGAGTCATGATTGCCCTTTGGCAATATGTCACAAAAAGGGGGAGTACATAGAGATAGGGGGAGATGTTTTTGGTGATATAGATTGTATCTAGGAGACACATGATATGTATTTTGGTTTTGATGTATTTATTTTACTTATGGGTTGTATATGTTAGGGGGAGACATTATGTGTTTATTGTTTTTACGCTTTTATATTTCTTGTTTCACATATGGTACATTGATTTTGATTTATATTATGAGGTTATTCATGGTATATGTCTTTTATTTTATGTTTTGTGAAATCAAAAAGTTTATTATGGTTTACTTGTATTTTCTACACATGCGTTTATGTGTTTGTTTAGTGTTTCAGGGATTTACAGGTTAATTTAGTCGTGGCTGCTGTCTAGTTTTGTAACAGATAGATAGTGGTTAGGTTGAATTGTAATTGGGGTTTTTTATAATTGATTGGGCTGTTTTACTTGGAGCATTTTACGTTTTGTAAGTGTTTTGTCCCGGATTGCCAAATGGGGAGTTTGTTAGGTTCTAAGACTTTAGGAACTAATGTATTAGAATTTCAATATGTAGTATGTTGGCAAACCATGATCAAAACAGAGTCTAGGTTTAGGCTTGTTCAAAGTATGATTTAATGTAAAATTGGAATCGAGTGATTGCAGGATTTATTGGACAAAATTTGCAAGGCTCGATCGATCGAAAATTAGATTTGATCGATCAAAACTCATGCAGATTTAATTTTCTGCAGAAATTCCAATTCAGCCCAAGCCCATATGACGTGTAGGGTTAAGTGTTTTATTTCAAGTATAAAAGGAAAAACCCTAGCTACATTTTAAAAGTCTTTGAAGAGTTGTGTGTTAAATCTTCTATGAGATCTGAAAGGTGTTTACTTTCATACACACATAGAGTTATCAAGATCAAGATTTGCGTCAAGAACTTGATTATTTCTTCAGTTGCTGCATAAAGAACATTAAAGATGACCTGAAACCTTTGAATGGAGTCTCAAAGTCACAAGTAGGAGAACTTGTGGTTGTTGCAGATTAAAGAAAGAATTAGTCTGTGGACTCGGAGCTGTCACGTGGTTGTGGTAGTAAGTTTTCTACTCGAGGTAGCAATAGGATGTTAGCGGTCTAAGTCTTATTGTAAAAACTTCAATTCTTTCATAGTGAATATGTTTTTACCTTGATGATAGCTAGGTTAAATCCTCCCCAGGTTTTTTACCGATTAGGTTTTCCTGGGTCATCATATCGTGGTGTTCTTTACTATGTATATTATCAAATCCAAGAAATAATAGTTTCAACCGTGAAAGGGAGAAAATCATATTCCCCTTTAGAAGTTTGGTCCTCTTAATTCAAAATTTGGCCAATGATTTTGAATTCTACTTTGGCCAAAATTTGGCACTCTTAATTCTACTTTTAAGAATTCTTATGTTCACATTTGGACTATTTGCCATTTGAATACATAAATTTATTCAAAAAGTATGAAAACAATTTATTTTACAAAAGGATAAGGTCTACGAAATTAAAGGTATCAATACTTCAATAGGATGAGGATCGGAGGATGGATAGTTGATGTTTTTTGTTTTACTTCAATAGCCAATTGTTCTTAGCACTAGGCCTGTTCAAGATTCGACCAATACTGATGAAACCAATTGGCACTGAACCGATCCGATCCAACCAATACAAAGCTCCATTGTAAGTGTTTGATGTGATGGTTGGTAGAGATTTAGGCATACCGAAGGCGGCCGGTGGGCAATCGGCGATGATAGGCCATAAACTGAATTGACCCCTTATGATAGAAATTAATTAATTAATTAGCCAAGTTATTAATTAATCAATTTATCATACAAACACGTGGTAGCACAAACAAATCACCAATAAACTAATTATGCAGCGAAAAATAAATAACACAGTGATTTGTTTACGAATGGGGAAAACCTAACGGCAAAAACCCCACCGGGTGATTTTCAGGTCACCTCTCCCGAAACTCCACTATTATCACAACAAGCGGTTACAAGTAAAGGAATCCCAAGTACCTTACCAACCTACAGTTGAACCCTTACCCCAATACCCAATTGAACTTGTTCTGTAGTGACAGTTCCCCTTTCTGATGCATGGCTCCCAAGTACGTGACTAACCAATTGCGCGGATCCCAATACGCGACTTCAATCACCAACTAAGAAGGTTGTTGGCTGCAAAGTTTTTCAGTTCATCCACATGATGAAGATCAAGAAGATACTTGGTCACAAAACCTTATGGTGCAAATACACAGCAACTTCTTCAAGAGAAAGAGATGAACAAGGGCAAGAACTTTGTCTCTGGTCACAATTTTCTTGAACAAGGTTTGCTCGATACTTGTGCAACTTGTGAACTCTTTGACGGCCCTTAAAACAATTCTTTTATATGTTTAGGATTAGGAGAAAAGAAAGCCCAAACACATAATCACAGATCCCACGAAAATCAGATCAAGATTCTGAAATTCATAAACTTCAACAGATAGGAGGTGTCGAGTAGCTGTCGAGCAGGTGTCGAGAACACGGGGCTGAAACAGCTTTCTTAAGCTCGATAGATGCAGCTGTCGAGCTTTAGTAATTTTGCACTTTCAGCTTGTTTTCTTGGACAGACTTGAAGGCTCTAACACTTGATCTTGAAACATGGTTTCTTGAAGTATTTAAAACACATTCTAGATCTACCCAAATACAAGTAAAGTGCATTTTGTCAAAGGATTAGCCAATTACATAAAATCATGACATATGTTCTTAACATGTGAAACACATATGTCCTACCAGGTGGCTATTTTGAACTCCAACAAGAAACCGCATTGCACCAGTGTGTATATATACTTATTTGCTATAATTTAAAATATGTATAATTTATATATAGAATTACTATAGGTTTCAGTAGAAAGAAGGTGTGAAAGTGCGAATTTGAGAGAGGTAAGGAAGAAGAAGGAGAAATGGCGTTAGAGAGATATTGGGTATTAGGAAACTTTAGGGATTTTACAAATTTTAAATCTATTACCAAAACGACGTCGTTTGAACATGTATTAATTTTAATATCAGTTCCAAAAAAATGTCATTTTGGTATCAGATTTAAAAAAATAAAAAACCTGAAACAACGTCATTTCAATTACAAACCCTAAATATATCTAGATCCCCATTTTAGTTCCCCACCTTTCTCTCTCTCTCTCTCTCGCGTTAATATTTCTCGGCTAGGCTCCTAGCAACGTCTTCGCCTCTCCTCACTCTCTCCCCCTACCTATCAGCCTTATCCACTTGCTCCTAGCAGGCTTTGACTTTTGTTGCTCTTCCTTGCAATGCTTTCTATCAAGTTTGTGTATGTATTTTTTTTGTTTTCGATAGTTTTGTTTTATCTTTTATGGCTTAGGTTTAGTCTAGTTTTCTTTTTTGTGATTTGAAAGAAGACATTCTTTTAGAGAGATTGTGAATTTGTTTGTTTTATTTTGTGTTTTTTTTTTATATTTTTTTTTTGGGAATATTTGGGCTATTTAATAATTATGATGTGATTTGGGAGAGTTAATTGCATTGTATTTGGTTCCTGAGTAAATGGAGAAATTAACCGAACTAACTACACCTTGGGTAGATTGGACCCTACTCCTCCGCTGGTGAGGTGCGGTCAAGCATGAGGGGAAACCACACCCTATAGGTGTCATGCAAAAAACACTCCTATCACCGACCGCACCGCACCATGCACAAGCCTACTTAAGAGCATGATGCCCTTGAGAAGTTCCAACCTATACTAAAATATATGGAAAAAATGCCAAGACACCTCTTGAACTTTAGGGTGGTGGTCATTACACTCCCTAAACTTTTATTTTAACCAATTTAGTCATTGAACTTTGCACAAGTGCCAATACTATTAAAAATGTTGTGTGCTACAAACAACGTTTCCTTCTCACGTAAGGTGAGTTTTCTTCTCTTCATGGGAGTCTCATTCTCACGCTTTTGGTGAGACGGTGCATTGTGATATGCTCTTTCTTTACCAATTTTAGTTGTATTATACTTCTATTAGTCTTTACGTGCTTCAATTATGGATTCAGATTTTGTTCAACATCTATAAAACATTAAGTTGACAGAGGATGAAGGGGTGGTTATTAGGGTTGGAACAGTGCATAGGGAAAAAATGTTGGAAGAATGCTCTCTAAGTCTGTTGGGAAAATTTCTCACAAAAAAATCCTATAATCAATGTGCTGCCAAGGCTCTACTGCGTTCTGTGTGGAAGATGGGTTCTGATGTTCGTATTGTCGACGTTGGTGGTGGTGTATTTCAATTTAAATTTTCCATGGAGAGCTAGTTGAAGTGGGTGCTTGTAAATGGTCCATGGAGTTTTGAGGATCATCCATTGGTTTTGTGTAGATGGGAGTGGGGTATGACTGCTTCTTCTGTTTGTTTCATTTCAATACCAATGTGGGTCCAGGTTTGGGGCATTCCTTTTGATCTATTATCTGAGGAAGTTGGCAGAGATATTGGGAGTGGACTGGGTAAGGTTGTGGAGGTTGATTTGAAAGCCTTTTCATCAGATCAAGCCCGCTTTCTACGTGTAAGGGTTGAATTGCCATTGGAGAAACCGCTACGTAGGGGTGGTGTTGTTGCAAGTCCTGAAGGAGATAAAGTCTGTATTGGCTTTAAATATGAACGCTTAGTGGGGCTCTGTTTCAAGTGTGGTTGAATTGGTCATGAAGCATGTGATTATTCTTTTCACGTTGAACAGCACCATGAACTTCCTTATGGCGAATGGTTGAAGGCTGGTTTTCGTAAAACCAATGTTTCTGCAAACTCTGATCATAGTTTTGTGAGAAGGGAGGTTGATTCACACCAAGGTGGTTTACTAATGCCCACTGTTAGGGAGACTGCAAACTTGGAAGTTGATAATGGCGAAATAGTTTTAGGGTAGATGCACTGTGAAGTAGTCAATGGAGGTTCAGTTGGTGGGCTGTCTAAGGGTGGTGCGGTGGTTGAGACGGTTGCGAAGGATGGAAAAGTTACCAATGTTGCTGGGAAACTTCATCCGGATTTTAAGGTGACAATTGGTGACCTGGATCAAGCTATCCAATCAGAACCGGTTATTTTGAATCCAAACTCAATCCGTGCGGAGCAATTGATGGACGATAGCGCCTTTCTCTCGGGGTTGGTTGATGTACAAGTTATGGATGAAGACTTAACTACATGCAAACGTGTTTCATCAGGAAAGCATGTTGTGGGGACTGAGGTCTCGTGTCTGTTGGACGATAGCAAAGTAGATAGGGCTGAATGCAGTGACCCGGTTAAAAGAAGGCCCAAGAGGAGTGAAATTAAGATGAAAAAAGGTTTGGCCACTTTACAAGGCCCACCCGTTCTCAATTCAGGTTGTGCTACAATTACAAAGCCCACTTCAAAGGCTACTGTTTCTTGTGTTGCTGAAGAGAAAGGCAAAGGAAATATCCATCAGTTAGATGGGCTCAAGAAAGGTTGTGTTGCTGAAGAGAAAGTCAAAGGCAATTGTTCTGTATCGGATGGGCTCAAGAAAGGTACATGGAAGAGGGCAGAAACAATGATTTTGTATCTTTTTCTTTGTTGATAATTTGTTAATATTAAATACATGCTTATTTAAAGTTTCATAATAACCCCCCCCCCCCCCCCCCCTAATCCTAGCTCCGTCCCTGTGTAGAATCAAGTTACATTTTAACCACCTTCCACTAAGATTTCTTAATTTATAGGCTATCTTAGGACGTATCCCATATTTTTTAGCCATTACATGTTATGGCTGTAATGGGTTTTATAATTGCTCCAGTATGGTCATAATTCTCAGTGTGTAACCGTAGGCTTCGATAATGGTATTTCTAATTTCAAAATTTGATGCTTGGGCCAGCCGTAAGTCCAAGTCGTTTATGTTGTTTGCCATAGATACTCTAGGTTGGGCTTTTTCTTCCTTGGCCTCTTCGGCTGATAGACTTGCCTAGTTTAACCAGGCCATGATTTGGTGTGTCGTACTTCATGTTATTGTTCTCTCTATTAATTGCCCATATTCACTAGCTTGCCAAGCGTCTTTGCTTAGTGGAGAGCATTGAAAATTTGCAAAGTCATGGGCATTTTGATATTTTGAGTTTCTGACTATTGTAGAGGGCATTTTTTTAAGGGAAACACCATATTAAATCCAAGTAAATCCAAGTCCATGGTCCATACAGTTATTATGGGTGACAATTGTTTGGTAACCGTGAGTATTCCTTTTTGCATAGGATGGCATATCATTATAAAGGAATTCCTTTATTGGCCATGAACAAGCCGAATGAGAATGACAAAGATCACTCAGCACTCCAACACAAAATGTTCATGTGCTATAACTTAAATTAGTATACATTTAACTAATACAATGTAAAATTGCGCTTTTCATTCTTCTCATGGAATTGGATGTACAACAACCTTTCCAGTTGCTCGGTTTGTCTCAATGTATGAGAAAGCCTCGACAACCTTGGTGAATGGGAATGGCCCCTTGGGGTCTATTACAGGCTTCACCTTCCCACTCTCTAAATAGGGGTTCAGTTTCCTCAGAACAGCTCCGTTGGAAGTGACTACAAATCTGAAGCCAGGAGGCGTGACCGCGCCAGTTAGAGCTACCACACTGCCCCCTTCTTTCACTACTTTCACCGCCTTATCACACTGCCCTGTCATTTCAAAAGAAAAGCATAATGTTTTCATCTATCATGACTTACTTTGTGACCATCAAAGACCTGGAAGACATGCAAATACAACTGCATATGAAAGTTCTACGAAGCCTTACCAATAGCATCATAGACAACATCAAATTTTTCTGGCAAATCTTCAAAGTTCTCCTTGGTGTAATCAATAGCCAAATCAACACCCAAGCTCTTCAACAACTCCAATTTTCCAGTGCTTGAAGTTGCCGCAACTTTAGAGGCACCGAATACTTGCTTGGCTAGCTGCAGCAAAAGAAAAATTAAAAGAAGGAAAAAAAAATAAAGAAAATTGAAAGTAGGATATGCCTTTATATGACATTCAAAAGTTATTAGAACATTGCCCTATTCTATTAATTTAAGATCCAGCATAGCTTTCACTCCTTTGCCCAGTTGAAAGGTTTTATCTTCAGTAATGCATGTGACTTACCTCTTTTTCTAATTGTGCTTAATATTACTTGTAGGATCTGACTAACAACTGAAACAATGCTGATGAATAACATAGGGAATCCAGAAATCAAAGGCAGAAGTGAATTGGCAAAGTAATGTAAACATGTCCATGCAAGTAGTACATAGATGACCAAAAAAAAAAAAAAAAAAATTGCCCAAGATTGATCACATCCATGTAAGAATTTGAGACTACAAAAAATGAGAGGATATAAATTGTAAAGGTACAAGAGATGACATGAGTTAGCTCAATTCTGGAGTTCATCAGATAAGCAGATTGAAGAACTATACCTCATCTACTTGAGGTATAGTTCTTGGCATCCTGCAAATGAACTTCGATATTTACAAAATACACCTAAGTTATAAACTCTTTGGTTGTCAAGCATTTGATTCTGTGTTTGCAGCAGCATTGACAAAAAAAATATAATTAGTTAGAAAGTCTTGTACCTGAATTACTAGGCTTCCAACTCCACCCGCACCATTCAAAACAAGAATAGATTTACCAGCAGAAAACCCAGTTCTTTCTAGACCCTCATAGGCAGTCTCAATTGCAAGTGGTAGCCCAGCAGCCTGAACAAAATCCAGATTCTTCGGCTTCGGAGCCAATAATTTTTCCTGGACAGCTGTGTACTCTGCAAGAGAACCAAATTGCTCAGGCCCGTCCAATGCTTTCTCATTTATATCTCCATATACTTCATCCCCCACTTTTAGATCCTTTACTTGACTGCCCACTTTTACTACCACACCCGCAACATCATAGCCTGGAACAGTCTAGCAGCAAACAAAGTGAAGAAGAACCCCTTAGTTAACAATCCAAATGAACCCAACACCACTAATATGATATGTGATAGACATAAGAAAACCTATCAAAAATAATTAAAATTAAATTAATACATTATTCACAGACTCTTCCTCTTTTTAACCTTTCAATTTTACATTGAACAATTTCAGCTTTGCAAAAACAGGACCATGTTACAAAATATTCATACTCTGTATTTTTTACCAATTTAATTTCAAGTTTGCTTCAGAATATAAACAACCCTTTTCTACAAAATCACTTCAAGACAAAGGCATCCCTTATGAGTCTTCCTTAGTAATTGGCAATTTCTCCACAAAATGTAACCATTTCTAATTGTTCCCCGCAGCATAAATTTCTCAAACCTTTTCATTATTCATGTAAAAAACTCAACAAACATTGCAATCCTAACAATATTCAAGCAAACAAAAGAGATAACGTAATATAATGGTTAAATGATCAAAGTCGCCTTTCCAAACAACTTAAAACTTTTCTTTGGGGATAAGTAGTAATTTGTCATATCCATTCTACCTTACATCTAAAAAGTAAGGAAAATATACGTCCACATATGAAATAGAGTGTTAGACTAATAGTTATATGATTAAACTCACAGTTTTCTAATAACTTAAATTTTGGCACATGATAATTCATCTTAGAATTCCACAATTTTGCTAATATTACACTTGATTACTTAAAAAATATATATACAAAAATTTAAATCTCAAGTTCTCTATTCCTTCTTTAATCAAGTACGACTTCTTGGGTTCAAAACTAATAAGCATGTTCCATAAAAAATCTAAATTCCACCACTTCTTCACATTTTCTCATAAACAAAACATCCCCAAAAGAAAACCAAAAAGGAAAATTACCGGAAGAGGTGAATCAGTGGCCTTGAACTTTCCCTGCCTCCTCTTGAAATCAACAGGGTTAAGCGCAGCAGCAACAACCTTGACCAGAACCTGGTCCTCCTTCACTTCCGGCACAGAAACCTTGGAGTCAAACTTCAAAACATCAACACCCCCATATTCTCCATACACCCAAGCCTTCATCTCAGATGGTATAGAGGACAGTTTAGAAGCTTCAGCAGAGGCAGGAGCAGCTTGTGAATTAGCAGAAACTCTGAGACGAAATGGAGAAAGACCAAGTTTTCTGACTGAAACAGATATAGTTGTAATGGGGATGGTTCTCTTGGTGGTTTCTCGGAATGGATTTGGTTGTGGTGGTGATAATGGTGGCAGTAGGGAGAGAGAGTGAAAGGCTGTGAGTTGAGAAGGTGTGGATGTGAACATGGTTTCCTATGACTGTGTTTTCAACTGTCACTCTAAACTGAAAGTATAGAGTTTTTAACGGCTTATCTCTTTCTCAAACCTTTGGCCTTTCCAACCTCGAATTCCTGACTTACATATGGCGCTTCTTTGATCACTACTACTACACACACAAAAATTTTCTCCAATGGTTCCTTGACATATCAGCAACGAGTAATGGGCCGGGTTACCCGTTTATAAATTGCCCACTTTCTTTTTCTTTTTTTTAAGTTTTATTTTATTTATGAGAATCATAGATTGTGCTTACATTGTTACATGAAACATGGGTAAAACGTCACTGACAATATTCTGCTTGCTCACAAGATTTTTGACATTCTTAGGTAAAAAAAATAAGTAGGAAAAAAAGTTTTGGAGTCTTGAAAATAGATATGCGTACAGCTTATGATAAGGTTAATAGGAATTTTCTCAAAGCTGTCTTACTCTCTATGAACTTTAGCAACACCTGAGTTAATTGGATCATGGAATGTGTCACTTCTGTCCAATATACTTTATTGGTTAATGGTAGTCCTACTCAACTCTTTAACCCATCTAGAGGCTTAAGAAAGGGAGACCCTATCTCACCTTATATATTTCTGTTCTGTGCCAACATTCTCTCTCTAGCCCTTTCAAAAGAAGAAAGAACAGAAAAATATCAAAGGAATCCAGGTAGGGAGGAATGGTTTATCCTTCACCCACCTTTTTTTTGCTGATGATTCCTTATTCTTTTTTTTCAGAATGATAAGCATCCCTTTCTAATCTTAGGAAAATAATCCTGTAGTACTGCTCAATCTCGGGTCAAAGCATTAATTTCAACAAATTTGGCCTCTTTTACTCTCCAAATATCCCTCGGAATGTTCAGGAATCCCTTGCCCTTTCCTTTCATGTGAACCTTGTTCAGAATCCTAGTAAATACCTAGGGATCAATTTCAAACTTAGAGGAAGAAGGGTGGCTGACTTCCAAGACATTATTGATAGGGTGCAAAAAAAGCTTCAAGGATAGAAAGCCAAACTACTTTCCCAAGCTGGCAGAACTACTTTGATATCATCAGTTCTACAAGTCATGCCCTTGTATACTTTCTCTTGTTTTAGAATCCTTGAGATAGTATGCAGCAAATTGGATGCTATCACTAGAGCCTTTTGGTGGGGACATGACCTTGGTACTAGGAAGTTACATTTGGTTAGTTGGGATAAAATCTGTCAACCAAAGTGCATGGGTGAGCTTGGACTGAAAAAGTTCACTCTCATCAATCAAGCTATGATATCTAAACAATTTTGGAGAATACAACATTCTCCCAACTCCTTATTAGCTAGAACCTACAAAGCCAAATACTTCCCTAGGACTTCCATACAAGATTATAGACCAAAACCCCACCATTCATGGACTTGGAAAAACATTGTTGTGCCACAGTCACCATCCTTAAATCAAGGTTGTTGGTTGATAGGAAGTGGATATCAAATTCCTCTCACACACCCAGATTGGTTCCAATCTTCAAACCCTTCACTAATAGAGAACAATCTCCTTAATGGCACTGTTGCAGACCTCATAGATCAGAGATCAATATCATGGAAAGTTGATTTGGTTAAGAAGCTATACCAATTCCCTGTTTGTGAGGAAATCTTGCATCTTCCTTTATCCAGGACTGCTGGCATGGAAGATAGACTTTTATGGAAACACTTGACTTCTGGAGACTATAAAGTGAACAAAGCATACCATATGCTCCATTAGAATCAATATCCTTTATATTTACAAGATTAGAGGCCCTATGGTGTTTCTTACATTGTATGGAGGTTGATTTGGAAAGTGAAACTTCCATTGAAAATTCTTACTTTTATTTGGAAATTACTTCATGATAGTCTGCCTGTTTTTGAGGTACTAAACAATAGGGGCAGGGGTATCACAATTTCAAGCAAATGTCTCATGTGCAATGAAGAGGAGGAATCCATAAATCACCTATTCATGCATTGTCCTTTTACTCGAGCTATCTGGCATATATGGATCCAATTTGGAGATTAGAACCTTAAAAATATGTCACAATTCAGTAAAGCAATGGGTGGAAGCTTGTATTCTGCAAAATGTACCTAGGGAGAATGTCAGAATGTGTTTCCTGCAGTCCATCTTTACCATTCTTTGGTCCATATGGAACCATAGGAATACGGTTCTCCATCAAGGAAAACTACCTAACTCTATGGAGGTTGTTCTAACATCACAGTCTCTCATTTGCAGGTACCATGAAGCATTTCAAGATAATCCGGAATAGAGGCCTATTTTCAGACAGCAACCTTATTAGATTCTCACCAATCAGAATTGGCAGATTATGCTTAAAGTGGCAGCATACAAAAACAGAAGATCTAAGAGGAGTGGATATGCTTTTGAGGCAAAAACACTGGAAGGAAACATTCTATTCATAGGAGGAGCTAGCAGTGGAAGGAAACCTCAACACCTTGCAATCCAGGATGCTGTGGGATTAGCAATTTTCAAGGCTGTGGAGTTGGGCTACTACAGGATATTAATTCTAAGCAATAGTAAGGGACTTGTACAGGTTTGCAATCGATCTGGAAACCTGTCGTGGCTGGAATAGACCCTCATCTCAGATTTAAATTAGCTTCAGCAGCAGGGACTGACTTCAAATTACCTTTTTGTGCCCAAGGAAGTAATCTCACATGTAATAGATTTAGCTTATATTACTACTTGCTTCCCTGTGCTGTACACCACTGCAGGCTAAATCCAAACTTTGTATAAGCCTGGTGGTTTCTTTGTGTACTATCTCCTTTTGATTAATGCATGTTTATCTGGTATCAAAAAAAAAAAAACAAAAAAACTACTATTTATGAGTAATCAATATTAGTACAAATGCTATTTTGACACATTAAAAAGTTACTTTATTTATTTTAAAACATCATTTGAAAATACACCTTAAATTACATTTTCTATTTTTTTTTTTTGACAATAATTACATTTTCTATTTTAAGATTACAACAATACATTAAAATAATCTAAAACAAACCTTATCTATATGAAAAAAAAAATTTAACAAAAACAAATATATTTAGCACGTGGGGATATATGAGAGAGAGAGAGAGAGAGATAATTGAATAAAAAATACCTAAATATGTTTAGCACATCTAGCTGTACAGCCTATACCCTCCTATTATTAGAACATAATTGTAGCTCATGCCAAATTTATTTGGCATTTGACACATTTGATGGAGGTTTGTTTTTGGTTTTTGGTGCGTAAAATGCACAAAATTTAGTATTTAATACATTTGATATTAATGCTCTAATTACATTTTTAATAAATTATTACAATTCACATATTATTTTCAAATTCATCAAAACTAATTCTCAATAAATCAAACAAAAAAAAAAAATTAAAATAAATATAATAAAATAAACTTACATATGGATGGGTTGGGTTGGATCATGTGGATTGAAAAAACTATCAATCCGAACCCAACCCAACCCAACCCACCAATTCATAAAAATTAACTTGTGGCGTCAGCAGTTAAGTTGAGTTGGGTAGATTTGGTTGGGTCGGTAGTTGGATGCATAAACCATAAGTAACATCTTCATGTAGAGTTTTTCAACAGACTCAACATGCACATGTTATATGGATTAGTAATTTTTGATTTGATAGGAGGATGTATTGTAGAAATAGATGATCAATGTTGGACCCTCTCAATGTGCTTGGCTAATGCCCCATTCATAATAAGCAAATACGATTCCTTTCTTATGGATTAGATTTACACGGAGGAAATTTGTTGGTACTCTCCACAAGAATTGTAAAGAATTTATATCTTTTATAGTGTTGCATGACTTGTTTTCCAAAGAGTAAAAAAAAAAAAAAAAAAACATTGAAATTTTTTATCAATGAATTGACAATGTAAAAAAGTTACTTAAAAAATTATAAAAGATTTTTTAATCCAAAGAAAAAAAACTATTCGAAAAATCAAAACGTCGTTTGATACAACAACAACAAATTTTTTATTTGTAGCTTGTAAAAACTTTCACTTTCTTTGTTTTTATTTATTTATTTTTTTATTGAGAGTTTTAATCTATGACGTTCATTATTGATAATAACTATTTATCATCAAATTAAGACACCAATCAATTTAATGTATAGGCAGGCGATGATTGAAGTTTAAATCTGTTATTCAACGATTAGAGATTTTACTAGTTGAGCTAACTGAACCCACAGAACTTTCACTTTCAAGTAGTCCTAAATCCTAATAAGAAATTGTTGTACAAAATAGCAGTAGTACAACACGCACGTGTAAGGTCAAGATTAGTCGTGACGTGATAAAGATCAAGGGTCCACTACTAATTTCACAACACCGAGTCCCCTTTTAGTTTGTAAAACTTTTTCTAGACGCCTACGTTTTCTCATTTTCCTCAGATCTCTCTCCCTCTCTTCACCAACTCACAAATTTTCTTCGCATCTGCAAAAAAATTCAATTCAAGGTGATGATCACTCAAATCCTAATTTCTTCGATCTCATTTTCAATTATTTCTAACTTTTTTTTGGTTATTTTCAATTTCAAATTTTTATTAACATGTTATTTTTTATTTTTATTTTTTGTTAATGTCGTTATTCGTGTCTAAATTAATGAAAAAAAAGCAATTGGGTTTTCGATTTCCTATATTTAGTTCATGATTTGCTTTTATTTCTCTCCGATCTGTTACTTTGACCATCAAAATCTGCAATTTTTGGAAGTGATTTTTTTATTTTTTTATTTTTTTTTAATTTGTTAATAATTTGATTGAGTATTATATATGAAGATTGATGAAAAGCATGAGTTCTAAAAGTTGTACATGCATTTGATTACATGGTTTGTGTAGGTGTATATATTTTTTATGATTTGTTTGGTTGGTGAGAAAATGTGGGTGAAAGATTAAGCATTAGATGTCAGTATTAAATGTTTTTTTTTTAGTTCTTATTGTTATAATATTGGTCTTAGAAGAGAACTCATTGGGCAAATATGTGTTAGGCTTAAGGGGATTGGTTTCAAATTGATGAAAGTTTCTAAATTTGCTTAGCATCTAGGATAAACATAATTTTTTTTTTACTATTTTTTTTTTTTTTTCAGATGAGCCATATATTGGTTATTGGGATCAAATGAGTGTAGTTTTTTTCACTCAAAAAGTCAGAATAATCACGCTTTAACACAGTTTGAAGCAATCAATTTTGGTTATTTGGTGCTGTGCTTGTGGCAGCGTTGTTTCTGATTGTCGTCTTGCTGAATAATTTGTTGTTTTGGGGTTCTTTAGGTTTGTCAAAAATGGCAGAATCAAAACCAGGATTGAGGAAACCCACATTCACTAAGGTTGACCAGCTTCGTCCTGGCACTAGCGGGCATACTCTCACCGTGAAGGTTGTCAGTACCAAGATGGTATTGCAGAAGGGTCGTGCTGATGGTCCTCAAGTACGCCAAATGCGAATTGCTGAATGCTTGGTGGGTGACGAGACAGGGTTGATTATTTTCACGGCTAGAAATGATCAGGGTACATTTCTTTTAATTCTAAACTATGGACTGCTTATAGTTTTTTCTTTCATTTGACATTTTGTTATCACTGTTCCTTTTAAATCTAAGCTAAGATTTATATAGCATGGATCAAGTGTATATTGTTATTTCAGGTTGGTTTAGTTTGTAATTTTCATTGTGTTATAAGATCCTACTGTTATGGATCCATTTTTTTTATGGAGCATAATTATTTCTTTTTCCAGAAGATTTTTCATCTTATTCTTTTTAAGTGATGACAGGACATGTTGGTTGGTATTAACATTTGAACCACAGATTATGAGGGTAAATAATGTGGTTGATATGATAATTGACAATTAATTTAACTTTTTCATTTTGAGTTTTCTGTCAAACAATTAACTATTTGGGCAATAGGAAATCTTTAAAGGTAGACATGTTTCTGGGTGTTCCTATAGATGAACTGATGCAGCTATTTATTAAATAGAATTGGTTTTCAATTAGGTCGAGGGATTAGAGTATTATTCAAGTAATTCTTGTGTTGAAAGTTTGTGCCGTTGAAGGCTGTCTTTATGCAGCCAAAGGGTAGCTGCTTCGTTCTTGATTTAGACTGTTTCATAAGTTATCAATTGTGTAAAAATATGAATGCTTTCACACGTCTTTTCAGAGTGCTTAGCATACTGTGCTAATGTTGGAATTCTCTCACATTCATTTATTTGAGGGCATTAGCTTTCTCTTTGAAAATATTTATTGGAATTGTTATTTACAATTATGATGATACCAATGTGGGAAGCCAATTGCACCTTTCTTTTCTGTTGGATCATTATGATGATGTTTAGTTCTAAAAAATAGTGTATTCACTTTTCATTTTCACTCTTCTGTATTCTTTTTAAGAATCTGAATATAGAAAAAATGATCCATTTTCACATTTGAGTTTGTTTGGGAACCTGATTTGAATTCATAATTTGAGTACGAAATACACCCTTCTCCGGTTTGGCTATTGTTCTCTATTTTAGGAAAAAACACCTTTTTTCACTTACACGGGTCACTTCAGTTACTGTGCAGGTCTGACTTGAGGGGTCTTAACAGTTGGTGGGGTCACAGTCGTTTTCAAGAAATTAGCAAGAATGCCACTACTCGTTTTCGCTGAAAATGTGTTCATTTTTTGTATTAAAATCCAAATTTTAGGATACTGAAAATGAAAACCAAGTACAAATCTTCAAGCCAAACCAGTTTTTAGTGGTGGGTCCCACAAACAAACTGAAAATGAATACCGAAAACATATACTTTTTTCTCAAACCAAACACCCTCTATTTGTTTTGGTTTGCAATTCAGGGCCTTGTTGATCTTGACATCCAATCAATGTTACTGTGCTATTGCAATTTAATATCTTTCACATGATCATATATTTCAGGCTATTGATTTGGGTTATTATTAACCTGCAGCATTTTTTTGGTTTATTATTTACCTTATGTGGGGCCAGGGCATGGTAGTCAAAGGCGAGCCGGCACTTGCTCACCTAGGTGGCTCTAAGGCAAGGCGCTCACCTTTAGTGCTAGGTGAGCTAGGGAACCACCTTAAGCCATGAAAAAGGCACTAAGGCGAGGGCCTTAGTTTATATTTTTTTAGAAGCTTGTTGTAAAATTTATCATTTGATTATTATTTATCATTTGAAATCAATCAATACACCTAATTTCCTCATTCAACACATTTCAAAAACACTTGATTATAATAATACACTAGGTACATATGATTTACATTCTATTTGTAAGTATTTTCGCCTCACTTTAATCAGGCATGTGCCTTTATGTTGCCTCACTTAAAGGTGCTTCTGGAAATGATTTTGGATTGCACAATTCTTGATTTTTTTCCATATTGTCTTATGCACCCCCCCCCACAACGCCCCACCCCCGCCAAAAAAAAATCATTTATGCTAGGTTGTGTGATTAGACAACTTTATTTGCTGGTTAAAGAAAAGAATGATGCTTCCAAGCTATGTTTCATTTCTGAAAATGTGATGACAATTAGATAACATTTTGTTCCTAGGTGACCCAATATGTCAACATCAGAGGATTGCACCTCACAACTTGGAAGTCCAAGATTTAACATTGAGGAGGTCCAACTAGAGATGAGGTGTTTCGGTTTATGCCTCTGATATGTTTTTTGGTCTATTATGCCTCTGGTATATTTTTGGCCTATTCAACTGTCTTGCTATAGCCATCCCCTTTTACATGCAGCAGTTTATTCAACATTCTTTCAGATAGCATACGTTTAGAGTTTAGTTTAAGAAGGTAGTATCACACGGTACATTTAATCTAGGTGTCGTAAATCTTATACATTATTATCACTGGAGTGTATTCTCGGGTTTAGTTACTTTTTTTTTCTCCCCCAGATATTAACATGAATTATATTTATTTTGTAATATTTCTTTCAAAGGGATAGTGAGATTGAATGACAATGGGGGTTGTAAGACACAGGCTGGTTCCTGGTACAAGTACTTCAAAATATCGTAAGGAATTGGTGGTGGTTCTAAATTCTTGTACTAAGGAGTGATAAATACCATAATGTGCATTTGTGCAGTACTTGAGATTAACTGATTGTTTTGCTGTATACATGATACATTTTATGTTGTCTAGTTTCAAATGCTTTTCCTCTGTTTGTCTCCCAGATTACTGGGAGCACTCTTACTCTCAAATTTGATTTATCTAACTTGGTTGAATTTGTTTTACCTGGTGGGATTTGCTAATGACCAGTTTTCTTTTTCCTTCATGCGGTAATGCAGTCTAATTATCAATAAGAGTTTTGTGTACGCATATGAGTGGTTAAATTTTAGGAACAGCTTATTTTTGTGTGTACATTCGGGGTGGGCATGCCAGCTTCATGTTCTTCTGTAACTAAAGACTAACCGTATCATGTAGTTTGTCTGAATTTTTCTCCTTTAATTGATTTTATTTATCTTGGATGTTGTTTAGTGGACTTGATGAAAGAGGGCAGCACTGTAATATTGCGCAATGCTAAAATTGACATGTTCAAGGGATCAATGAGGCTTGCTGTGGACAAGTGGGGCCGTGTTGAAGTCACTGAACCTGCTGATTTCACTGTGAAGGAAGATAATAACCTGTCACTGATTGAATATGAGCTTGTGAATGTTGTTGAAGAGTGACTTTTCTGGACAGTGTTCACTTTCCTATTACATCCTGACCCAAAAATAAAATGAAATGCAGAAAGAAAATTACTAGTCTTTGGGGCACCCGTTCTCCCAAATGCTCATTAAAGTTCACGTTTAGGCAGAGGAAATTTGGAAGCTAGTACTACCCATGTTGTTTCTACCTTTGCAGCAGATCCGCTGGAACCATTGGTTGGACATCCAAGCAGTTGGTGAAGGCTGCAGCCTGATAAAGATAAAGCAACTAGCTTTTGTTTGTTTACCGTCTATTTGCTTTTGGAGAGTAAAATGTTCTGTCTATTAGATTATATATTTGAGATTGATATTATGAACTCCATGTCTCTATCTCTATACTCTGTATAACCTAGTATAATTTTGCTTGCACAATGTTTCTCTTTTCTTGTTCTCATGCCGTCAAGTTATATATCTGCATTTATCCATCTGTAGCCAGTATTATATGAAACAAATGTGATAAATTTCCCTGGTTTCATATGTGAATGGAGAGCATGCTGCTCACCTGTTTTGTCCTACTGATAATTAATACCATTAGCGAGTTTGAAGTAGCTGTACCCACAGTGCTGTTGTGGTAGGACGGCGTTTATTGTCTGGAAGAGTTGGCTGATTTTTTGAACTGGTTTCTTAAGGGAACATATCTTTCATTGTCAAGAAATGCAACTGAACTAATGCAGATAAGTTCACTACACTGCTTATCGAGCCTGAAGAAGTGGCTGTCCCTTCTACCCAAATGTGTGCTTGCTGGGTTGCATATCAGTAACTATCAGCTAAGGTAAAGGAAGTTTAAACTAGTATTGTCTTTGGGTCCTTGCGTTATCACAATGATGATTGATGATAGACTTCAACAGCAGAAATACTTGCTAGTGTGGGGCTGGGTTTGGTGAGAATGAGGGTTCTATCTGTGATTTCTACTAGCCTGGGGCTTCAAGCAGTTGCTTGTTTTAACGCCATACCAGGTAAATGCTATCATCAAAACAGTAAGATTTGAAATGGGCCAGCCCCTATTGTTGCATTATTACGATGACCATGACTGTCATGAAAAGGCTGAAGTCCTTTATGCAGTGTTTGGATCATGGATTTGAGGTGTTTTCCTTGTTTAAGTTAGCTAGAGTTGTTTCTCAAAAAAAAAAAAAAAAAGTTAGCTAGAGTTATTTTAAAAATTAGTGAAATATTCAACTATTTAAATTCCAAGTTCCAGAAAGGATTTGATCACCATTGTTGCTGAGGAAGCCATTTATTTCATTGTTTTGTGTGTTCTTGGGAGGAATTAGAGCTCTTCAATAAATAAATAAATAAAAATTCGATTGCTGCTCGTGTTAGCAACTCCTCAATCATATATTCTACTTGCTATTTTTATTTATTTATTTTTTTTTTAACATAACATTTAAGATAGTACTCAATTTTTCTATAAAAAAAAGAAGAAGATAGTACTCAATTACAAGTGTGGGGACAAATAACCAAGAGTCACGCATCTTGGGCTGTGGGCTTGGTCCGAGGAAGACTCATGGGCCGAGCAATGTGGCAGTTATTAAAGCATTCTACTTTGAAAAGATTCGCACATAGGAATGGCGATTCTGTCCGAGGAGGGTATAGTTCTCGGATAAGAAGATTTCGGTTCAAGGATGAATCCTAGTGGTTGAAGTAATCCTCCTGGAATCCCCAATGACAGAATCGACTTTGGTGAGCTTACTGGGAAGGAAAAGATCCCCGAAAATATCTGAAGAAAGGCTGCTACCACCACATTGAATACCCTGCAACTACTTTTCTGGCCGCATTTATGTGGAGAAGACCTCTGAACAGTGCTACCAAGACTATGACCTCTCACAGGGAAGCCAAAGAAAAGATCTGATGAGATAAGTATCAAGGGGCACCTTAGATGAATGACAAGTGTAAGGATAGGATGCTTAGAAGATGAATATATAATGTCATTCTTCATCCATTGTAGGGGAGGTCTTTTTGGAAAAAAAAGGAAAAGAAAAGAAAAGAAAGAACTAGAACGTGAATAACTTAAGAGGATTCCTCCTCGGACCTAAATAAAACAGACTTATGCCAAGTTATCTTGATGTGCTTTGGGCCTTCTGATAAACTTTTTAGTTCATTTGTAAGAATAGGTAAAACGAAGTCCTCACCATTCAGATCTAATTCTTAAGCCCACTCTCTACAAATATATATTGCAGCGGACTTATTGGGCCCGGGTCTTGCATGCTTTGGACTTGAGTGCACAATTTGTTGCCCTACAATTGGCGCCGTCTGTGGGAAGAATTTGTATAATAGTGAGCGCGACGTTTCACCATGGTAGGATCAGGTTCCCATCAGCAGGAATCCAGGGGCTCCCATCGACAAGATGCCTTCCACAATCTTGAGCGTAGGAGAGATAGGGAGGGTAGCCCACATACCACACAGACCAGCGGAAGTCACCCGCAAATGGGGAATCACTTCCCTCAGGAGCGGAGTAATAGAGCCATGCAAAGGGAAATCGATGATTTAAAGCGGGAGTTACGCCATGCACACTGACGACGAGCTCTTTCTAGTTCTGGTGTTTCCTCAAACGATGAAGATGATGTTACGTACAAACGCGATCCTAGGACACCGTCGAGCGAGCCTTTTTCCTATCACGAGGAAAATGTTCATAAGCGAAAACGTAAGAGTCCACCTCTAAAGGGGCTGGAAAATGATGCCATGAGCAAGGCGTTGAATCAAATCTCTAGATCCCCCTTTACGCATCGAATCGAAAGGGCAGAACTTCCTCGGCGATTCCATCAACCCACATTCACCACTTATTACGGCCGAACGGATCCAGTAGAGCACGTAAGCCAATTCAACCAGAAGATGGCCGTCTACTCTAGGGACGAGGCTTTGATGTGTAAAGTCTTTCCCTCCAGTTTGGGGCCCGTGGCCATGAGGTGGTTCGATGGGTTGAAACCTAACTCTATAAATTCCTTTAAGGAACTTACGCAGGCTTTTGGTTCTCGCTTTATCACATGCAGTAGGGTGCCTCGCCCTTTGGATTCTTTATTGTCTTTGTCCATGCGGGAGGGGGAAACCCTGAAAACGTACTCGGACAGATATTCGGAGACGTATAACGAAATAAATGGTGACTTTGAGGACGTGGCCATCAGTACTTTTAAGGGCGGCTTGCCTACCGAGCATGGATTAAGGAAGTCTCTCACTGGTAAACCGGTCACCAGTGTGCGTCAGCTTATGGATCGAATAAGCAAGTACAAAAGGGTTAAAAAAGACCAGCAGCAAGGAAAGGGTAAAACAAAGGTTAACCCTCAAGAGCGTAGGGATTTCAGGTCGGACCGATTCAGTAACAATCGGCCACGGAGAGACTTCGTCGGGCAGTCAGATTCCTCCAACGCCTAAGCTGTCAACGCGGTATTCCGAGAACCAGTCAATAAGGTCTTGGAAAAAATTAAGAACGAGCCATTCTTTAAATGGCCGAACAAAATGGCTGGGAACACAATGAGGCGCAACCAAAGCCTTTATTGCCAATATCATTAGGATCAAGGACATACTACTGAGGATTGCAGGAATTTATGGGACCACTTAGATCAGCTGGTCCGAGAAGGAAGATTGAAGGATCTGTTGCATTCCAGTAGCCAAGCAGGACAGACTGGGTTCGATTCCAGAAGAGGGGCTTCCTCAGGCCCACCCCTGGGAACGATAAATGTCATCTTCCCTGCCCCCGGAAGAACAGGATCCTGTCCGTACAGAGTGATGTCTGTGGCTCGGTCGTTCACCGAGGATAGTAAGCTTGAACCAAAAAGAATCAAGATGGAAACACAACCAGTTCTGGGTTTCTCAGACGAAGACAAGGTCGGAACTATCCAACCCCACGATGATGCCTTGGTAATTACGCTTAGGATAGGTGGGTATGATGTGAAGAGGGTGCTGGTGGACCAAGGGAGTGCCGTGGAGGTAATGTATCTTGACCTGTTTAGAGGTTTGGGGTTAAAGTCCGAGGACCTAACTGCCTATGACTCCCCTCTGGTCAGCTTCGAGGGAAGAACCGTTATGCCAAAGGGTCAGATTAGGCTACCTGTGCAAACCGGTCTTGAGGTGGTAGAGGTTGACTTTATTGTGGTGGATGTTTATTCTCCGTATACGGCTATCGTGGCTAGACCTTGGCTTCATACTCTAGGGGCTGTCTCCTCCACTTTGCATCAAAGGGTGAAATACCCTTCCGAGGGTCAGGTTAGAGAGATCCTTGGAAACCAGTCCATGGCTAGACAATGCCTGGTGGCGGCCATATCACATTAACCTAAAACTGAATCGCCGATGGCCGCGGAGGCAAGTTCATAGCAATTAAAATCTCTCGAGTTGCCTATCGACGGGCATTCCGAGGAGGCAAAATGTGATGATTTAGAGAGGATCATTATAGGGGATGATCTGGAGAAGTATTTCCAAGTGGGGTCCCAGTTGCCGCCTCGCGAGAGAGAAGAGTTAATAGAATTCCTTAAGAAGAACGTCGATGTATTCGCCTGGAGCGCTTATGAGGCACCGGGGGTGGACCCAACCTTTATCTGTCACCATTTAAATGTTAATCCGTTCATTACTCCGAAAAAGCAACCACCTCGACGTCCGTCCAAGGAGCATGCCGATGCCGTTAAAGAAGAGGTGAGAAAGCTTAAGCAAGCAGGAGCTATCAAAGAGGTGTTCTACCCTGAATGGTTGGCTAACACGGTGGTGGTAAAGAAAAAGAGTGGCAAGTGGCGAGTGTGCGTGGATTTTACCGATCTAAATAAGGCTTGTCCAAAAGATCCATTCCCCATGTCACGAATAGATCAGTTGGTGGACGCGACGGTGGGACACCCTCGGATGAGCTTCTTGGACGCCTTCCAAGGATATCACCAAATACCTTTAGCCTTGGAAGACCAGGAGAGGACTGCATTTGTCACCCCCATCGGAAACTACCATTACAAGGTGATGCCTTTCGGTCTAAAAAACGCGGGATCAACCTATCAAAGGATGATGACGAGAATGTTCGAGCCTCAATTAGGGAAGAGCATTGAGGTCTACATAGACGATATGGTGGTCAAAAGTAAGGTGGTATCCAAGCATGTTGATGACCTCGGAAACATCTTCGAAATCTTGAGGAAACACAAGTTGCACCTAAATGCGTCCAAGTGCACGTTTGGTGTGGGATCGGGCAAATTCCTGGGATACATGGTAACACACAGAGGAATCGAAGTCAATCCCGATCAAATCAAGGCGATTAACAATTTACACCCTCCTCGCAATCCCAAAGAGGTTCAGAAGCTTACTGGAATGATTGCCGCTTTAAATCGTTTTATCTCTCGTTCAGCAGACAGGTGCCGGCCTTTCTTCCTCTTGATGAGAAAGTGGAAGGGATTTGCGTGGTCCGAGGAGTGCTCTAAGGCTTTCCAGCAGCTTAAGGAATATCTTTCTCGGCCTCCGTTCATGTCCAGTCCTCAGGAGGATGAGGTCTTATTCGCCTACATAGCCGTTGCTCCCCATGCTGTGAGTCTGGTGTTGATTCGAGTTGACAGTGGTGTGCAACGGCCGGTTTATTACGTTAGCAAATCGTTGCATGAAGTCGAGGTGCGTTATTTACCATTGGAAAAGGCCATCCTGGCTGTAGTCCATGGTACGCGGAAACTCCCCCACTATTTTCAGGCACACTCTGTCATCGTCTTAACTCAACTCCCGATTAGGGCTGTACTCCGAAGTGCTGACTATACAGGCAGGATAGCTAAATGGGGTACGATTCTAGGGGCTTTTGACATCAAGTACATGCCTCGCACCTCTGTCAAGGGTCAGATCCTCGCAGACCTGGTGGCCGAATTCACTGAAGCCTCGTTAGAGAATGTTCCAGCACCGCAGCACATGGATGAAAAATCGGTTGGCGTTATCTCGCTCCAGGAATCCCTATGCTGAAAAGTGTACGTCGATGGTGCAGCGAACCAAAGAGGTTCTGGATTGGGATTGGTTCTAATCTCTCCTGAACAACTAACAATAGAGAAATCGCTGAGGTTGGATTTCTTAGCCACCAATAATGAGGCCGAGTACGAAGCTCTGTTGGAAGGAATGAATATGGTTCAAAGGCTGGGGGGAAAAGAAGTAAAAATATTTTCAGACTCCAAATTAGTCGTTGGTCAAGTGATGGGCGAATTAGAGGCAAGGGATGAAAGAATGCAGAAGTATTTAAGTCAAGTTACACAGTTGCGATTAAAATTTGAGTCATTCAGTCTACTGCACATCCCGAGAAGCAGCAATTCGCATGCAGATTCTTTGGCTACACTTGCAACCTCCTCGGCACAAAGCTTACCTCGAATTATCCTCGTAGAAGACTTGTACAAACCCACGGAGGTAGGGGTAAAGTTAACCCAGATTTGTCATGTCCGAGTGGAACCTAGTTGGATGGATCCCATCATATCATTTTTAATGAAAGACCTCTTGCCTGAAAATAAATTGGAGGCAGAAAAAATACGAAGAAAGGCACCTTGTTTCTGGTTGTCCGAAGACCGAAAATTATACAAGCGCTCTTTTGCCGGACCATATCTATTATGTATTCATCCTGAAGCGACAGAGGTCATCCTAGAAGAGCTGCACGAAGGGATTTGTGGGAGCCACACTGGAGGCAGATCTCTATCTCTTAGAGCTGTCACACAAGGCTACTGGTGGCCAAACATGCAAAGAGAAGCACACGAGTACGTAAAGAAGTGCGACCAATGCCAGCGATTCGCACCAAACATACACCAACCAGGGGGGATCCTTAATCCGATAACCAGTCCCTAGCCATTTGCTCAATGGGGCCTGGATATTGTCGGGCATTTTCCCAAAGCAGCTGGAAACAAGAGATATTTGCTGGTCGGCACTGACTATTTTACAAAGTGGGTCGAAGCCGAGCCTTTATCAAACATCAGGGATGTGGACGCTAAGAAGTTTATTTGGCGGAACATCGTTACTCGGTTCGGGGTCCCTCGTACTATTATCTCGGACAATGGTCTTCAGTTCGACAGTAAGGCCTTCAGGAGATACTGCGGCGAATTAGGAATAACGAATAGATATTCCACCCCAGCTTACCCCCAAGGGAACGGACAAGCCGAGGCCGTTAATAAAGTCATAGTAAAAGGACTGAAGAAGAGGTTAGATGATGCGAAAGGAAGATGGGTGGAAGAACTGCCGCATGTCCTGTGGGCCTATCGAACCACGCCTCGTAGATCAACGGAGGAAACCCCTTTTTCGATGACTTATGGTGTCGAAGCTGTCATTCCTTTGGAAACTGGGTTCCCAACGCTAAAAAGCAGTTCGTTCAGTTCAAATAATAATGATAATCTGCTGGAAAGAAGTTTAGATCTCGTTGAAGAGAGGAGGGAAAGTGCACTGGTCTAATTGGCGTACTACCAACACAAACTTAAGCAAGGATACGATGCTAAAGTGAAGCTAAGGCCACTAGCACCTGGTGACTTGGTCTTGAGGAAAGTTCTGGGCACTGCAAAAAACCCAGCGTGGGGAAAGCTAGGGCCCAATTGGGAGGGACCATATCGCATCACCTCGGAAGCAGGTATAGGGGCATACTTCTTAGAAGACTTAGACGAACGTGTAATACCTCGTCCTTGAAATGTAAATAACCTGAAAAGGTATTATTACTAATAAGAATTTCCTTTATCATTAAATTCGTGTGTTGTGTGACGAAATAGCTTATGTTTTTTATAAAGGTGTTTAAACAGAACCTTAGGCATGCCTGATGTCCTCGGACCAGATGCTTTGGGGAATTTAATACACTTATGTCTGTTATAAAGGTGTTTAAACAGAACCTTAGGCATGCCTGATGTCCTCGGACCAGATGTTTTGGGGAATTTAATACACTTATGTCTGTTATAAAGGTGTTTAAACAGAACCTTAGGCATGCCTGATGTCCTCGGACTAGATGCTTTGGGGAATTTAATACACTTATGTCTGTTATAAAGGTGTTTAAACAGAACCTTAGTCATGCCTGATGTCCTCGGACCAGATGCTTTGGGGAAATTAATACACCTATGCTTATTATGAGAGTGTCTGAACAGGAAGTTAACACACCTTTGGGTTACTAGGTAATAACATTCCATTAGTATGATCGAATAAATCTTAAGTTATTGCAAGGCCCTCTAACCATGCACGATTGAATTAATTTCCTAGTATTTTCTTTATATAATGCATTCACTGGAACTTAAGTTATAACGAGTCCTTGCTGTTATTCTTTATTACGAAAATGTCGAGCCTCGAAATAAGAACATGTTGTGGTCATCCATTACTTAGTATCATTACTTAGTATATAAATAGGAAGTCATTTCAAACTCTAACAAAAGCAAATGACAAAGGTATAAATGCAAAAGATAAGAAAGATAAGTTCATTCTTTAATCAAAAGTAGAATAAGTACATCATGAGTGTTTGCTGGAGCTACACTTAAAAAAAAAAAAAAAAAAAACAATTTTGTTACAGCTACTTTTTCAAAGGCTGAGGGTCCTTTTCGGGACATACAGCTTTAGTCTTGGCACCCTCAGCCTCAGACTTTTTCTCTACTGCCTTGGCTTGAGAAACAACGTCCTTGATAGTAAGGGAGTCCTCGGCAGATTTATCTTTAACGACTCCCCTGGAGGCCTCAGCAGCTCCGACAGGGGCACTTGCTGTAGCTATCTGCTCTGGAGGAGGGAGGGGCAGACTAATGGCAAGCGGAGGGCTGTTCGGAATTTCCCTGATGTGTTCAGGGAAAAACACGCTCTCAGGTCTCCTCAGCTCCGAATCAGCAGGAACCCCTGCATGATTAAGTGCCTCCCCCCAAGTCTCTGTGCAATATTCCCTGCACACCTCAGCCACTTCCTCAGCTAACCTCTCCTCCGTTTCCATTATTCCGCTTTCGTATGCCGCTTCCTCCGCAGACTTAGCAGCTTCCATCGCTTTTAGTGCTGCCTCCTTAGCCTTCTGCAGTTCAGCTTTCAGGCTTAGCACTGCTGCTTTCTCAGTAGTCAGATTCAGCTGGGTCGTATATAGCTGTTTTCTCTGGTCCTCGGCCTGGGCCTCGACGTTTTTTAGCCCAGCCTTGGCGCTTGAGCATTCTCGCTCTGAAATCTTCAGCTTCTCGGCTAGCTGCAACTTCTCCTCTTTAAGGCTCCCTAGGTTCTTCTCAACTTCACGGCGAGAGTGGGACTCAGCCTTACATCTATTCTGAGCATTTCGAACCCACTCTTCGGCCACGTAGACTTGTTGAGTGACCTGCATAACAGTAGCAAAGAAGACATGTATGTAAAGGCAAGTATAATAATACTAATAAGATGCATAACTTTATAATGTTCAAATCATTACATAAATCTAACTTACCAAGGCAAGATCCTTCTTCAAGGACATGAAGAGCTCGGGCTGCCTAGTGCGCCTAAGGGCCTCCATATCTCGTGGGAGCAAGAGGGGCTGCTCTAAAGCCTGGGCCAGATGGGCTGAGTGACCTCTCTGGGCCTTCCTGATTGTGGCATCCCATGGAATCTGAGCCCTATCCAATTCAATCCGAGGGGCCTAGAAGCGCTGTTGTCTACGCACCTCAGCCTCTTCTCTGCTATCAACAGAGCTTGCCCTATTTTTCTTCGGGTCTTTAGTCTTCTGTTGTTTGGAGCCCCTCGGAGGAATCACCTCGCCTTCTTCAATCTCCTGCACTGGCCTCTTCTTCTTCAGGTCAAGAATGGCGCGAAGTCCAAGATCAGCAGGAAAAGGAGGCGGAGGGGGTAGACTGGCAGGAGCCAAGGCCTGAGATGGGCCCTTCGTGGCTCCTTTCTTGCCTCTGTTGGCTACCAAGCCTTTTAAAGATGACCTTTCCTTCGGACTCATTTCTCCGTGTTCTTCTGAACTTGAATCTACTCGGGAAACAATAAATGCTGGCTGGATGGCTATGGAGAGTCTGTCCGCGTCGTCCTCAGAGTCCGAGAGCTGCACCGGCCTCTCTGGTCTACCCTCTTCTCCTTCAAAGTGGAACTGATCTATCTCCTCATCTAAGGACGCCCGTGAAGAAGCTATTTCCTCTTCTTCTGCGACTTCAGCTCCGAGAGGGACCTGTTGTAGTGGAAGCACAAGTGGAGGAGGGATTTGAGAGACGGGTAGAATGACAGGAGGAAGGTCGTCTCGAGACAGAAAGTCGGGTTTTGACACGTCGATACGGTTAATCCGACGATCACCCGCTCTAATAGCATTTCCAACCTCCTGAAAAACCCTCGAGATGGGTTCAAAATCTAGGACGAGGTGGACAGCTCGTAGTTGTCGATCCTCGCTCACAAAAATCTCCGACCTGAGAAGGTAATTGAGAGCAACCACGTTGGTGTGACTTAGCCGAGGAGCAACAAGTGTTCTATCTGCAAAAGTAACCAAAAGGTCAAGTACGATTGAACAACGAAAATCTATTATCAAAAGAGATTGTAATGGGAAAACATGGATGGAGGATAAAGACTAAACCCTATGTCAAGGGATCTAACTCTAGGGTACCCCACCTGTCTCTCTCTCCCGAGTTGGGCAGGGTTGACCGTCGTGCCATGCCCCTGAAGCGATGAGGTAGTCATCTTTCATCCCTTTATTGGACTTGGGGAGATATGAAATGAGCCTTACAACGGACGACCTAGACTTGAGATAAAATCCTCCATCGGCTTGCGAGTGGCACTCGTACAGGTGAACCACATCATGCCAGGTGAGGCCCAAATGAAGATGCTGGTCCAGAGCATCGATACACCCAAGAATCCTAAACATGTTGGGTGCGCATTGGTGAGGGCATAACCTATGATTTATAAGGTACTCTCGGGTTATCCTACCCATTGGAAGGGTCATTCCCCATTCTATGAAGGCTATTATAGGAATGACCACTTCTCCGGCCTCTCTAGGTATAACGACCTTTTCTGAGGAACAATACCGCAGGCCAACCTCCTGAGGTATATTATATTTCTGCTTAAAGGCTTCTATTTTGGCTGGGGAATCTACCAGACGCTCAAATCTACCCATATTTTACAACCTAAAGATAGAATGGATGATTTTTTGAGGGTAAGGAAACAAATAGAGAGGCCGAGGAGACAGACCGACAAGCAAACTCTAATACAAAAACTAAACAAACTTACGGGATTACAAATGCTAGTATCTGAAAGCTTTCTGAGAAGACCTTCAAAGACCTCTTACGAGAAATAACGACAGAGATTTAGGAGTTGGCGTTTTTAGAAAGACAGGAGCGTTAGAGTTCTCTGGAGCGCTTGAAGTTTCTTTGGAGAAGAAGGAAATGATTCCTCAAGGCTTTATATTAACAGAGAGGGAGAGGGGAAATTATCCCGCTCATAATTTCAAGGGAAATATCAGTCGTTGGATCTGCGCCTCAACCGTAGGATGTGGGAGACAAGACGCCTCCTGGAGTAATTAATAACTGCTTCGGGGATTGCGAAGCATCAGAAGTTATCACGAAACGCAATTAAGTCACATCCCCGCACGTGCGAATTAAATATTCCGTCTTTTTCTCTTGAAAGTCAAAACCTCACTTTTTCTCCTCGGATGGGAGGGAAAAATTGAAGTTTTGAGGGGCTATTGTGGGGACAAATAACCAAGAGTCACGCATCTTGGGCTGTGGGCTTGGTCCGAGGAAGACTCATGGGCCGAGCAATGTGGCAGTTATTAAAGCATTCTACTTTCAAAAGATTCGCACATAGGAACGGCAATTCTGTCCGAGGAGGGTATAGTCCTCGGATAAGAAGATTTCGGTTCAAGGATGAATTCCAGTGGTTGAAGTAATCCTCCTGGAATCCCCAATGACAGAAACGACCTTGGTGAGCTTACTGGGAAGGAAAAGATTCCCGAAAATATCTGAAGAAAGGCTGCTACCACCACATTGAATACCCTGCAACTACTTTTCTGGCCGCATTTATGTGGAGAAGACCTCTGAACAGTGCTACCAAGACTATGACCTCTCACAGGGAAGCCAAAGAAAAGATCTGATGGGATAAGTATCAAGGGGCACCTTAGATGAATGACAAGTGTAAGGATAGGATGCTTAGAAGATGAATATATAATGTCATTCCTCCTCCATTGTAGGGGAGGTCTTTTTGGAAAAAAAAGGAAAAGAAAAGAAAAGAAAGAACTAGAACGTGAATAACATAAGAAGATTCCTCCTCGGACCTAAATAAAACAGACTTATGCCAAGTTATCTCGATGTGCTTTGGGCCTTCTGATCAACTTTTTAGTTCATTTGTAAGAATAGGTAAAACGAAGTCCTCACCATTCAGATCTAATTCTTAAGCCCACTCTCTACAAATATATATTGCAGCGGACTTATTGGGCCCGGGTCTTGCATGCTTTGGACTTGAGTGCACAATTTGTTGCCCTACAACAAGCATAACAAAATTGAGTAATTCTAGTATCACATACAAAGTCATAATTTTTACCGCAACTATCTTACGTGATAGATTATGATTAACTATTTGTCACTTTCAAATGAACCTACTAATTTTTCTCTATCACTTACACATTGCCACATCACAGTTATGGCAAGAAGTTGTGAAAATTTATGTGGTCTTAGATTTTTTTCTAACAACATAGGAATGATGTGAAAAAGTAAGTAAAACTCTAAACTTTTCCATCAAAAGAAAAGAAAAAAATCTAGAACCATAACTTTTTATGCCACAAATTTGTCATAATTTTGATGTGACAAGTTGAGAGTGGTGAAAAAAAAGTGATGCATTTATATGAAAATTATAAACAGCCAGTCACATTCTACCACATAGGAAAATGTTAGTTGTGGAAAATGTGGTTTTTGAATTATTTATGGGAAACAGATATTATTCCTAGCAAGGTGAAGGGGGGCAATGATCTCCCAAAAAAACTCTTTACATATAGACATTAAGTTTGCTCTTGAAAAATTAGTTTGTCAACCTCCCAAATAAATAAATAAATAAATAAAATATATATATATATATGTATGTATATATGTATGTATGTATAAAAAAGATACAAAGATATTTTGATTTCAAAAAAGGAAAAGAAAAGATCTGTAGGGCAAGAAAAAACTACAAAGATAAGTATGATATATTGTTTTAAAAAAAAATCAAACAAACAAATAGATCAACCACGGTGTTGCTAGCTGTCACATGCAAACGTCTGATTCGAATCCGAATCAAGCTAAATTAACTATAGCGTCAGGTCCTAGTCAGATCGAGGCTTGCCACTGGGGTTTTAAGAATCATCTGATCTAGACAATTGTTGACTAGTCACTACAAACCAAGGTGGGTATTGTTCTTGTGGAACGAGGCTTAACTACCGACTAGACACCAAGTTGATATATTTTAAGGGTAGTGATTATTGCGCACATGTATAATCGCAACTTCAAATTACGATTTTGGTTGTTGTATGTAGTGTGTCTATGTGCATACTGTGTGCAATAGAAATTGCCACTATTTTAAAAACCGAACCGGACTAGACCGATTCAACTAGCTGAATTGGGAATAGGACTTGGAACTAGTATCAAAAAAAGGGTCAAGAACAAAAAAAAAAAGAAAAAAAGAAAAAAGAACCATTCCATTTTTTCAGTTCTTTGGCCGTTCTAATTTTTAAAACCATGAAAATTACCCTTATTTTAAGTCAGATGAAAATCTTCAGAAATTTTAGCTTTAATAAGAGAAGTAAGTTATGGATTTACTTTCATTCGTAATATACTTAATACTGCTAATTACAATTTGAGTTTTGATGAATTTTTCAAGGTTAACCAAAAAATTGGACGGCAAATGAAAAACACTAAAAAAAAAAATTGTGTTTGAATGAGTTTATCTCATTGGTTTATTTTTTTTAAAGAATAAGTGTAGAAATAAAGATTAGAATGTTAACAAAATTACTAGAAAAACTAGTGTTTTAAAAAGAATATTTTAATGCATTAATTATTATTTTTTATTGTAGGAGCATCCTTGTTAGATCTTTTATTGGTTTTGATTCGGCACATATAATCATTATGATGTGAAGCTAATAAATGTGCTGATAGTTTGTGTGTGTTTTGAACTTGCCTTTCATCTATGTGTTTGTTGTAGAGCTTTGTAGATTTCAATCCAACACATATAATGTAAAGCTATTAAATATACTAATAGTTTATGTGTAATTTGAACTTGCCCTTCATCTATGTATTTTGTGTATTTATGGAAAGTCTAAGGTCTAGCTACTTCTGGACTAGTTTAATTAGGTGTAAAGCTTGTAATATATGGACTTTCTCAATCAACAATCCTGGTACATATTTTTAAATTTTTTTTTTTGGGTACAAGATAGAAATTCTACTCTAGCATAATCTAAATGTATTTGTGTGAAACTCCCTTTTGGAGATTTGAACCCCGACTTTTGCCCATCACGCCTCACAAACATTTATATTTGTGGAGTAACCATCATACCAAAACATATGTTTAAATTCTAAACTATGGACTGTTTGTAATTTTTCTATACTGTGAAATTTTATTATTATTGTTTCCTTTAATACTAAGCTAGGATTTATATAGCATGCATCAAGTGTATATTGTTATTTCAGGCTTCTTTGGTTTAGTTTGTAATTTTCAGTGTGTTATAAGGTCCTACTGTCATTGATCTATATTTTTATGGAGCATAATTGTTTCTTCTTCTTCCAAATTGTTCATATTTATTCTTAGTGATGACTAGATTATGAGGGTAAATATTGTGGTTGATAATTGATAATTGTTTACAAATTTTCATTTGGTAAGAAAGAAATAAGATTTAATTTTGAGGTTTCTATCAAACAATTAACATTTTTTTTTTTTTTGCTCTAAGGAGTCCTGAAAGGTAGCCTTGTGGCCGGGGTTCCTGTAGATGGTCTGATGTAGTTATTTGTTCAATAGAATTGATTTTCATTTAGGTCAAACAAGCTAGAGTATTATTCAAGAAAAAGTGTTAAAGTTATAAACTTTTTTTCAAATTACTGATATAATGAGTGGTTATTGGTAAATAAAAGGATAATGTAAGTGATGTACCCAAATAAAAATTGTTGAAAAATTGTGCTATTGAAGGCTGTCTATATGTAGTCAAAGGGTAGCCCTCTCCTTCAGCGTTTAGATTCATTTTTAAGTTATCAATTGTGTTAAAATATGAACGTTTTCACATGTCATTTCAGAGTGCTGAGAATACTGTGCTAATGTTGGAATTCTTAAACATTCATTCATTTGAGGGCTAAGCTCTCTTTTGCAAAACTTTGTTGGAATTGATGTTTATGGTTATGATGATACCAATATGGGCAAGCCAATTTTTATTTTTATTTTTTTGTAAGAAGACTTTATTGCAAAAAAGAGATACAAAGGAAAGATAAGGGTCCTAAACATATCTCTATCTTCTACTGACAAAACAGAGGCAAGAAGTGAGGAAATGGGATCAGCCCCTCCTAGTTACAATTAAAAGCCCCAAAGGCCAAAAAATGGGGAGCAAAATTTGCTTCCCTCTTAAAATGGGAAAGGCAATTGGGCCTTTTCTTTCTATGTGATCATTATGTGTTTTAGTATGCAATTCAAAGAAACAAAGATAGAGAGCAAGAGAAAAGGGAGAGACAAAGAGCTACAAGGCAACATAGAGGGAAAATTATTATATAGTCCCAGACTATACACCTTCTCTCTCACAGAGGGGTGGGCCCTATGGTAGGTGGGACCCACCTCTCTGTGAGAGGGATGGAGCATAGTTTGGGACTTGATAACGCATTAAAATGTCTACTTGTTATATATTTTTTTGAGCGTTATCTCCTTATTACTATACTTAATTTGTATAATTAAGCCATGATTTGCATTAGTTCCTATTATTTATCTTTATATAATTTATTGAATAAGATGTCATTCATTACGTGTAATTTTCTACTTTCAAAAAATCATGTGAAAAAGATAAGTTTACAGGAGTTTGTGAGAGAATGGAAGCCAAACTATAATTAAAGAGGAGCTAAATGACCATGCTTAAATATCTAAGGAGGTGCAGCTGGAGTGCTTCGGTCATCTACCATGTTCGAAAGCTTCAAATAAAGAAAGAAATCAAAGAGGTAGAATCTAAAAAGAAAAAATCAGATTTGAGCACTGATCAGTATTTTGTGCGTATCTCTCTTCTCAAAAATCTAATTGACACAAGGTCAGATGGGTTGGAACCATGACTTAAATATCTACAACTTTCCAGTTTTGAGTTTTTCAAAATTCACAATTTTTGAAGGCCGAAATTAACTCACAAGTTACTGCTGTAAATCTGGACGATTAAAATAGTAAAAGTTTTGTTTTCTTTGGACACTTTGACGTTAGGGTTTGGAAGGAGGCTGTAGAGAACGAATTTTGGAGAGAAAAAATTGTATTTTCTTTTCTCTAATGGCAGCCTAAACTCTTTGCTAGGGCTAGGGTTATGTTTTTTCTATACGGTATGAATATTCAATGTGATTCTTTTTAAGATTTTAGACAATAACATATTTGATTGTTCAATTAGATTTCTTTTGATGTATTAGTTCTTCCATGCTTTCAATAAGTTCAATCATGTTTTTCTTATTGTTTAGATGAATTTCTAATAGTTTCAAATAGAAATCACGTTTTAGAGTGAATGAGTTTTTCTGAAAACTATTCTAATCGCATTATTAATCAAGGTTATCATGCGTTCTTGAATTGTTTTAGTTCAACCGAATCATAAGTTTTTAATTGTATAAGAACAATCAATTATGAAATATATATTTTCTTAGATTACAAAGAATTTCATACCGATATAGGGAAACACCCCGATGCCCTGATATTTACATTATTGATTTAAATCAGCTTTATTATTATTTTTGTTAACAATCACCAAGCAAAAATACTTTTCTTTTTCACCCAAATTGTTGTTTAATTATATTGTTTTTGAATTTACCTTGCTCCTTGTGGTTCGACCTTGGTACTTCGAAAATTATATTGCTATGATCTCCTGCACTTGGGAGTGAGCAAGCAGGACTATGCAATAACAGCTCAACATAAAGAGATAAAGGGAAAATACAAAGAGTGAAAGTGATAGAGGAGTGCAAATGGAAGAGAAAAAAATGAGAGATACGTTTGTTTTTTTTAGTGTGGCAAATATGAATTTAAAACGTTTATATTTTATAAATGTTGAAGTGATATATTGTAATTTGTGATACGTGTATAATAAAATAGTCTAAATAGATGGTTGCCCATTTAAAAGTGATTTTATATCAATTATAATTTAACACCTAAATAAATAATGAAATCTTTTGTGTCTCTGTTGCTCTGGAGAAGAGCGGTAGATTCATGCGCTAATTAACTATCAATAAGTGAATTGCTGGGTTACTTTTTAACTTTTTTTCTATAATTTTTATTTATTTATTTTTGGATAATCATCCCGTCTATGTTTTGGTACATATGTTTCGGATAATCTAGCTATTGATAATCATTTTTTTTTTCTAAAAAAAAGAAAAAAGAAAAAAAGCTAATCATCCCATCTATCAATAATTGATGATTTCTTTTGTCACTAAAACATTCTCTTTTTGACCTTGGGGCAAGTAATGGTATTGGGAATCTACTGTTTGTTCTAATAATTCCTTGCATCTCCATTAGTTCAACCTTTTCCCACTTTTCCCACTACACTACAAAAAAATGGTTCTAAGGCCGCGTTTTAAAAACGCAGCCATAGGGCAAAAAAACGTGGCTATAGCCCGATTTGGCCTATAGCCGCGTTTTTTTAGGCCGCGTTTTTTAAAGCAGCCTAAAAGACTTCAACTAATTTTGCCCATAATTAATTAATTTGATTGAAGTCATTGATTCGATAATTCAGGAGACAAAAGTAGAGCAGGATCTAATTATTTCATTGTTTCCTTTTCCACGATAACAAACAATTAGAAAATCAGAAACAGACACAGACAAAAAGAACCAAACCCCACAAACAACACACAAGACAACAACTTCATTATTAAAATTAGGAAACCAACAATATGATAAACTTTCAAGGTGGAACAACTTTATTTAAACCCTATATTTCCTACTCCTCATAGCTGTGAGGGAGAGGAAAAATGCACCCATAACAGGGTGTATTTTTCCCCACTCATGCTCATTTCACTTCCAAAAATATATAGCAAGCAAATAATTTTTTTTTTCTATTATCTGTGTTAATAAGCAAAGAGAAACAAACAAACATATAAACAAACTTACTTGGGAGGGACTTACCTTTTGAATCCGAATCCAACAGAGGGAGATGCTAACAAATGATAAGATGAAAATAGTGATGGTGGCCCATCTCTTCCCGATAGACACTGAGAAATGACCACACAATCGAACTCCTCGTAACCAAAACAAGAAAACCAAATGAAAATAAGTTCCCATACCTTATACATTAACAACCAGCTCGATTTCTATCTTCCAAATTTAAAAGTGTGATAATGGTTTATTAAAGAACCACTTCTTTGTCCAAATTCATCTTCTTCTTTTTTTACTTTTCTTCTGAATTCTCTGCCCAATAGACTTTCTAATATGGAAAATGTTAAATGTACAATTACATAAAAGTTTACAAAATATTATGACAATAAATGCTCAATGTACCCTGAGTTTTAGTATATAAAGTTTACAAACTACTATGACAATAAATATAAAATTGGCCATTTAATGTGACAATAAATGTAAAGTTGTCCATTCGACTTGAATGTAAAGCTGTCTCTTGTGATTACAAGCTTTGACTTTTTTTTTTTTTAAAGTTGAAAGACATTTATTGCTTGACCACTAGCATTGTGGGGTGTAAAGTGTAAACACTCCAAGTTGCTATTTTACAACCAAATCACTAAAAACATGCTTCATTCGGGGGTAGGTATGTATTTTTTTTTTTTTTACCAACTATAGCTTAGGATGTAAACTTAAAAACTATATTTTATTCAATCTCTCTCTCTCTCTCTCTCTCTCTCTCTCTCTCCGCAATTTTTCTATCTATATATTATTTAATGTTGTAGTTTATATTATTTTAATAAGTTGTATGTAAAAATAGAAACTGAGATGATGGGTAAGTTGTAAAATGTGATGATAAAACAGATAAAATAGGTTTTTAGGGTATAGAATAGAGACTTGTATGCATCCCCGAATACTAGTGCTCTAAATGGAGTAATCTAATATAATATCTATAATTTATCATCGAATTATCTATAATCTATGGGGAAATTATATTTTACCACCTTAAACTATGAGTCATGTTACACTTTGCACCCTGCCTTTAAGTTTGCTGTTAACTTGGATGAAAATTCAAAGTTTAGGGTGCAAAATGTAATAAGGAGTATAGTTTAGGGTGGTAAAGTGTAATTTATATTTTGTTTTTAAAGCATTGAGAAGATGGACAATTAAGTCTTTTCACGTGGTGTCATATTTTTCCATCCAAGTTAACAGCAAATTTAACATCGGGGTGCAAAGTGTAACAAGGGTTATAGTTTAGGGTGCAAAAAGTGCATTCGAAAAGTTTAGGGTGCAAAGTGTAAATGAGGTATAGTTTATGGTAGTAAAGTGTAATTTCTCCTAATATATATAAAATTGAAAACATTTAACTTTTGATTGATTTGATAATATTTTGCCACATAAATTTTTTCACATCATATTTCATTCAATATTTAAATCTTCCATTAGAATCTTTGTACATCTTATTTCATTTTGATGGTAAATATATTATTCAGTATACGATTATAATAAATTCCTAATTGTAGAGTATTTAATTCTATATTCAACCACATTTATAATAAATTCTTAATAATTATCCTAATTATAAAATTTTATATTTAGACAAAATAAAAAATTATATTATATTAAAAAAATTTGCGCATTGCACTGATTATCAACTATTGTATATTATAAAAGTTGGATCTCAAAACTGATGGTTGCACAAAATAAGGGCAAGTGTCCATTTGTCATTACATATAATAATGGACAAAGTTTGGCTCCAAACATGTTTTGAGCATTGGGCTCCAACCACCAATTAAAAGATGATATTTGTCATTAATATACATTGCACATGGCTCACTTAACCGAACCAATCAAGTGGATTATGTGCATTGCACATGATAGGATACATGTTATTTTTCTATTAGTGGTTGGAGTCCAAAGCTCCAAATATGTTTGGAACCAAACATTTTCCTATAACAATGACACGTGCCATCTTTTGTAAAAGTAAAGATGCATATAAGAGTATGATTAGAATGACTCCTCTAACCTTCATTAATTCCTTTTAGTCATTATCAATTAATTCTCTTCAAAAAAACACTGACAAAATTTAATAAAGTGGTTGTCATAAACTCCTAATTAAACATGCCTTTAAATGTCCACTACCATAACTTTTTTTTCTATATGTTCATTTGGGTTACTGCTTTAGAGCAATTGTAACAGTTTACCTATATTTTTCTCCCTATTTGTTACTTTTCATGTTTTAGGTAACAACTTTCCTTTTCACCAACATCAAATTTCATATCCCCAAATATAGGTGACCATTGTAACTTAAATGGGTATGTGTATGAGTAAGTTAATGGGTAAATTGACGTGAAAAGTTTTTGGGTGTTTGGTTACCTATTTTAGATGCTACCAATGCTCTAAACAACATGAATGAATAAAAAAGAACATAGAGATATATAATTAAGTACATTAAGATGTGAGTTTAATAAGCTTTTAATTCTCAAATATAATTTAGGCTAAAATGCAAAATATAATTTAAGCTTTCCTTCTGTAACGTTTCTGTTGAGTTGAAGGAAAAAAGAAAATTGCTTCAGGCAGCCGAGAGGGAGGCAGCTCAAGGGAAAAACGTTGAGGTTCTCTAGAGGCTTAAATCTGAAGTTAGTGATTTACTTAGATTAGAGGAGCAAATGTGGCAGCAAAGAAGTCATGTACATTGGATGGTATCCGGAGATAGAAACTCAAAATATTTTCACAACCGGGCTTCTCAATGATTTCGGCAGAATAAAATTTCTGAGCTTCGAAACTCTGAGGGTGAGTTGGTTTCAGGTGAAGAGAATATTTCGACCATGGTGACAGATTATTACTCAAGCTTGTTCACTTCATCAGGCTCAGTTGGGATCAAGGAAGTAGTGTAGTTTACAAAATCAGTGGTGACAGCTGAGATGAACAACAATCTGATTGGGTCTTTCTCTAGGGAGGAAGTGGAGCTTGCTCTAAAGCAGATGGCTCCCCTTAAAGCTCCTGGACCTGATGGCATGCCCCTTTTTTTTTCAAAAATTTTGAAACACTATTGGAGATGATGTGGTTGAAGCAGTTCTCTCTTGTTTGAATACCAGAACTATCTTGCCAGGTTTGAATCATACTTTTATCTCCCTTATTCCTAAAGTAAAAAGCCCTGAGTATGTCACTGAATTTCATCATATTGCTCTTTGTAATATTTTATATAAGCTTGTGTCAAAAGTTCTTGCTAACAGATTGAAAAAAGTTTTGCCTCATATTATATCAAATTTTCAAAGCGCCTTTCAATCAAATAAGGCAATATCCGATAATATCCTTGTGGCCTTTGAATTACTCCATCAAGGAAGAAATCAGGGAAAACAGGACACATAGCTTTGAAGTTGGATATGAGCAAGGCGTACAATAGGCTCGAATGGAATTTTCTTCAACGGATTATGGAGAAAATGGGTTTTCATTCAAGATGGGTTGGATGGATTATCGAGTGCATTAAGTCAGTCACCTACTCGGTATTGATAAATGGAGAGCCAAAAGGTCACATTGTTCCGACTAAAGGTATTCGCCAAGGGGATCCCCTCTCTCCCTACCTCTTTCTTTTATGCTCGGAAGGATTGAATGGTCTCATTGAGCAAGCGGTGAATGAAAGATACATTGAGGGTTTTTCTCTTTGTAAGCACGGCCCAAAAATATCTCATCTATTCTTTGCAGATGACAGCCTCCTTTTTTGTCGAGCTAGGGTGGAAGATGTGATAGAAATCCAAGAGATTTTGGGGAAATATGAAGTTGCCTCGGGTCAAAAAATAAACTTTGAAAAAATTACCATCTTTTTTAGTAAGAATGTTCCTATGTCAGCAAAGGAACAAGTGAAAAACTTGTTGAGGGTCCCAGAAATCAGAGAATATGAAAAATATTTAGGCTTGCTAGTAGTGGTGGGGCGAAACAAAAGGGCTAGCCTAAATTACATCAAAGACTGAGTTTGGGGTAAATTACAAGGTTGGAAGGAAAAGCTATTATCACAGGCCGGTAAGGAAGTTTTACTGAAAGCAGTAGTTCAAGCCAATTCGACTTTTGCTATGAGTTGCTTTCGATTACCGGTTGGCCTTTGTCAAGATATTGAGATGCTCATTCGTAAGTTTTGGTGGGGTCAAAAGGGAGATAGGAGAAAAATCCATTGGAGAAAGTGGGAGGTGTTGTGCAAACCAAAAATGGAAGGGGGGTTAGGTTTTAAGGACTTATGCAAGTTTAATGAAGCCATGCTAGCAAAACAAGTGTGGAGATTGCTGCATGACACGGATTCTTTATTTTATAAGGTGTTCAAAACGAAATACTTCCCAAACTGCTCTCTGTTTGAAGCCAAATCATCCTCGAGCTCCTTCGCTTGGAAGAGCATACTATGGGCAAGACATTTGATTGAGAAAGGGGCACGGTGGAGGGTGGGTGATGGGCAGTCCATTAGGATTTTCCAGGATGCTTGGTTACCAACTAACAGTGGTAAAATCTCCTCTCATCAATCTAATCTTGGTCCGGATGCAACTGTAGCTATGCTCATAAACCTGGCCTCAGGTTGGTGGAACACTCACCTAATTGATTGTCACTTCTACCCACCAGATGCAAAGCTTATTAAATCCCTCCCTCTGTGTTCGATCCCACAGTCTGATATACTGATCTGGCCGAAGGAAAAAAACAAGAATTTATTCAGTCAAATCAGGTTATAAGCTTCTGTGTGAGTGGCAAAATGAGGAGCTGAATCAACCTCATATTTCTGATATTGAAAGGAGCTTTTGGAGTAGCATTTGGAAGATAAAAGTCACGGGGAAGATAAAGCATTTTATCTGGAAAGCATGTTCTAATTTGTTGCCGACAAAGGAAAATCTGATAAAACGAAAAATCCTCCAAGATTCAGTGTGTCAACGCTGTTCTAATGGCTCAGAGGACGTGGTACACTCATTGTCAGGGATGGAACCAGGATTTGAACATAAGGGGGGCAAAGCTTAAAACAAATTTTTTTTTTTAATGAATATAAAAACTAACATCTATTTCATATTCAACAAAATACTACATATAAAATAAGTGTTTCTTAAACATTTGATATTACAAAATACTCAGAAATGACAAAACAGTGACTACCAAAAACTGCTCTCACAAATAACAAATTTACTATCACAATTCAGTACTCACATCTTACAGTCCTAGTCCCATTTTATTTCTTTATAGTTAAAAAAAAAAAAAGGTTACAAACACTGAGAAAGTCTAAAACCGGTCCTGTCCACACAATCACAAAATGACAAAAAGGAAAAAGCTACAAACATTACACAGTAGTCAATACTCAATAGTCAGTACAAAGCCACAACCACAAACACAAACAAAGTTTACGTTCCACACATTGACACAAGCACAGTGAAACGTTACACACCAGTCCAATAAAGGCCATAACTCACAAATACAATCAACACAGTCCATATAAAAAAAAAAAAAAAAAAACACAGAGGGCAGAGGGCAAACGGCTAAGGCACTAGGCAGAGCAATATAACAAAGACAAAAAAACAAAAATATGAACTTGAGAGAGGAGAGAAATTTCTTAGATTTACAGTGTGTGACTGTGATCAAGGATCTAAGGAGGAGTATCAGCAGCAGCAAGCCAGCAACAGTTCGGATCTTTGAGGAAAAGAATAGCAGCAGCAACAGTGATGGTTGGAGGAGGCATTGATGCTTGATGAGGTTGAGTGGAGGAAGAGTGAGGTTAGGGTAAAAATTTGAGAATTGTAATTTAGGTTTTTAGATTTCAGTCCATATTTATTTTTTATTTTTTAGTTTTTAGTTTATCGGTTTTTTTTTTTTTTTATATTATTGGGGGGGGGGGGGGGGGGGCATCCCTGCTCATTGTGGAGTTGTGATTGGTTGAAGGAGGTTTGGGACCTGGATTTTGGCTGGGTGTACGGTTTAGGAGTTCAGTGGACCTCTTTCTCTGAGCTTTTGAAGATCATTCAGACAAAGCCACACTTAGTTGCTCTATTTGTAGCTACGGCGTGGTCTATTTGGTACCACAAAAATAAGCTTCGACTGGATGAAGCCTCCATTCCGTTGGGACAGATTAGGAGATTTGCTCGAGACTACATCCGTGATTTTAAAAATCTGACCAATATTCCTTCTTGCTCAATTCGCACAGCCCCTCGGAGATGGTGTCCACCTGCAAATGATGTGTGGAAGATAAACTTCGATGGCACTATGTTTGGTGAGTCCGATGATGCTGGAATAGGTGTGGTTATCTGAGATTCCAGGGGTGAAGTGAAGGTTGCCCTGTCCGAGAAGATTAAGAAGCCACCTACCATGGATGTACTGGAGCTGCTTGCTGCCAAGTGAGCGATGACTTTCTCACTTGAAACTGGTACTATTCGGGCTGTGTTTGAAGGAGATGATGCTTCAGTGATCAAAGCAATCCAGCTCGATGGTTGGGAGTTAGCTCAGGGGAGGTCACCTCATCAAGGACATCTCAGAGAGCTAGACATTCTTTTCCTTTATCTGTCTGGGTGGAGCATGTTCCACAAGACATTGTTTCTTTCTTTTTGCATGATCTTCGGTTTTCTTAATAAGAAGCAGTAGCATGGTTTTCCTTCTCCAAAAAAAAAAAAAAAAAAAAAAAAAAACTTTCAAGTTTATTCAATTAAGACTTTTTCATCAACTTTTGTTATATGTTGTGGTTAATTTTCAAAATTTTTAAATTTTTCTTCAAATTTTTTGAATAAAAAAATTAAATTAATGATTGAAAAATATTTTCTAGATTTTTTTTTTTCAAAAAAATTTAACAAAATTTGACGGAAAGACTTTAATTGAATAAATTTGAAACTTAGAAAACTGAAATGAACAAAAGCAAAGTTAGAGGACTGAAATAAATTCTGAAGAAACTTAAAGGGTGAGTTTTGCATTTTAGCCTATAATTTATTGATGGCTGAACATTTATGGTAAAATTTTAATTTATATAATTAATGGGGAAATAGATTACAAATATTATTTTTTTATTTTTTCTTTATTAAAATAATCCTAACATTTAATGATAGTTGAAACTCAAAAAAGGCATTTATTGCTTCTTTTTTTAGATTTTTCCAGTACTTATTTTCCCACATTTCCACTTGCTTTATGGATTAATCCTTTCTCTCAAGAAAACCTCGTAGTGATGAAGGATCATAAGAAGGAGGCAAGGTGCATGGGGTTAAATCACTGGGAGACATAACCATGGATTCAACCATGAATTTCTCCCATGTACCCTTAGCTAGGCAAGCCATCATTTTTGAACATAGCTCAACCGCTCCTCAAGGTATAGATGGTTTGAATTTCAAGAGCTTTGCATATTTATTTAACAAATGAAACATGTAATCATATACGTAGTCCATCTTTAGATCCTCCTATATGAAGTTGCTTGCTGCCTCTCCTATGGCTTGAGCCTGCCAAGTTTATGAAAAAAAAGAGAGTCGAAAATAAATATGATTTTGTTAACACTAATTTAAATTAGTGAAAAAAGTGAAAGCATTTTCAAAAAACTTATTAAAAGGTAAAAATAGGGATATACAAATCCTCTATACCATTTTTTGTGTTCCAGTAATCATAACTTGCCATGTATTTGATTTTTTTTTTCCCATATCAAGCTTTGACTATTTAATAAGGAAAGACAAATAAATACATGGCAAGTTGTGATGGGTGGAATATAAATTGGAACACAAAAAGTAGTATAGAGAATTTGTATTCATTATGGAACTTTATATTCTATTATTAGGCCTTTATTGCATTTGTATTATAGAATTACATATTAATATAATGTACTAAGATTAATAAAAGGTTTAATATAATTTACTAAGATTATATATATAGAGGGTTTGGTTCAAGTTACACCTGGTGTAACTCTAAGCAATATTACACCACCCAATAACTTGTTGTAGAATTCATATTTTTAAAATTCCACCATTGAATTACATGTTCTATATGTTCTTAACATTCATGCCAATTTTTATGTCAATTGGATGTTATTTACCATTTGATTCATAAACTCATCTTTTATGCATTATTTTAAACTACAAAAACTTGAATTTAAACAATTGATTTATGACATGGCTATCAATTTTTTATTACCTTGAAATTTTGCAGGCATTGAGAATATACGAAAATAATGTAATCTAACAGTAAATTTGTCAAAATTTGCATCTAATTAAAAAATATTGAATAGTGTAACATTACTTAAAGTTACACCTAATTTGACATAATATTATAAGATTAACCTAAACTCAAATAATTTTGATTTTATATATATCATCATAGATTTTTCAAATCTAACTAACTTGCTCCAGTTGAGAAATATCAACCTAAGGATGATAGATTTAAAACCAACCTAAGGATGATAGTTAATGTTTCATTCAACTATGCAACTCCATTATTTAATAAATAATTGTAACTTGTATAATTATAACTGTGGAAAAGGAGGGACCCAAACAAAAAATGAAGCTCATAGGTCTAGTATGAGGAAAGGCAAAGGCCCATTCAAGTGCCAATCAAAGCCTAACACATAGATGGAGTTCGAGGAAGTCAAACATGAAGACGACGCTAGTTCAGGCTAAATATGCGAGTAGAGGTCTAAGGACGGGATACGGGCAGACCCATCGTCTAAGGAGCCCAAGGAACGATAGCACCCCGGGATGCCCTAGCTATCTGCCTGCACCCACAAGCAAGACACCATGGAAGACATCAGAGACGTGCAAATAGAGAAGAGAGGAAATATCTGTAGAAGGTACCATCACCTCCACATTTAATGCTCTGCACTTACTGAGCTGGTCGCATTTATGAGGAAAAGACACTTGAACAGTGATTCCACAGCTCACAACACTCTCTACCACCTCCAGAAGGGTCCTGACGAGACAAGCATCCAAATTATTCCCCTAAGACGTACAGGTAGAGGGTTGAGATGCAATAGAAAAGACTATATAAGGAAAGTAACCCCTCTAGAAAAAGGAATTGGCAAGTAGAAACTTGAGAAGCGAGAATTAAGTGTAAAATTGTAGAGACATACATTGACTTTTTATGAACAATCCATCCTCAGACGAGCCCGAGGAAGAGTTTATACAAAATTTGTGCTTCGTCTGTTCATATTAAAAGTCTTATTCTTTTAACATCAAGCTTGGATCTTACTTAGCATTGCAATTGACTTGGAAAGTCCACTTTCTTACAAATTAATTGTGTTGGGCTTAAAATACTGAGTACCACTATTCTAAGTGGGCTTGGGCCATCTTTTGAGCCACTACAATAACTAATATTCCAATGTCATCAAACTAAGTCCCAAAATAGCAAAATAAATTAAAGTAATAAACTTAACCTAAGTCTCATAGTTCAAAATAAATCAAACGAGCAATTTTAAATTACATATTTATATTTAAAAATAAATTTTAATTGTGTAGGTTGGGTAAGTTACTTAGGTTGGAAATTTTGTCAACATGAATTCCTCACAACTTGAGTTTGGAAAAAGAAAAAGAAAACAATCAAGTTATCAACCCATGAAAAAAAATTCAAATCATTGGGTTATATTGGTCCATTGGATTGGTGGATGCACACCAAAGCATTTTGAGAGAGAGAGAGAGAGAACCTAGTAACAAGGAATGATAGAGCATTAATATTTTTGGGTATTTTGGGATGTTAATATTTTTAGCTATTAAGGAGGTTAAGGAATAGCTATTACGGTCATCTTAATAAGGAATAGTTATTCTTCATTTTGAAGAATAGTTATTCATAAGCAATAACTATTCATTGTAATAGAAACACATCCAAACAATTGAATAGTTATTCCTAGGTAATAGATATTACATTACAATGTCTATTACAATACCTTATGTGTTGTACCTTAGGTTCCCTTTCTAAAATTAAGCCGTATGGCTATTTTGACAGAAACCCTAACGAAGTTAAATGGCAAAACTTAGATACAGTACCTTATGTGTTGTACTTTAGGTTCACTCTTTAAAATTAAGCCATGTAGGTATTTTAACGGAGACACCAAACAGATTTAAAAGAAAACACAGACTTCTATTTCTTAGAATTTAGGAGCTCCTAGCTAGTTTGAATCTTCCCTTTCGGACCCTTCATTGATGAAGCCATGAGTTCCCTCACTTTTACCCACTGATCGAAGAGGCCGGTCATGAAGTTTGGCCATGTTGTGAATTGGGTTTGTAGATTGGAGACCCTCTTCCTTAGGTTGATAATATTGAGATCTAATGCTTGATGGGGGACCCAGTTTGTTTAACAGTAGCTTGATGGGAGACCAATTTGTTTAACAATAGGTTTGTGTTGAGATCTAACGCTTGATGGGATCCCATCACCATTCCTATTAGAGCAAGACAACCAAAATTGTTTGATTTCTATAAGGTTGTGTTTGGATGGCAACATTTGGATCTGGATTTGGATTTGAAATCTATTGATTTTAAAATTCTTTGTTTGGGTATTTTTAAACAATGAAGGGTTTGAAATTTATCATTTAAAATTCCATTGTTTGGATACCGAAATTTGGAGTTGGATTTAGATTTAAGGTCAATAAAATATATTTTTTATTAGAAATAAATTCTTATTGGAATGTGTAAAGCTTGGGCAATGAAGGGGTTATTTAGAATGTGTAAAATCTGAAATGTGTAAAGTATATAGGGGAGATGTATATCCCTAATTGTACTCATTATTGCAACCTTATCCCATAAACTCTACAAGCATTCTAAGGTTCTATATATATGTGGGATTGCTTTACTATCATTGTACATATTTAAGAGAAATCAAAAGGATTGTGGATGACCACTTGAATACAAGAGCTTTTCAATATATATTTCTTGTTTTCTTCTTATTAATTTTATCTATTTTCATTATTTCACAACTCGTTATCAGCTCAAGTTTCTACCCAATTTTGGAAAGGAAGTTGTACTCTTATTGTTCTTCAAACATCAAAGATTATTTGTGTAGTTTTCTCAACTCACTGTAAGTTTTCTTTCTAAGGAATTAGTAATTATCTTATTTATTTTTCATTACATTTTATGCTTATAATTTTAGTGATTTTTAATTGATTAAAAATTTTATGAGATTCGTGTTATATATTGTTATGAGATTCAATATATTGAGATTCACGTTATGAGATTCAAATTTTATGAGATTCACCTTATCCTATTGTTATATATTGTTTTGAGATTCATGTTATGAGATTCACGTTTAATTGATTAAAAATATATTGTTAAAAATGGTTAGTGATAAAACAACTCAATCATACCTATAGCTATATGTAACGTGTATTGATAAACTTTGAATATATAAATATTGTTTCATTACAATCACATGTTGAATATGTATGCGTAGTATTGTTTCTTTAAAGTTATGTATGATAAAAAAATTTAGTTATTTAATTTATTTCGAAATTATATATTTATATAGATGTCGTACCTTACAAAACTTGAATTTGCCGCCCTTGACATCTCGGGCAAGAATTTCTTATCATGGATCCTTGATACTAAGATTCATCTGGAAGCAATGAATCTTGATGAGATCTATGTTAATGTAATAAATCCTGAAGACATTATTATGGATGGCAACAGAGTATCCCAGAAGGATTGTGCAAAAGCAATAATTTTTATTTGTTATCATCTAAATGAAATTTGAGTACTTTACTATAAAAAACCTCTCAGGAGAAGTACAAGTTCTAGAAGAGCTTGATCATCATAAAAGCTCAATATGACATGCACTTGAAGTTGTAATAAACTAAAGGTGCAAGTGAGTATAATTTTGGCACTTTAAAATCAGCCCACAATTAAAATTATATGATAGAAGACACATATATCATGTTTTGAATGTGCTTCTACAGTAGCAAAATCAAGTACATATGTTCATAAAGTGTTATGAACTAATATCTTGTCTTCTAGTAGTGAACAAAATAATGAGTTTTTTGCTGAAAACCACCAAAAGACCATGAAAATAAGTGTTATAGGTGTGGTAGGGAAGGTCATTAGTTACATATCTGACTGTTTCCTAAACATTTGGTAGATCTGTATCAAGCCTCCATAAAAGAAAAGGAAAAGGGAATTGAAACGAACTTTACTAATTGTAATGATCCTGAAGATCCTATGAATTATCTTGATTTTTTCAAATGAAGTGGATATGACTCATCTTAATGTGTCGTCGATGGAAAATTTGATAATTTGATAAGTGATGGAGATGTCTATACAAATTAATTGTTTTCTTTTATTATATTATTGCATTGTAATAAGTATTTTTACTTTGCTATGTTTTATTTACGTTTAAAATAATAAAGTTTAATTTATGTTTTGTATATATGAAGTGGCATGGGTTTTACGGGTAAAAATTAATTCCAAGATGACTAGTGAAGATTTTTGTCTAGCAGACAGTGCAACAACTCATACGATCCTTAAAGATAAGAAATATTTTCAAAGTTTAATATTATGCAAAGCCAATGTCAATACCATATCAGCTTCATCGAACTCAATTAAAGTCTTTGGAAGAGCGATTATCATATTTCAAAAGGGCACAAAACTTTGTATTGATGATGCTTTGTTTTCTTCCAAGCCTAGTAGAAATTTACTCAACTTTAAGGATAGACGTTATAATGGTTATCATATTGAAACTAGTAATGAAGGCAGTGAAGAATTTCTTTATATTACTTCAATAGTATCGGGCCAGAAGCTCATATTGGAAAAATTGCCTATTTTCTCTTCTGGGTTATATTATACTACAATGAGAACAGTTGAAACAAATGTTGCAATACACCAGAAGTGTTCGGACCTAATGGTTTTTATGCTTTGGAATGATCATCTTGGACATCCAAGATCAATAATGATGCGCCCAATTATTGAAAACTCTCACGGACATCCCTTAAAGAACTAGAAGATTCTTTTACCTAGTGATTATCCATGCAGTGCATGTTCTCAAGGTAAATTAATTACCAAACCATCATCTTCAAAGATTGTTGTTGAATGTCCATCTTTCTTAGAAAGAATTCAAGGTGATATATGTGGACCTATACATCCACCATGTGTTCCATTCAAGTATTTTATGGCTTTAATTGATGCATCAACCAGATGGTCACATGTGTGTCTACTTTCTACTAGGAATATTGCATGTGCTTCTTGCTCAAATAATTAGATTGCGAGCATAATTTCCTGATTATCCATTAGGAAAATTCATTTAGATAATGATGATGAATTCACATCTCAAGATTTTGATAACTATTGTATGTCAATTGGTATTGATGTTGAACATCCTGTTGCCCATACACATACTCAAAATGGTTTAGCTGAATCACTTATCAAAAGAGTTCAAATTATTGCTAGATCTTTGCTTATGAAATCAAAATTGCCCTTTTCTGCTTGGGATCATGCTATATTACATGCTGCATCATTAGCTTGCATTAGGCCAACTGCTTATCATAAATTCTCACCATTCCAATTGGTGATTGGCCAACAACTAGATATTTTTCACTTGCGCACATTTGGTTGTGCTGTATATGTACCTATTGCACCCCCACAACACACTAAGATCTTGTTGAGGACAAATTTTTCACACCACATCACTTCATTTCATTGGCGACCCGCACCACGTCAACACTATCATGGATTTTGGGAAAACCTCTTCTAAAGCCCAAAAGAGCCCATATTTACACAAAAAGATGTCAAAGCCCATGGTTCAAGCTCATAGCACATCATCTCATTTTTTGGCTCATGATCCAAGCTCATAAGTCTCATGGGGGAATTTTAGGAGTCGTGGTTTGGAGGGCCAAGAAGTATGTTCAGTAAAGTTCCAGTGGTTCAAATTTGATAAAGGAAAGCATGTTGCTTGGCATGTCTTCCCCAATTCCCTGAACTCTGACGGGTCAGTGTGCAATAGGTAACATTTGGTAAGCCTCTCATATCGAATAACACTTAAAATGATAAAACTCCCCATGCTCTTTACATAAAAATTAATGTCCATCATATAATATGAGTTTTAAAATATAATTATATCATTTCATATCAATTATATTATTTTCATCTAAATCAATTCCAAGCACATGGCTAAATATAAATTAATATCTCATATCTAGCATTAAAATGCTCTCTTATGCAAAAAGACCAAAATTACATCTCTAAGACTTCATTAAATATCAACCAACTAGTATATTACTTACCAAAATTATATATGGACTAAACATATAATTTTTCAAGAGAGGAAACTTAGCCGAAAATACCAATAACAGCTTCAGCAGAAGCTGTAATAGCTTCTACACAAGATGCAACAGCTCCAGCGGAAGCTGCAACAGCTTCTGCGGAAGCTGAAATAGCTCCAGCGGAAGCTGCAGACAGCTCCAGCAAAAGCAGAAACAGCTTCTGTAGAAGCTGAAACAGTACACATTCTGCAGTAGCTCCAGCTGTGGTACCAGAAAAATCTCATAAAGATTATCTCACCATCTTTAGTTAAATCATGAATTTAATGCCAAGCATTTTTCTCCAAGCAAAGGATGTCATCCACATGACATCATCCAGCTGTGTCAGCAACATTTAAGTCTCAAAATTTCTTCTTTTGGTTAAAAAACAAAAGACCACTTACTTTGTCAAAGATTTTCCCTTATTTGCTAAGTTTCCCTTCAACTAAGTTCTGATCTAGTTACATGCTTGGCCCTATATAAAGAGGACCAAGCCACACACCAAAGGGCCTCTCTCCCTCTCTAATCCCCTCTCTTTGATCTCTTCCTTTCTAATCCCCCCTTTGATCTCTGCCCTCTCTGATCCATCTCACCCTCTTATACTCTGAAACTTCACTCATTTTGCTGCAAAAAATACACATTTTACACTTCTCCATCTCCCTTACAAAAATATCTCTTCATAGATAACAACACCATTACATCACACCTCTTACACCATACCATTATACACTATCCATCTCTCCCACACTTCAATACTCTGAAACTTCATCATTTTTGCTGCCCAAAACACATCTCCATCTCATTCTTTATTTCTCATACAAAATCCCCCTTCTTAGAAAGCAACATAACCAATGTCATAATACAAAAAAAAAAAAAAAAAAAAAAAAAAACAATCCCAGCAGCAGCCTTTACTACATTTAACCTTCATTTATCTATCTTATACTTCCATTTACCTTACAAAACACATTCCTCACAAAATACCCATACATACTTCTCATATATCTCTAAGCTCCATGTCTCACAAAGTGTACATATACAAGATCCATGTCCAACAAAGTATCTACATATAATTCTCATACATATTACAAACACCATATGTCACAATATATACATATTCCTTACCATTTCCACACATCTTAAAATATATCAAACACTCTTCCAAGACCTTATTAATGCTAAAAGCCCTTCTAATGAAAGGCAAAAATTTATTATTAAAAGCCCTTCTTATGGAAGGCAATATCACTCATACTTGACTAAAAAACTAAAAGAGTATTACATGGGGAAAGTCATTTAAGTGTATGATGAAAGGGGATAAACTTAACCAACCTATGCACACGGTTGGACTTACTCTCTACCCCTCCAGTTGCACCCATTTTTCCCTTTCAGACATGAAGTTACCATGAAATGATTCACCTCACCATGCTGCTGAAGTGTTATGTCCACTGGTGTTGTACGGCTGGAGCTGCAAAGTCTGAAAGTTGCTGAAATGCTATGTCCACTGATGCTACGACTGGAGCTGCAAAATATGAAGATAAGTCATCATATTTTATCTTCAAATTTTTATTATTAGGAATATTTTATTCATTATTATTTTACTGCTGGATGCAAATTATTTTAACATCATCTCACCATCTAATGAACATGATCTCACTAATACTTCATTAATGAACATACATATTAATAAATCAATCTACTACCATTGGACATATATTATTTGGACACGAACCACCCTTGGACACATATTATTTGGACATGAACCACCCTTGGACATATATTATTTGGACATGGACCATTGCCAGACATACCTTATTATGTTGAACATGAACCATGAACCACAACTAGACATGGACTATTGGACTCATCCCATTGTTGGACATTGGACACCTAATTAAACACTTTCTAATATTGGACATCACTTAATAAACATAATAATAAAGTATCAACTCACCATCTAATCAAAGCTATTATGCTAAGCTTGTTATTTATTTATTTATTTCAACCATTATCATGATTCTAAGACTTTGGGCTTTATCTATTTTGTAGGCTTAAAAATACACCGGAAGCCATTGGTCTATGTAGCCCAATGTCGAGTTCTGGGTTGACCTCCCCAAAACAAATCCAGGCCTAGCAAAGTCACACCTCCAAAGGCATGTGGCTACGCGCAAAAAAACCACCCCCGATAGATCCTTAACATAGACTTGGAATTTATATGGGTTTTGATTCCCCATCTATCATTAGATATCTTGAGCCTTTAACTGGTGATGCTTTTAAGGCATTGTTTTTAGAATTTTCATTTTAATGAAACAATCTTCCCACCATTAAGGGGAGAAAAGTTGTTGCCTAAAGCACAACGTGAGATTACTTGGAATGTTTCGACATTATCTCATCTTAATCCTCATACAAATCAATGTGAACTGGAAGTTCAAAAGATTATTCATTTGCAAGGAATTGCAAATCAATTACCGGATGTATTCACTGACAATAAAAAAATAGTGAAATCTAATATTTCAGCTGCTAATACTCCAGCACGGATTGAAGTCTCTGTAGGACAATCAGTTAATACAACAGCAAATGAATCAAAGCCACACTTGAAGCATGGAAGACCTATCAGTGTTAAAAATAAAATTCCTCGGAAGAGAAAAGTACAAGAAAACAAGCTGCAAGTTGCAACCTATAAAGAGGCTATACCCATGAAACAGGTCACAGAAATAGTTGATCTATCCAAACCTTATGAACAAAAATCTCTTAAAAATGAACCTCCTGAAGAGTTATCCCTTGAAGAGGATCAAGAACATGAAAATAATGAGATCTCGATACATTATGTACATATGGGAGAAAAATGGAATACAAATAAAATTGTTGTCGACAACATTTTTTCATATAAAGTTGCCATTGATATTACCAGAACTAATGATAATGGTTATGAACCACAAACCGTCGATGAATGTCGATGTAGAAATGATTGGCCAATGTGGAAAGAGGTGATTCAAGCAGAATTAAATTCACTAATTAAACATGAAGTTTTTCGACTTGTAGTCCGAGCACCTGAAGGTGTAATGCTTGTTGGATACAAATGGGTATTTGTACGTAAATGAAATAAGAAAAATGAAATTATAAGGTACAAAGCGCGACTTTTGCACAAGGTTTCTCGGAGATACCTAGTATTGATTATGAAGAAACATATGATCCTGTAATGGATACAATTACATTTAGATTTTTTATTAGCTTAGTGGCAAAAGAAAATTTGGATACGCGATTAATGGATGTTGTTACTGCATATATGTATGGATCATTAGATAATGATATCTACATGAAAATCCCCAAAGGATATAAAATTTCAGAAACATATAATATTACATCTCAAACTATGTATTCTATCAAGCTACAAAGATCCTTATATGGGTTAAAGCAATCCGAACGCATGTGGTATAATCGTCTCAGTTAATATCTTTTGAAAGAAGGATTTGAGAAAAATCCAGTTTGTCCATGCGTTTTTATCAAAAAATCAAAATCTGGATTTGCTATTGTTACAGTATATGTTGATGATTTAAATCTTATAGGGACTCCAAAAAAGTTAACAAAAACAGCAAATTGTTTAAAGAATGAATTTGAGATGAAAGATCTTGGTAAGACAAAAAATTTTCTTGGCCTACAAATTGAACATCTTCCAAAATCCAAATGGAATTCTTGTTCATTAATCAACGTACACAGAAAAGTCCTAAAGCACTTTCACATGGATAAAGCTCATCCTTTGAGCACTCCAATGGTGGGTCGGTCACTTGATGTTAAGAAAGATAATTTTCGACCACAAGAAGATGATGAAGAAACTCTTGGTCCTAAAGTACCCTAACTTAGTGCAATTGGTGCTTTGATGTATCTTGCAAATTACACACGACCTGATATAGCATTTGCAATTAACTTACTAGTAAGGTATAGTTCTGCACCAACTCGAAGATTTTGGAATGGAATTAAGCATATATTACGTTATCTTCGTGGGATGACTGATTTGGGATTATTTTATCCAAATGGAGCAAATCCACAGTTAGTTGGATATGCTGGTGCGGGTTACCTTTCTGATGCACACAAAGGCTGATCACAAACAGGATATTTATTTACTTATGGAAATACTGTTATTTCATGGAGTTCTGTTAAGCAAACAATTTCTGCTACTTCCTCAGATCATGTAGAGATTATTGCAATTCATGGAGCGAGTTGTGAATGTGTTTGGTTGAGATTGGTAATTCAACATATTAATGAAAACTGTGGATTATCATCAATCAAAAATAGTCCAATGATATTATACGAAGATAATGCCGCTTGTATCACTCAAATTAGAGGAGGCTATATCAAAGGTGATGAAAACAAGCATATTGCACCAAAATTCTCTTATACACAATAGCTCCAGAAGAGCGGTGATATTGATGTCAAGCAAATACAATCATGAGATAATTTGGCCGATATGTTCACTAAGCCATTACTGACTGCGACTTTTAATATGATGGTGTACAACATTGGCATGCGTCGACTTAAGGATCTTTTTACCATGAACAATGGAAGTTCTATGTACTCATGAGGAGGAGTAAATTTTCTAAAGGATGTGTGCTGATTATACTTTTTTTCCCTCGCTAAGGTTTTTTCCCACTAGGTTTTCCTTTGCAATGTTTTAATGAGGCAATCCTAAGACACTAGAAAGAATATTGTACTCTTTTTCCTTAGCCAAATTTTTTTTCCCCACAGGGTCTTTCTTTGGCAAGGTTTTAACAAGGCATATTCTTAGAAAATGGTCATCCAAGGGAGAGTGTTAGAAATAAATTTTGATTGGAATGCTTAAAGCTTGGGTAATGAAAGGGTTATTTGGGATGTGTAAAGTCTGTAGGGAAGATGTATATCCATAATTGTACTCATAATTGCAACCTTATCCCATGAACTCTACAAGCATTCTAAGGTTCTATATATATGTGGGATTGCTGTACTATTATTGTATGTATCTAAGAGAAATCAAAAGGATTGTGAATGACTACTTGAATACAAGAGTTTATCAATATATATTTCTTGTTTTCTTCTTATTTAGTTTTATCTATTTTTATTATTTCACAACATTTTTTTAATTATCATTTTTCTTAATCCTTCCACGTTTTTATTTTAGTAACAATTTTAATAAATATATGAGGTAATGAAAAAGCCATTGACAATCCAATTGTCAAGATGAAACGTTTTGCCAACTATTGACAACTAAAATGTTCTATATCAAAATGGAGAGAGAACCCAAATGCATGGGTTTTTTTTTCACAACATTCAAAATCTCAAACTAAAAAATTATTCTAAAGTTCTTAATAATTAAAAGTGGGGAACAATACTCTTTAAGAGAGGAACCATTATCTACAACAACTTCAATTAGTGGATCATTCCTACTCTTTTTTCTTTGGTAAGGCTCAGCTGCAGAATTTTGTTGATAACGAATATAAACATAGTTGTTGTGCAATGGGAGAATTCACCTCATTTTCTCCTTTCTCAGCCATAACTTCAATTGCATCATCCAGATGTTCACCAATGCCAGTAGCTCTATCCCTCCCACTCAAGATTTCAATATCTCCCCAATTGTCAATAACTATGCTTTTATAAGCACCTGTTTTTGCATTTTTCTAAAGTATTAAAAAAAAAAGAAAAAAGAAAAGGACAAGCAGTGAGTTAACATAATTAAACAAAACTATTGGAACCTGCTAGTTTATAATAGCAAATCCGAAAACTAGAAAATTAATCCCGAACAATCAGTGAAACTCAGCCAAGAGCTCACTAAAAACCCCACTCAAGATCTCAATGTCTTCCCAATTGTCAATAACTCCGTTTTTATAAGCACCCGTTTTTGCATTTTTCTAAAGTTAAAAAAAAAATAAAATAAAAAATAAAAAAAGAAGGACAAGCAGTAAGTTAACATAATTAAACAAAACTATTGAAACCTACTAATTTATAATAGCAAATCCCAAAAACTAGAAAATTAATCCCGAACAGTCAGTGAAACTCAGCCAAGAGGTCACTTAAAACCCCACTGCAAACCCAACTTTAAACAACACCAAAAACCAGCAAAACATCCTTGCAAGTTACCCAAAAACTCTACTGAAAACCCTCATAAAGGCCCTTAAATTACCCTTTGTAAATCATACCAGGAAAATACCTAGAAACAGCCCCAAAAACCCACTGAAAAAACCAGAAAACAAGCTTGAAAGAATCTCCGAAAAATATCTCTGCCCAACAAAAAAATCCCTCTATTAACTTAGAAAATCAACCCCAAAATCTACACTCTCAAGTCTCAACCCAACAGCAACATTTTGAAATTGTGCAAGATAACTGCTCAAGAATTTTTTATTTTTTATTTTTAGGGATAAGTTATAGCAGAAAGTATCTGAAAGAAAAGAATGCATTGACAAGAAACTAGTATAAAAGAATGAATCAAAAGTTATAGAATCAAATCAGATCACATGACACATTCATATGAAGAGAAAAAAATTACGCTTGTCAGTTAACAAACTATAAACAACCTGCACTAGACCATTCTATGCATAAAAAAATGAATCAATACTTTCTCACTAAGAGAAACAACACTGCAGTAAGAATTCGAAAAGTAAAAATAAAGCCAAAAATTCAATTCCCACTAGTAGTTTTGTTTTTATATTTAGCCTAAACTACCAACCTATTTGAGATTTCAGTGAATTGCTAATGTAATATTCACAAATCCTTTTTCACTGACTAGTCTCATTAAAATTCAAACGCTTGTTAGTAGCCCAAAATCTAAAATTGCATTGATGGAAAATGATTTGAACTTTTCAATTGCACTTCCACAAGGAGCCTCTGTAACACATCACAAATTTGAAAGCTATAAACATGGTTTTAAAAACTGGACCAGCCGGTCCAATTAGTTGAACCGGGAACCGGCAACTAGTCCGGTTCGAAAAAAAAAACACTAAAAACCTGTCAAAACCGGGAACCGAAGGCAAATCCGGTTTTGCCTCCTGTTCGGTTTCTAAAACCATGGCTATAATAGACAAGAAACTCACACAAGCTAAGAATATGAACATTGTTTTAAACTACTACCAAATATGAACATCCAATAGAGCCATGTGAACCCAATAGCTCCATTCACTACCCGTTGGACATAACAAAGTAAAAGTACTACCTACACAACTCATAGACAGTTCATAGAAGCATTTAATCAAACACGTAATTTGCATTTCTAACCCACAAACGAAAACATAAATAAAAAATTAAGATAAACCTAGAAACAAATCACAGAAAATACTATCAAACAAAACCTACATACAAATCAAATGAAACCCAAACAAACCCACAAAAAAAATCAAATGAAACCCACAAAAAAACCCACAACCTTTGTGGATTTAGATTTAGTAGAAAGAGAGAAATAAAGAGATTAAAGAGGACGATAAGAGTTGAGAGAGACAAACCTGAAGTTGTCGCGAGAAAGAGAGAGAAGAAGCCTGTTGAGTTGCAAGGAAAAAAGAGAAATGCGAGCCAAAGTAGAGAGAAATAGAGGAGCATGCATGAGAGATTTTAGAAATTCCACCTTGTTTGAAGGTATTTGAAATCCATGGATTTGGGCCTATCAAATTTTGGTGAGATTTGAGGCCAATCCAAATCCATTTCTTTTAACTTACCCAAAGAAAAAATTTTGATTTGGGCCCCCTCAAATTCAAATCCATAGCCAAATTCATGGCAACCAAACTGACCATCAATGATTGATTTCTACCAAAGAGAGAAGAAGGAGTTGATAGAGAAGTAAAGTTGCTTCTTTATTTTTTCCTTAATTAATTAATTTTATTATTAGGAAAAGAAATTTTGTGAAACAGAATGCAAAATAGAGATTTGATAGGCACAGAGAACGGCTGAGTTATATCACCGGCCTTCAATGCAATTTGGCACTTTTTATAAATCTTTTCTCGAATTCATCTGTCAAAAAAATTGAAACAAAAACCAAAGGCAAAACAAAAAGAACAAAATTTTACTTGTACTGATAGAAACCCGAGCGATTGGAAACCATAAATTTTGTGAGAGTTGCTCCTTGAGTTCAACGGAAGGGGAAGAGAAGAGACTAGGGGTATGTTTGGTAATTGTATTTTTCCTTTATTTTCTGTTTCCAAAAACAATTTTCTATTTTTGAGACTAAAAAACTTATTTGGCAACTTAAAATAGACAGAAAACAAAAACTATTCTCAAGACTCAATTTGTGAAAGAAACTGAAAACATATAAAAAGTTGTTTTCAGTTTCTAATTTTCGAAAGTCAATAAAAACACGCATTTAAATTAATGAATCGGTCTCATTTAATGAATTAGTATTAGAGTTCAAATCCTCGTAACAACATATTTTAGTATTTTCTATTTTTTTATTCAAAAAACTATCTCTTTAATTTCAGCTAACCAAACATGTTTTTTATTTCAAAAATACAATAAAATTGTTTTTTTATTTATATTCCCAAAAACAAGTTTTTGAAAATAGAAAATAAAAACTGTTACCAAACATAACCTAGGTTTTCTCACACCGTGGAAAATAGAATGTGTTTTTAACTCCGGTGAAATGCTATGTTTACAATATTTTTACAACAAATTTTAGTTGATAGGTTGTTACAGCCCTTATGAGTTGTTACTGATGAGGAGTGTACATTTAGATATTGGGTATACAGAAATCTATTTTCCCTTTTTTAAAGCATATTTACAATTACCCTCTCCTTGCCTTCAATCCAAATATACTACTAAAAATAATATTGGGTATACACATAGAAGTGAAAGTTCCACCCAAAATAATAATAATAATAATAAAGAAGTTGAGAATATTTTTTTTAATAGATATAATAGGATTTGAACAAGCAAAATGCTAATATAAAATTTTTTACAAATTGCTGATATAGTGAGTGATTATTAGTAAATAAAAAAAAATGATGTTATTAGTGTGCCTAAATAAGAACCAATAAGCCAAAGACCTTGTAGCTGAATTGGCACCTCCCCATGTACAAAGTGCTTGGGAGTCTAGGGGGGAAAGAGTTCGAGCTGCGGGGTTAGCAGTATGTTGTAATTATTTCTCCAAAAAAAAAAAAGAACTAATAAGAAATTGGCCACAACAATAGTTTATAAAAATCTTGTAAAATAGTTTGTGGCTGTAACATTATTCTTTGAACAAATAACGATGACTTTACAATAATTGCTTCAATCATCATGTTAAGATATCAATTGGTTTCCTATTTCTCAATTGTCACCCCCTTTACTCACTTTAGATAATCTGCTACCAATGCTCTAAAGTCTAAACAACATTAATGCATGAAACAAACATAGAGATATATAAGTAGACACATTAAGATGTGAGTTTAATAAGGTTTTAATTCTCAAATGTAATTCATTAATGAGTTAACATTTATTATATAAAAAATAACTTAGATAATTAATGGAGAAATAAATCACAAATTTATAATTTATATTCCTCAAATAATTGATAGGCACATTCGAATACATGGCTATATAAATTGTATTTTGATATAAACTCAAATTCTCAAAAAAAAAAAAAAAAAAAAACCACCAAAATGTATCAACTAATTTGGACGAATTATAATATGTGGGCTCGGACAAATTTGTTTTTCCTCAATTTTCAATCATTTTCTTTTTTCTCTTGTCAACCAAATAGACACTACAAGAAACTTGATTTGTTTCAACTCACGTTTTTCGAAGGTTCACAAAACACCCTAGAGATAAATGCTAAATAATGTACGCGCTTGATTTAAAGCAATCTTATTTTGTGGGTCACGATTTTTCAGAAGAATCGGCAAAATAAAGATAAAGCAATTGTTTCAAGGGTCATGTAGGCCGTCAAAATTTCATTTTCAATGGAATTTGTTTCAAAGATTATCAAGGGTCATCCAAAACCTCAAAACAATATTTTTTAAAGGCTTTTCATACTTTTTCCAAGGGTTTTGGCCCTCAAAAACCAACTTTTTTGTAGTGAGGAAAAGCTACATTTCCTTCCTAGGCTTCTTTTTCTTTCATCTTTTGCCCGTTCCAAACGCAATGTAAGTGTAACAACATACAGTGTGGATTTCATGAAAACAAGTATTACCGGGCATTCTTTTTCAACATACCTTTTTAATTTTTAGAATCCTTTTTCAACATAGGTAATAGATAAGAACTTTATTAATGAACTAATAGTTTTATGGGAAGAACTCCAATCAAATTGAATCTACTCATTTCTGCTAATTTTTATTTAGAGGTAAGATATGATTTATTTAAAAATCAATAATTGTCACGTGTTGTATATCCGACTAAAAATGAGAGGGAATTAGAGGAAATCCTCTTACCTAAATTATTATTATTATTTTTTTTTTTATACAAGATAGAATTTCTACTCTAGCCTAAATTATTATTATGATCGGTATCAATCATGCACTATAGCTATTATAAATGATCTAAACTCTTTGTTTAGACAGGTGTATGTACACAATTCGTTAATAATTAAAGAGAATTACTTGTCCTAGAAATCATGTCCTACTACATCAACTACTATCCTGATCATACCAAAAAAAAAAAAAAAACCCTAGACTAGAGGAGAGTTTCACCCTCTCTTCTCTCCTTTTTTTGTCCTAGCTATTTATAGACTCCTGATGCTCCTCCTTGCTTAGGTTTAGTCTAGGTTTTTTTTTTTTTTTTTTGCAATTTGAAAGAAGACATTTTTTAGAGAGATTGTGATTTTTTTTGTTTTCTTTTGTGTTTTTTTTTTTTTGGAATATTTAGGCTATTTAATGATTATGATGTGCATGGTTTGGGAGAGTTAATTGCATTGTATTTGGTTCTTGAGAAAATGGAGGAATTAACTGAACTAATTGCACCTTGTGTAGACTAATCCCTACTCCTCCACTAGTGAGGTACGGTCAAGCACGAGGGGAAACCCCACCCTATAGGTGTTGTGCAAAAAACACTCCCATAACCGACTACACCACGCCATGTACAAGCCTACTTAGCACCATGATGCCCTTAAGAAGTTCCAGCCTATACTAAAATATATCAATAAAGTTCCAAAGCCTAGAAACCAAGCCCAACTCATGTAGATTTCTATTCCACAGTCCTTACCCCAACCTTCAAAGCCCTTCTTTTCTTTTAATTAACAAATTTGTTAGAATAACCTTCAAAGCCCAAATGGAAGTTCGAGAAATTAAATACTGCATCATACTCCATATTTTAAGCTTCAAAACAAACACACACAAACAACAAAGGGCCTTATTGTATTTCAACTAACTAGTTTCTCCCAATATTCATTCTCCCACATACCCACTTCTTTCATTATATTTTATTTTCTTCGAGAAATGGCATCAATAGCTGGAACTTGGAAGATCATTAAGGAGGAGGCATTGTGCATGGAAGTGTATCCCTAGGGGATTTCACCATGGACTCCACCATGAAATTCTTAATCCTCCAAAATTTATTACCCTCTAGACATGCCATTGTTTCTGAACAGACCTCAAGCGCTCCTAGAGGAATTGTTGGTTCAAATTTCAAGAGCTTTGAGTATTCACTTAACAAGTGAAACATGTAGTCGTAAATAAAGTCCATTTTAAGATTCTCTTGAATGAATTTGCTTGCTGCCTCTCCAATAGCCTGTGCCTGAAATAATAGTGTTGGAGGAGACAGAATTGTGAAGAAAAACAATTAGATAAAGAAACAAAGAAATTTGAAGCATTTCTAGCACCAAAATAAGAAACATAGTGCATGTTGGGTTCCATTATTGACGATAAAAGTGCTTATAAACTAGCGTGACAATGAATGTAATCAAAACAACTTTAAAAATATAATAAATAAATGTGATTTTAAGGATATTACAAATTTTACTACATAAGTTTTATAATTTAATAAGTCATAATAACAACAACAAAAAAATAGTTAGTGTAGGAAATATAGCATAAGTTAAAAAGGTTGTTGTCAAAAGTGTAAAAATTCTAAAGTTAAATCAATCTCAACTATTAATTCCATTAAAATTTAAATGGGGGAGACATAAGGATGACATTGTGACTTGATTTTGAAAGTTGAATGACTACATTGATACAATTAATAGATGAGGACTTGAGGGATCAAATTAAATTTTATTGGGTTAAATACAAATAACACCTATGAGGTTTGAGCTAATGTTAACCAGGTTCAAAACTTTTCAAAACTGGTTAATTTAGTCTCTAATCACTGTGAGAGAAAGGAGAAAAATAAGTAACAATTTAGGGTCAAACTTGGGTTTAGGACCAATTTGGTTAGTTTTGAAAAGTTTTCGACCTGGCTAACATTAGCCCAAACCTCAGAGTCCAAGGTGTTAATTATACTTTAGCCAACTTTACTTAGTAGTTGGAGGATCAAACTAATAATTAGGGGTGTGCAGAAAACCCACCGACCCGCCAAACCCGACCCAACCCAACCCGTCGGATTGGGTCGATTTTTAAGGCTTGGTGGGTTGGGTTGGGTTACAAAAAATTTTTTATAGCAGGTCAGGTTAGGTTTGGGTCAAAAAATTACAAACCCGCCAAACCCGACCCGACCCACCCATATTTAATATATATTTAAAATATATTATATATTTAATAAATTTTTTTTTAAACCAGTTGTAGGGCACTTATATATATATTTAATAATTTAAAAAAAAAAAACTAGCTGTAGAGCAGCACTTCCTCGGTTTCTCTTACTAATACTAATTTAATATATATATATATAAAATATATTATATAATTAATAAATTTTTTAAAATAATCAGTTCTTCCTATCCTATATAAAAGCCAATTAGTTCACACAAACCCTAATAAATTACTATTATTGTTTAGTCATTAGTGTTGTTTGCCTTTAAGGAATTACATTGGTACTAATCTTTGGGTTTTTTTAATATACTAATATTTATATTTTTTTCTACTCAATTTAATAATAATAAATAAATAAAATTTGTCAAACCCATGGGTTCAACCCGACCCACGTGGGTTGGGTTGGATTTATGTGATGGGTTGGGTTGGGTTGAATTTTTTTTGACCCACCATGGTGGGTTGGGTCAAAAAATCCCCTCAACCCGACCCAACTCGACCCATGCACACCCCTACTAATAATTTAACCATTTTATTTATTATGTTGTTAAAGTGGCATCAACAATCTTTTTAGTAAAATTAGTAGTAGTTTTAATGTTTTCAAATTAGTTTTTTGTGATTAGTGAAACGTCAATAATATGTGCAAGGTTTATGTAATAAAATTTGTAGTATTCTTATCATCACTCTTTCCAAAACATGCAGTACTAGATTACTATGTATATTTCAAGCATCCTACGAGAAAATCAGAAAATTCGTGTTGTTTCTTTAAGGAAAAATAGAAAATTAACAAAAACAATTAAAACCATTTTGAGAAGGCTTTTAAATAGTGCATTTCTATATATGTGTTCTGCATTTGTTTATGTTTTTCATAATTCAAGAAAAGATAACTGTCTAAGGAAAACAAAGCCACACATGCATGTCCACAGGCTAAATTTGGTTATGTCAACAGGGGAAGAGAGAAAGAGAGGTTTACTTTGTCGGTGTGATTATTGCCCCATTCGACAGCAAGCTTAAGATCTCTGCATATATTATCAGCTACTTTGATGGGCCAGTAGTGTTGCATGGGCACCAAGCTTCTTGTGAAAAATTCGTGGTACTGAGGCATCAGTAGCAAGGTCATGGAATTGCAAGCTAGAATGTACTTTTCACTCACTGACCATGTCGATCCTTCTATGTAAATTTTATATCTTCAGATGAAAAAGGCAAACAAAACAGAAAATAATGTCATTAATAACACTATGAATGTAGGGGTAATTACACATAACCCACCTGTGGTTAGGACGAAAATCACTTTGCCTACCCGTTGTTTGAAAAGTATCACTTAACCCACCTGTGGTATGTTTCCGTCAATCTCCGTAACCCACCTCAAGCCCAGCAGCTACAAAAACACCTCTTAACCCCAAAACACAACATAACGCGAATCCAAACACCCAAAACTCAGAAACTTTTCGAGAGAGAGACTTGTGGTGAGATCAACGTGTTCTTCATGGTTTTTATATCTCTTTTTCGGTCTGTCCCGACCCGGTTGTTTCATCTCGTCACAGTGGTTCTGGCTCTCGATAAGTGGTTATAAATTTTCTCGCCATTAATGGGTTGTGGCTCTCCATTTGGTGGTTTTGTGTCACCATTTGTGGGTTTGGTTTTGCATTTGGGTTTGCTTTATTTTTTTTGCAGAAATCGCGGTGGCCAGTGGTTATTGGTGGATTTGGTTATGGGTTCACAATAGAGAGAAAAGAAAGAAAGAGGTTTTGGGTTTTAGAGAATTTGGTTATGGGTTCACAATCTCAATCTCACCACAGCCATATCAAACACCTGGCTTCTCTAAATTCTTCTCCAAATTGTCCTTGTATGTTGGTAAGCTCTTTTTTTTTTTTTTTTTTTTTTTTTTTGAGGTTTAACACATACCCATTATTCAATTTTCTCTCTTTGTTTGGTTTCCAAGAAAATAAAAGGGAAAAAAAATATTGGGTATTGTAGTTTGTGCTGTTTGAGCTTTATATTGCTATGTAAAGGTTGAAACTTTTGATTTGTTTTCGATTGGGAAGGAGAAAGAAATTCTGGGTTTTATGATTTATGTTGTTGAGGTTCTTGTAAAGATGAGAGACTTATTGAAAGTTGAGCCAAATGGGTGTTTAAGACTAAGATTGAAGAGTTTGATTTCTTTTATAGTTATATGGTTGCTGAGAAAATTTGAGAGAACTTGGGAATGTGAAAATAAATAAATAATAAAAAAAAATAAAAAATTATAGGTATGTTCTTCATGTTCAAGATTTATGTGAATTGAGAGAGAGACCAATACCACTTTTTGATCTTGTTTCTCTTGCATTTTTGTGCTATTTTTTGTTTTAGGAGGAGAGAGAGACATAAAATTTGAGCAAAAATACCTATTTATCCCTGATTTTAACAAAGATGGATTACGGAAAACAAACGGAACATATCACAGGTGGGTTAAGTGATACTTTTCAAACCACAGGTAAGCAAAGTGATTTTCGCCCAAACCACAGGTAGGCAAAGTGATTTTCACCCAAGCCACAGGTGGGTTTAGTGTAATTACCCCATGAATGTATTATGACATATTTCTAAGGAAATTATAAGAAAAATGAAGAAAAAGAAATTGTTGAGAAAATTAAAGAAGTGTAATATTTACCTATGGGTGCATTGATCTTCTAGTTTTGAGTTCTTGAATCCTTGTTTAGATTCTTTTCCCCAATCCTGAATACAAATAGAATAGTTTTTAAACCTCTTTAACTCACACTCATTTTCCAACGTGGGATTTGTTGTATATATAGGTATATACATGAATAGTTTATAATAATGATATTTGAGTTTGGAGAATATTGTTTCATAAAGTTTATAAAGTGAAAATTTAAGTTCTAAAATTTTCTAAGTGAATTCGAAATTCAGTATTTTCGATTGGTCGAAGTCTTTCCTCGATCGATCGAAGTGATGAGTAAAATTGTTTTGGAGTCTCGACTTGGTTCGATCGATGCTCGATTCCTGTTTGATTGATGCTCGATACTTGTTCGATTGATCGAAAAGAACATTCGATCGATCAAAAGAAACTCTCGATCGATTGAGACTTGTAAAACTAAATTTTCTGCAGAATTTTTGGTAACTATTCTGAATGTTTGAAAATGTTTCAAGCATTGTGAACAGTTTTATGAAACATTTTAACTCTACATACGTGCCTTTTGGTGAAATATAACCTTATGGGTATAAATAGAGGTTATAAAGAAATTCAAGAAATCCTGTGGTCATTCTCTAGAATTGCTATCTGTAGAACCCAACAACTTGATTATATCCGGGGGACAAGTTTGCGATAACCCTTTAGCAATATTAGTGTGGTGGCAAATATTGTCTAAGGAAAACGATATTGTGCTTCCAAGTTATCTATTTTCTGTTTGTCTTTTTTATTGACATTGTTCTTCCATCATTACTTTGTATAATATCCCCAACAGAATTAACCCACTATAGACAGATTTAAATGGCAAGAATGTTCTTTCTCAAAAAATAAATAAATAAATAAATGGCAAGAATGTGATTGTTGTTACATAAACAATATAATAAATGAATATTTGAATCAGTTTTTTCAATTGATGATACATCATTATGTAAGGCTTATGTAGTAAAATTTATAATATCTTTAACATTGCTTAAGTGAATTAATCATAATAAAAATAAGAATATTGGGTGGTTAATAAAAAAATAATAATAATATATATAAAATATTAACTAAATTGATAGTTAATAAACTAAATATTATTTAAGTGAAAACTAAATATTATTTAAGTGATAATTAAATATGAAAAAACTCATTTAAATTTTTTCCTTAAAACTCAAATTGTATTAAGCCAACTCTGGTATTTAATATCTTTTCTTTTACTACATATTATTATTAAAAATGTCCCGATAACTAAACTTATCCACCCATTAATTCTAGAATTGTATGAATATTCCTTAAAATAAAAATCAAGGAATTTGATAAAGAAAATTACTTGGATATATAAATGAACATTCCAGTCGTGTTTGTCAGAGATCCTGCACTTCATAAGTTCCATTCTTGTTCGAGACATGTATGGGTTTCCTTTCCAGAAGGCATAGGGTTTTCTATCCTTCCATTCGATCCTTTTATTGCCTTCTCTTAGGGCCTCCAACGTAGTCTTCCATGGCTTTATATCAATCTCAGGCCTAACAAAGGAAAAATTTTGTTAATTATTTTTTTGAACCAAAAAAAAATTATTATAATTATGAATCATATGAGAAAACAAAGGAGTGCAACTCCTGTTATTTTTATTATTATTCTATAGTAACCACTGGTACAAGCTGAATCATATGAAAAAACAAAGAAGTATAACCTTTTTTTTACAAGTTTACTTAATTAGATCAGTATGCCTATAATTATAGAGAAATGTTGTCCACAACATTTTCACAATGCTTACACAACAAATCTTAGGTGGTAAGTTGTTATTAATTATTACGGACGGGCAAAAAAGTAATTTAAGTTGTGAATTCAAATTAAAACTAATAACAACTTACCACCTATGATTTGTTGTGAAAATATTGTGAATGTAACGATTCTCATAATTATAACATCGGACCATCTTGCAAAACTATTCTCATTTTATTGGACAGTGCAAAGAAAGGCCACCTTCACCTTGATTCATCAAATCCTATTAACTTTGGGAATAAACAATATATCTCTTAGGCCAGACCATCCAAAGGGAGGAATACACGGTATATACACTGTATATTACTAAATCATATCTAATTAAAAAAATTATTGGATATATCTCTTTGTAGTTGGAGTACATCATTCTTTTTTAAAAATCAGATTGAAATAAATAATTAACCATATTTATTTGATGTATTATTCAATATATCAACAACAACCATGCCCCACCCACCCTTAAAAGTTACAATAGCTTTTGAGTGGAGTTGCGGTGTGCCTTTGTATTAAAACTTCTTTTCCTCTCCCTTGTGTGTGTTTGTTTCTCAAAAAAAAAAAAAAAACAACAACCATGCTATAATGAAATTTTAGGGGTGTGAGTTTACGAGTACCTCATCTTATGGGTATTAATTACATGTTTGTGTGATTTACAAGTGTATGTTTACACGCGAAATTGTGTTGTATACACTCATTATATAAATACTTTTTGTCGCATTCCTCTTTTTGGAGGAGCTATTTGCTATTTTCATTACATACTACGGGTCTCCCAAAACTTGTAAACCCCAATAGTGTATGAGGATCACTTGTTGTGAGAGTCCTACTATATCTATTTGATAATTTGATATATATGTAACCACCCTCACATGGGTTGGATACATGGTATTCTTTTTTGTATGTAGCAAAAACACCAATGCTCCGAGTAACTTTTGCAATCAAACTGTAATTTTTCTTAGAAGTAAATTGTAATTAAATTTGAAAAGGAATTGAAACTTACCAACCCCAGAAGGACCAATCAGGGAAGACAATGTCTAGTGATTCATCATCTTTACAATAATGGAACACCGGTGGCACCGACGTGGCTTTAAGCCCTTGGTGGTCACGTTTTTTAATCACGGTTTCGTCTCCACACCAAAACATCAGCTCCAAATCTGGTACCTTCCCAGGGTACAACCTCAGAAGCTGCAAAATTCCCCATATTGTAAAGACATCCCTAGTTTGATATGACCCCTTGTATTTCTCAACATAAGCCTTTCCCTTTACAATAACAAGTCTAAAATTTGCATAGACTCTTCCACTTTCCACCATGTCCCTCGTGATTCCGGCACTCTTCCATGGCCGTAGATCTTCGTGAATCCACCGCATGTACTCTGGACATGCCACAGGGGATGATTCCTCTTTCTCAATTGTCACCGGGTAATTGGTTGGACATGTTAAGTTCAAACTGGAGCAATTGAATTTGAATGGGAACTCAACTTGGACAGAGGACTTTTTAGGACTTTTTGTGGTTGCAAATGTCCTAAAGATGTAGTTACCTGTTAAGGCAGACTTAAAAAAAAAATGAAGAAACTTATAAGAAAAATATATGCATTCTAATTGAAAATGCACAACCGAGAAAATGAGAAATGATATGTCAACAACATTTTCAGAACGTTTTTACAACAAATCCTAAGTGTCAGATTGTTACTGGTTGTTATTGTACATGTTAGGGCAAAAAAGTAATTTTAGTGTTAGGTTCAAATTTAAACTAGTAACAATCAACCACCTATGATTGTTGTGAAAATATTGTAAAAATGTTGTGGACATAGTACATCTCAAATTAAAGATTGTACTTGTTTCGTTTAAGCGAAAAAGAAAGCACAAATTATAAGTTTAGTTTCAGCTAGTTATGACTGTTAATAGATAGTTCTTTAAATTGAAATTGAATAAATTTATTGTATTTCACACTACAATTTAGGTTGGATGCTACCAAATCTGCTTATCACACCCTTTCAAATCAAGTTTTGAAAACTGGATTTTAGTTCTAATTAATTAACCAAAGGAAGTGGGGACCAATGTATTCAAAATCTCAAACTGAGCTTTCTCCAAGATCCACGATATTGAAAGTTTTGTAAATATAGGGGAATATACCTTGAATAATTCCTAGGTTAGCCAATGGCATGTAGCTTATGAGTCTTGATTAGCAAAACGGAATAAAAAAACTTCTTTTAAGTAAAAGGTGTAGTAGTCTAAAAAAATAGCACTAATTTATCCTTAGTCATAAGTTTAATCCAAGATGCCACTCGATTACGAAGGCCATTAAAATAAAATATTATGTAAAAGATGATGGGAATTGGATTCTAAAAGCAATACATACTAAAAAAATATATAATGGCTTTCAATTGTTTCTTTAGACTCAAGAAATTAAGAACGGGGCTAACCAATATTAACCAAAAGAACATTCACTCCCGACTAGCCATATTATTTTTGGGAAAATTATACTGACTTCCCCTAAAGTTTTTATTTTTTATTTTTTTTTAATTGTACTTATCTTTCCCTCTAATTTAAAATAAGACACTTACCTTTCCTGAATGGCTAAAAAAATAGTTTTAAAAAATCCCATAAGAAAAGGCTTAAAAAATCTTGAATTTCTTATTAAGGGTTGAGTGGACGACAATTTAAGTAGAGGATAAAGTTTAAGGCGTTTATAACCCCTTTTCGGTCATTTAGAGGGGAAGGGGTTATATATATAATTTGATAGGTTTATATCAGGGGAAATTACACTTTATCACCCTAAACTATACTCCAAATTATACTTTGCATCTTAAACTTTCAAAATGAACAATATGCACCATAAACTATAACTTATGTTACACTTTGCACCCTATCGTCAATTCTGTCATTATCTTGGATGGCATCATGTGAAAAGACTAAATTGTCCGTCTTCTCAATCTCTTAAAAATAAAGGAGAAATTATACTTTACCACCTTAAACTATACTTCCAATCACACTTTGCACCCTAAACTTTGGTTTTCCATCTAAAATAACAGCAGAATTAACAGCATGATGCAAAGTGTAACACATGTTATAGTTTGTGGTGCTAACTATATATTCTAAAAGTTTAGAGTACAAAGTGTTGTTTGGAATATAATTTATGATGGTAAAACCCAGGCGTGGCGCTACATTATTCTCAGGGGGTTCAAACGAATCCCCTGACTTCCAAAAAAATATATTATATATAAAATATATATATTTTTGTTAGTTTAATACTATAATTTTTTCTTAAAAATATTTTTGCACACCTTTATTTTAAGTATTTCCAACTCTAAGAATAAAGAGTAAGTGTTTGTGAATTGTAAGTGTCACTATTTTTTAATAAATTTATATTATGTGTGTGAGTGTGTCTAATATTGATTGTGTGTATTACTTTTTATTATAATGTTATTTGTGTGAATTATGATGTGTGTGGATGTTTGTGTGTACAATATAAATATAATATAAATTTGTATAATTTAATAATTAGTAAAATAGAGATAGTTTGTTACATGTGTGTGTATTGTTATCATGTTATAATAACTTTTTGTTATAAACCTAGTAAAATTTAAGAAAAAAAATCTTAAAGTTAGTGATTGTCCAAGCATTTGATTGGTTAAGTAGACACTAGTGTATAATTTTATGTATGAATGAGTGTGGTTGTGTGCGTCAATAATTAATACAAAACCAATGAGTTTAGTTTAGTCATTTAGTTTAAAATATTTAAAAAAAAACAATAACAAATAGATAATAAAAATTGCATAAAAATAAAAATGTTAGATAAACTTAACAAAATAAAATGATTGTAGGCTAATACCTACCCACATTGGCAATAGATACTCATAATTCAAAATTTGAATACTTGTAGAAGGAAATTGTAAAACTCATGTATTAATTTTTTTTTTTTTTGTCGGTAACTCGATATATTCAAGTTCTTTTTTTATTAAAATTTTTTAATGAACCTCCTAAACAAAATTCTTGGAGCCGACACTGGTAAAACCTGTTATTTTAAACTAGATAAGAGTTAAGTATGATAATGAAAAACCTCGGCTGAAGTTAGTGTAATTTTCCTTTATTTTTCTAGTCAAATCACTGCAAGTCACTCATAAAAACCATATTGCATCCCACTAGTTCCCACTCAACAAGTTTTTTTTTTTTTTTTGATAACTACCACTGAGCAAGTTGATAAAAATGCTACAGCTGTTCTCCATAGTTAGAGCATCTCCAATGGCATCTTTAAAGCCCATTTTAGAGCATCAACACCCCCAAAACCCACTCCAATAGCTTCTCTATCTCTATTTTTTAGAGTAGAGTTGCTACAGTGCTTCTCTATAAGTAGAGAACACTGTAGCTTTTACTATTCATCTTTCAAATGTTTTTTTCTACTATAATAATTAGGTATTTAATAAAAAAATGTTGGAAGATATGTAGTTGTTAAAAAAAGAATAAATAATGAATAATGAATGAATAAATAAATAATATTTAAATGAGATAGAGAATGGGATAGAGAATTTGTTGGAAAGTGTATTTGAAAAAGTTGGTAACTAAAAAGTAAAAGTCACTGTTCATTCTTCAAACAGTACAAAAATTTAGAAAATCTGCAGAAGATGCTCTTAGTCTTGGCAATAATGTAACCTAGCTAAAAGATAAGATAGATTCAAATGGTCATTACTCATTAGTCGTTATCAAAAATAGCATGACTCATTACTCTAGTACCTTTTATCCATTTTTTATATAATAATTTTAATTTTCTCCCTCTATTTCTATTCCTAAACCCAAGGTCCCTTTCTCTTTAATTTCTCTCTTCTCTTCCCAAAGCAATGATTGACTTCGGCCGTCGGTAGTCGTTGTTGTCGCCGATATGGGTGTTGGGTGGCCAAACGGCTCAAACTTGCCGAAGGGCAGGGTAAGATAGAAAAAAAAAGTAGATGTTTGGTTTAAATATAAAGATGAGATGTGAGTGATTTAGGACATGACTATCAAGAGTGGGCTTGATCAATATAGACTACAATAATCATACAGGTCTTTGGTTTATGACTTCAGAAAATGAGAAAACTCTGGACATTGTAACGTAGGTTATGGTCAACAACCACGTAAAACACCTCTATAACTTTTAAAAGGAAAAAGAAATTGTTATTAACTATGTTAATAAGCAAAGAAAAACAAACAAACAAACTTGGGAGGATAATAGATAGCCAGGGAGGGACTTACCTTGTCAATCCAATAGACAAAGCTGATAACAAAGACGAAGATGAAAATCAAAATAGTTATGGGGGCCCATCTCTTCCCAGAAGACATCGAAAAATGACCACACAATAGAGCTCCTTGTGACCAAAACCCGAAAACCGAATGAAAACAAGTTCCCATATCCATATATATAACAACCACCTAAATATGTATCTCTTTGACTTGAAATAGTGATAATGGTTTAGGTCGTTTGGTAAGAGATTTCTAGTAATATTGTTAAAGTGTTGTGGAAATACGTATAGGTGTAAAAATGTTGTGACAATACATGTATTGTTGTTTAAACAACAATACCAAATAGGAGAATCAATTCTTTGTCCAAATTCGTATTTTAACTTTTCTTCTAAAATATGTGGCCATTAGACTTTCTAACAAGGCTGTCCATTTGGCTGGCTTGAAGTTTGGTGTATGACTTAATTATCACGGCATTATATCTCATCCCATTGAATCTTTCAATTTCCTCTCATTTTATTTTTTATATAATTTCAACTTATGGAGTCTATTTCTGATAATTTTATTTTTTATCAGACCAAGACACCAATCAATTTTTGGTGTAAGCGGGAACTGAATCCCAGATCTTTCATTCAACCATAAGAGTCTGTTTGGTTGGAGGGGTGGAAAAGTGAAAGGATAGAAAATAGTAGAGGATAGAAAATATTTTAATTTATCTCTTTTTTGTTTGGTTGGGAGTGAAAAAGTGGAGGTTTGGAAAAAGTGAATTTATTTAAATTTACTTATATACCCTTATTAAAAAATAATGCCCAATTAAAAAAAAAAGTGACAAACGACCAAAAAAAATAAGCAATAACCCAATTTATTAAAAAAAAATCATGTCTAGTTAAAAAAAAATTATCACGCCCACAGCCCAAGAAATCAAAAGAATAAAAAAATTTTAAAAATTAAAGATTAAAAAAAAAAAAAAAAAAAAAAAAAAAAGAAAGAACTGAACGAATTGCTGTTCAGAATCCCTACCCAATTTTCTCCCTATTTTGGGGAGAAAACATTTTTGTCATTTTTTTCTCTCCTCTCTTTCCAACCAAACACTTACCAAAAATGTTTTCTCCCCCATTTTCTCTTCTTCTTTTTTTTTCTTTTTATTTTTTATTTTTTTTTTCTCCATCCTCCCTAAAATCCACTAAACCAAACATACCCTAAAAGACTTTATCAATTGAGTTAACGGGAATTATGTCCTCTCATTTTTATTTAGATGTAAGATACATGACATTTAAAATAAGAGTTTAAATTCTATAAGGACCGGGTGTTAAATCCTTGGTTTACACCCTCCAATACCATGATACCACATCAGTATTTCACAACGATACACAAATAAATGAATAGAACCTCCCACACACAATGCTTCCTTCCTATTACAGAAAATCAGATCCCATTCAATTAAAAAACCTAAGCTCCTAGCTTCCTACGATGGAAGGATGTCAACAGCAGGACCGCAGGAGAATGAGATGTAATCCAAGTAGAGATTTCAAGCTAAACTCCAAAAGATTTTTAGTCTAGAGATTATGTGCAAGGTTCATTTATTTTTTCAAGCTCTCAGATAAATGGAGATGTTCTTATGGGCAAGCTCTAAAATTGCTAAAGAAAGGTTTTGGCATAAATAGAATAAGTAGTAGTAGTAGCATCAAAAGGAGTGACAGCAACTTCACCAACACCAGGGACCATCGTCTGGCAACATAGGTGATATTTTGGGTAGAAACTTTGAGATTTGGCTTGTTTGATAAAGGGATTTTGGTTTTTGTATTAATGGAATTGGAGGGATGGGTTTAATGGTCGCCTTTCAGATTCCAGTGGCGTCTTTGTGGGGTTGAAGGTGGTGGTCCTTCCATGGTAGGAGCAAGAGCTTTTAATTCAATAGGATTTGATTTTCTGTAATAGGGAGGAAATATTGTGTGTGGGAGGCTCTATTCATTTATTTGTAAAATGCTGATGTGGTGCCGCGGTATTGGAGGGGTAAACTAAGGGATTTACACCAGGTCCTTACCAAATTCGAACTCTTAAAATAAATATCATATATTGTGTTTCACAAAATGGAAGGGAATTGCAAGATTCCTATTTTGTCTCTTGTGATTAATAGCTTTGGATTTTTTTTTTTTTTTTTTAAATGTGAGAGACATTTAGTACTCATGCAAAATAATGGGTTAATATTATATAATATCTTTAATCTATCGTCTCGTATATAATCATAATCTATAATTATATATATAAAACCGAAGACGTTTGACTATTGATTGATATCTTAATATTTTGCTATATAAGCTTTTGTGACATTATTTGTCTAAGTTTTTTATATTAAAATGGGTAAATTACAAATTACACCTCTAATGTTTGGGGGTGTTTGAATTTTACACCCTGAAATTTCAGAATTTGAATTTTACCCCATTAAGTTTGGGGTGTTTGGATTTTACACGCTCAAATTTTAAAACTTTAGAGTGTAAAATCCAAACACTCCCAAACTCTAGGGAATAAAATCTAAACACACCTAAAATTTAGGAGGTAAAATACAAATTTTAAAACATTAGGGTGTAAAATCCAAATACTCCCAAACTTCAGGGGGTGAAATTCAAATTCTGAAACTTCATGGTGTAAAATCCAAACACCTCCAAACTTTAGGGGTGTAATTTGAAATTTACCCTATTAAAATTGAATAAGTTTTTTGCATTTCACATTACAATTTAGGTTGGAAGATACCAAATCTGCTTATACATTGCTTAAAAGTTTAAAAAACACATCATTTGTTCTCAAAAACAGGAAAAAAAAATCTTATTGGTAAATTCTTTTAGCAAAACGGAATTAAAAACTTCTTTAAGCAAAAGGTTTAGTCTACACAATGGTGCTAATTCCTCTTTTAGTAGTACAATTTAATCCAAGATGCCACTCAATTATGAAGGCCATTAAAGAAATATATTATATATGTTAAGGATTGGATTCTTACGCTCCATTTGTTTTGAAGTTAATGTTTTCTGAAAAATGAGTCATTTTTCAAATTTTATTTTTTAGAAAGCTATCTCATTTTCCTATGTTTGGTAGTAACCTCAAAATGAGATAGAGTTATTTTTAATAGTTTCCATATTGCCCCTTAACTTTCTCTATTTAGCATGATGTGACACAAAATTTTTCTTTTAGAAAATTTTAGCGGAAAAAAATCTCTAAAAAATAAGTCATACTTTTAATAAGAGTTTTTCATTAACCAAAGATAGTTTTCCCTTTACTAATATTTTCTGATTTTACTAAACACTGGAAAACATGAAAAACAATTTTTACAAAAAATTTCCCATTGAAACAAACAAAAATACATACTCAAACTTATATCATGAGGGCTTTCAACCCTTTTTTTAGACTTAAGAATTAAGAGTGAATTATCAAAAAAGAGTTAAGAGTGAGTCTAACCAATATTGACCCAAAAAAAAAAAAACTTTTACACCAGACTAGTCATATTATTTTTCTAGAAAAATTACATTGGCCTCCTCTAAGATTATTTGTTATTACATTTACCTCTCCTAAAATGCAAATTATTTATAATGACCTCCCCTAAATAGATGAAAAAAAAAAATTTAAATCCCATAAAGAAAAGGTTTATAAAAAAAAAAAAAAAAAAAAACTTGAATTTCCTATTAGAGGGTGTGTGAACGACAATTTAATTGGAGGGTAAAATAGGAAATTCAATATTTATTTATAGTCAACCAATCTAGGCATTTGAGGGGAGGGGGGGGGAAACTGATAATTATATTTTAAATGAGTAAAAAAAATAAGAAGTGAGATATAGGATACATTTAAAAAAGTGGATATGTGTTTTTTTTAAGAAGAAAAAATTGGATAGTTAAAATAGAAAAAAAGTATATTTTTAATTTAAATATAATTAAATTTTAGAAGTTGGGATGTGAGTACTTCAAAATATGGCTATAAAGAGTGGGCCTAACCAGCATTGACCACAACCACAAGAATCGATACAAGCTTTTGGTTTATGATTGCGAGAAACTCTAGACATGGTCATGAAAGTTATGCGCAATGACAAATCTAAAGTGTATCTTTTTTTTTTTCTTTTTTTCTTTTTTCTTTTTTTTGTGTAGCAAAAAAAAAAAAATGAATCTTATTTTTTGTAGTAGCAAAAAAATAGTGAATCTAATTTTTGTGCAAAAGTTCCGACAAATAAGGATGGTCACCAACCAAGAAACCATTTATAATAGCTCCCAAACATCCCTATTTAATAAATAAATAAATAAAAATGGATGGTCACCAATGCCCCACACCTCCATAATTATGATAAAGAAGAAACAAAACCCCACTCAATGCTCATTACACTTTCAAAAATATGTAGCAAGTAAATCAATTTTGAAAGAATGCTCGTGGAAGAAAGGAATTTTTTTTTTATATCATCATTTGTGTTAATAAGCAAAGAGAAACAGACATATAAACAAAATTACTTGGGAGGGACTTACCATTTGAATCCAAATCCAATGAAGGGAGATGCAAACTAATGAAAAGATGAAAATAGTGATGGCGGCCCATCTCTTCCCGACAGACACTGAGAAATGACCACACAGTAGAGCTCCTAGTGACCAAAACAAGAAAACAGAATGAAAATAAGTTCCCATACCATATACATTACCAACCACCACAAATTTTATCTTCTTGATTTAAAAGGGTGATAATGGTTTATTAAGAATCACTTCTTTGTCCAAATTCTTCTTCTTCTTTTTTGCTGAATTTTGTGCCCAATAGACTTTCTAATAAGAAAAATGCAAAAGGAATTATAAGTTTTGCTATATAAAACTTATAAACTAATATGATAATATCTGTAAAGTTGTTTATTTAATGTGACGATAAATGTAAAGTTGTCCATTTGGCTTGAACTTTTTATCATGGATTACAAAAAAGATTCTTATTTTGTCTCTTGTGATTAAAAGCTTTGATTGTTTATACTTTTTAAGCTTAAAGACATTTAGTGCTCTAGCAAAACAATGGAGTAATCTAATATAATATCTATAATCTACCATCTAATTATCTATAATCTATAATATATTTCCTTATATAAAATTGAAAACATTTTACTTTTGATTGATTTGATAATAATTTGACACATAAATCTTTGCACATCATATTTCATTCAATATTTAAATCCTTCATTAGAAACTTTGCACATCATATTTTATTTTGATGGTAATTATATTATTCAGTATATAGTTATAAGAAATTCCTAATTGTACAGTATTTAATTCCATATTCAACCACAATTATATAAATCCTAAATAATAACTATCATAATTATCAAATTTTATATTTAGACAAAATAAAAAAAAAATTATATTATATTAAACATTTCTTGTGCATTGCACTAATTATAGACTAGTATATATTATAAAAGTTGGAACTCGAAACTGATGGTTGCACAAAATAATGACAAGTGTCCATTTGTCACTACATATAACAATGAACAAAGTTTTGCTCCAAACCTTATGCTGCAACCACCAATGGAAAGATAACATTTGTCATTATCATGTACACTGCACATGACTCACTTAACCTATCCAATCATGTGAGTCATGTACATTGCACATGACATAGTACATGTTATTTTCACACTAGTAGTTGGAGGCTTGGAGCAGGGCCAAACCTTATACTATAACAATAACACGTGCCATCTTTTGTAAAAGTAAAGATGCATACAAGAGTAAGATTAAAATGACTCCTCTAACCTTCATTAATTCCTTTTAGTCATTATCCATTAATTACCCTTAAAAGATACTTACAAAATTTAATATTGTGGTCATAAACTCCTAAATAAACATGCATTTAAATGTCCACTACCATAAAAAAATTTACTATTCATTTGGGTTACTACTTTAGAGTAATTTTAACAATTTAACTATATTTAACTAACTTATAACCCCGTACATATGCATGAATACACTTAAAGATATAAAATAAAATACATAATATAATTCCTATGTATATAATTGAAATACTATTGATAGTCATTTTTATATTTTGTTAACTCTTTAAAAAAAATTGTAAGGATATTATTAGGTATAAAATGTAAATTGTCCATGTTTTTTTTTTTTTTTATTGTGAAATACTTTTTTTTTTTTACGATTCATTTATTATAGTTTCTTTGATTTTTGTATTTAATAATTCACTTGGATAAATATCTATGATGTGGTCCCACATTTGATTCTAAAATTAAGAAATAAAACTCTTTGAGAATAAATAATTTATGACATATGGCGTAAAATTGGAACTCTAATTTGGGATTCTAATTTGAGTTTCTCTCAATTTCATCTATTATTATATATATAGATATCGGTGTAATTTATCTTTTGTTTTTAAAGCATTAAGAAGAGAGGCAATTAAGTTTTTTCACGTGGTGTCATATTTTTCCATTCAAGTTAACAGCAAACTTAACAAGGGTCATAGTTTAGGGTGAAAAAAATGCATTCGAAAAGTTTAAGGTGCAAAGTATAACATGAAGTATAGTTTACGGGTGGTAAAGTGTAATTTTTCCTAATTTATATATATATATATATATATATAAATATTAATAGGCAAAGCTCAGAGAAAGTCTAATTAGAATTTTAAATTACAACCTAACTTTGTGCCATGTGTCTAATTTGAGTGTAGAAATTGAAGAGTCCAAATCCAATTAGATTCTAAATTTGATTTCAATTGGAATTCAATTTTGCGCCATGTGTCCATTTAATTTTTTAATTTTTGTGGCAAGTAAATTATTGGGTGCAAAAACTAAAGAGTCTAAATCTAATTAAATTTTAAATTACACACGCACACGTGCACGCACGCGCACACACACACACATCTATATATATATATATATATATATTAATAGGTAAATCTTAGAGAAAGTTCAATTAGAATTTGAAATTAGAATCCAATTTTGCGTCATGTGTCTACATTTATGTGGGGACCACACCATAATCATCCACTTAAGTTATTTAATTTTTGTGTCGAGTGAGTTAATGAGTGAAAAACACTAAGAATTTAATATTAATGAACTATAAATTTTTTATAAAAAAAAACAATCACATATACTCAATAAAAATCACCACACAACAAAAATCACCACCCGTTCTATCTTATTAAAAATTAGAAAAAAAAAATCATAAGTAGTATTAAATTTAGGTAAGAATTTTAATATGTGACTAATTACGTTTACCTTTTAAAAAATAATTTGACTAATTATTTATATTTTTATGATAAAAATTGTGTTTAATTTTAAATGTATATATACGTATGCATGTGTTACATGCTATTTTTAAAAAAATAAACTAACTAATTATTTTTATTTTTATAATAAAAATTGTGTTTAATTTTAAATGCATTCATGCGTTTGCATGGGTTACATACTAGTAAATATAATAAGAAACCATTATACATTTTAAAAATGTATAGTTTAAAAAAAGTGTAAGCTAATACCGTGTATAATTTGAACATCTTCTAAAATTTATAATTTAAACCATTTAATTGTGATTATTTTTAATTGTATCTATGCATATGTACGGGGTTACACACTAGTTGAATTAATTGGAATCCACGTCAAAAAATTTCATATACATTAATACAATCATAATAAATGTCTATTACTCCATTATAATTATTAAATTTTATATTTATATACTAAATTAAAGAGAGGAAAAATAATTTTTTTAAAAACAACAAATTATATTATTAAATTTCTTTTATGCATTGCATGATTTGTTGACTTAATATATAATAAGCCGAATAACACCAGTCAAAAAGTGAAGAAATAATTTTTTAGATTCTAAATTTGATTTTAATTTGAATCCAATTTTGCGTCACGTTTCCATCTAATTTTTTAATTTTTGTGACAAGTGAATTATTGGATGCAAAAATCGAAGAGTCTAAATCCAATTAAATTTTAAATTATACACACACACACACACACACACACACACATATATATATATTATATAATAAGAAACCATTACATATTTTAGAATTGAATAGTTTAAAAAATGTGTAAACTAATACCGTGTATAATTTAAACATCTTCTAAAATGTATAATTTAAAGTGTTTAATTGTGATTTTTTTTTAATTGTATCTGTGCATATGCACGGGATTACACACTAGTTGAATTAATTGGAATCCATGCCAAAAAATTTCATATACATTAATACAATCATAATAAATGTCTATTACTCCATCATAATTATTAAATTTTATATTTATATACTAAATTAAAGAGAGGAAAAATCATTTTTTTAAACAAATTATGTTATTTAATTTTTTTCTATGCATTGCACGCTTTGTTGACTTAATATATAATAAACCGAATAACACCAGTTAAAAAGTGAAGAAATAATTTTTCAGATTCTAAATTTGATTTCAATTGGAATCCAATTTTGCGCCATGTGTACATCTAATTTTTTAATTTTTGTGGCAAGTGAATTATTGGGTGCAAAAATGAAGATTCTAAATCCAATTAAATTTTAAATTACACACACACACACACACACACAAATATATATATAAATATATATATTATATAATGATAAATCATTACATATTTTAGACACGTATAGTTTAAAAAAAGTGTAAGCTAATACCGTTTATAATTTGAACATCTTCTAAAATGTATAATTTAAACCGCTTAATTGTGATTGTTTTTAATTGTATCCGTGCATATGCACGGGGTTACATACTAGTGTATATAAAATTAAAAACATTTGACTTTTGATTAATTTGATAATATTTTGCCACATAAATTTTTTCACGTCATATTTCATTCAATATTTAAATATTCCATTAGAATCTTTGTATATCTTATTTTATTTTGATGGTAAATATATTATTCAGTATATAGTTATAATAAACTAGCTTGTAACCTCGTGCATATGCATGGATACACTTAAAGATATAAGATAAGATGCATAATATAATTCCTATGTATATAATTTAAATATTATTGATAGTCATTTTTATATTTTGTTGATTCTTTAAAAAAATTTGTAAGGATATTATTAGGTATAAAATGTAAATTGTCCATTTTTTAAAAAAATTATTGTGAAGCACTTTTTTTTTTTTTACGATTCATTTATTCTAAACTCTTTGGTTTTTGTACTTAATAACTTACTTAGATGAATATTTAATATGTGGTCCCACATTTTATTCTAAAATTAAAAAATAAAACTCTTTAAGAATAAATAATTTAGGACACATGGCGCAAAATTGGAACTCTAATTTAGAATTCTAATTTGAGTTTCTCTCGGTTTCACCTATTATTATATATATAATATGTAGATTCCTAATTGTAGAGTATTTAATTCCATATTCAACCACATTTATAATAAATTCATAATAATTATTATCCTAGTTATCAAATTTAATATTTAGAAGAAAAAAAATTATATTATATTAGAAAAATTTGTGCATTACACTAATTATCAACTAGTTTATATTATAAAAGTTGGATCTCAAAACTAATGGTTGCACAAAAGAAGGGCAAGTGTCCATTTTTCACTACATATAATAATGGACAAAGTTTGGCACTAAAAATGTTTAGAGCATTGGGCTCCAACCACCAATTGAAAGATGACATTTGTCATTAATGTACATTACACATGGCTCATTTAACGTAACCAATTAAGTGAATTATGTGCATTGCACATGACGAAATACATGTTATTTTTCTATTAGTAGTTGGAACCCAAAGTTCCAAATATGTTTGGAGCGAAACATTTTCCGAATAACAATGACACGCCATCTTTTGTAAAAGTAAAGATGCATACAAGAGTAAGATTAAAATGACTCCTTTAACCTTCATTAATTCCTTTTAGTCATTATCCATTAATTCCCCTTAAAAAAATACTTACAAAATTTAATAGTGTGGTCATAAACTCCTAAATAAACATGCATTTAAATGTCCACTATCATAATTTTTTTTACTATTCATTTGGGTTCTTTAGAGTAATTTTAATAGTTTACCTATATTTTTCTTCCTATTGGTTATTTTTCTAATTTTAGGTAACCACTTTTCTTTTCACCAACATCAAATTTCCTATCCCCAAATATAGGTCACCATTTTAGCTTAAATGGGTAAGAGTATGAGTAAGCTGATGGGTAAATTGATGTGGAAGGTTTTTGGGTGTTTGGCTACCTATTTTAAAAACGCACGCACGCGCGCGCGCACACATATTTTGAGAAAACATAGAGATATAAAATTAGAAACATTAAGATGTGAGTTTAATAAGGTTTTAATTCTCAAATATAATTCTTTAATGATTGAACATTTATAGTAAAAAATTAACCTATATAATTAATGTGTAAATAAATTACAAATACAATTGTTTTTTGTTTTTTCTCTATTAAAATAATCCTAACATTTAATGAAGGCTGAAACACAAAAAAGGGTATTTATTGCTTCTTGTTTTGATTTTTCCAATACTCATTTTCCCACATTTCCACTTTCTTTATGGATTTATCCTTTCTCTTGAGAAAACCTCGTAGTGACGAAGGATCATAAGGAGGAGGCAAGGTGCATGGGGTTAAATCACTAGGAGACTTAACCATGGACTCAACCATGAATTTCTCCCATGTACCCTTAGCAGGGCAAGCCATCGTTTCTGAACATAGCTCCACCACTCCTTGAGGTATAGATGGTTTGAACTTCATAAGCTTTGCGTATTCATTTAACAAATGAAACATGTAGTCATATACATAGTCCATCTTTAGATCCTCCTGTATGAAGTTGCTTGCGGCCTCTCCTATTGCTTGAGCCTGCTAAGTTTATAAAAATCATAACAGTTGAAAATATAATAAATGATTTTGTTAACATGAATTTAAATTAGTGAAAAATTGAAAGCATTTTCAAAAACTTAAAAGGTAAAAATATGGGTATACAAATCCTCTATACCACTTTTCGTGTTCCACTAATCAGAACTTGCCACGTATTTGATTTTTTTTTTTTTCCATGTTAAGCTTTGGCTATTTTATAAGGAAAGACAAACAAATTCATGACAAGTTATAAGGAACACAAAAAATAGTATAGAGAATTTGTATTCATTATGGAATTTTATATTCTATCACCAGGCATTTATTGCATTTGTATACAGAATTACATATTAATATAATGTGCTGAGATTAATAAAAGGTTTAAACATGAAATAAAAATAAAATTCTATTAAAAATATATACATTAGTCATCAAAAAGTCAAATAGTTTTAATTTTATATATATCATCATTGATTTTTTTTTTTTTTTTTTGAGAGAGTTTTAACCTATGGCGTCCGCTCCTGATGATAACTTTTTATCATCAAACCAAGACACCAATCAGTTTTTGGTATAGATGGGAATTGAACCCCAAATTTCTTATACAACCATCTGTGACTTTACCAGTTGAGTTAACTGGAACCCACTCATTGATTTTTCAATCTAACCAACTTGCTGGAGTTGATAAATCTCAACCCAACTTGTGGGTGGTTGAGTTTGCACCATTTCATGGAGCCTAATAAAAAAATTATAATGTTTCATTCATCTATGCAACTCCATTATTTAATAAATAATTGTAACTTTTATAATTATGACTAATATTCCAATGTCATCAACCTAAGTCCCAAAATAGCAAAATAAATTAAATTAATAAACTTAATCTAAGCTCATAATCCAAAATAAATCAAACGAGCAATTTCAAATTACATATTTATATTTAAAAATAAAATTTAATATTGTAGGTTGGATAGTTTACTTAGGTTGGAAATTTTTTCAACATGAATCCCACACAACTCGAGTTTGGAAAAAGAAAAAGAAAACAAATCAAGTTATCAACCCATGAAAAACAATTCAAATCATTGGGTTAGATTGGTCCATGGATTGGTGGATGCACACCCCTTAATTAGTGAAAGCATTTTGAGAGAGAGAGAGAGAGAGACAGAGTGACCTTTTGTGTGTGATTGTTGCCCCATTCCACAGCAAACTTAAGAGAGGTGCACTTGCTATTGTCCCTAATGGGCCAATAGTGCTCCAATGGCACCATGCCTCTAATGAAGAAATCATAATAATGAGGCCTTATGAGCAATGTCACTGAGTCACATGCTAAAATATACTTCTCACTTACTGACCATGCCCATCCCTCTATATAAATCTTATATCTGACACAAAGCACACTTGTCTCAATTAAAAAGAGGAAAAAAGAGAATAGTTAAAATGGAAATAAAATAGTTCTTTGGTCTTGTTTTTATAACTACCTGTGAGTGCATTGGTCTTCTAAATTTGATTGTTTGTAACCTTGTTTAGATTCTTGCACCCAATCCTGAAATTACAGCACATCATACAAGAAATTTTTTTTGCAACATATATTTGTGGGAGAATGATCAGCATCTGTGAGTAAATGAGAAGAATGTATATTAACCTGTATATATAGGTGAGTGTTCCAGTCATCTTTGTCTGAGACATTGCACTTCAAAAGGTCATTTCTAGTTGGAGCCACACTTGGATTCCCTCTCCAATAAGCATAGGGTACTCTATCCTTCCATTTGGTTCTTGTGTTGCCTTGTTTTATGTCCTCCAACACACTTTTCCATGGCTTTATATTGATCTCAGCCCTAACAAAATTAAGTCAAACCTATGTAAAATTTCTCCCCAAAAATTGCCCTCTTAAATCTTTTCACAACAATAGCCAATACTTTTTCACAAATACAATTTTTCAGCTCCAAATCAATTTAAGGAATCTAATCTAAACACTTTATTTTAATTTCATAAACATCATTTTAAAAATAAGATCTGTTACATAATCAGAATTTAAATAAAAATTAACTAATACTATTATGAAATTTTATTTAAATTACTGATAACCTAACAAAATGTAAATTGTTTTTTTTATTGTAAAATAAGATCTGTTACATAATCAGCAAATACTTTTTTTATTTTTTTTAATAAATTAATTTTTAATTCTTTTATCACATATTTAGAATAAAATTACCAAAAATTATCTCTGCTGATAAATACTGTACAAATAAACTACCAAAAACTGTTGCAACAGACACAAAATAAATCACACATAAATAGAAATGAAAGCATGATTGATTTACGTACCAGCCCCAAAAAGACCAATCAGGGAACACAATATCCAAACTCGACCAATCTGAACAGTAACGAAACAATGGAGGTGGGCCCGCATTTGGGCCTGGAAAGCCGTTAGATGGGACAACAGGGCGATCATCACAATCAAACATGAGTTCCAAGTCAGGCAATCTCCCAGGGTACAACCTTAGCAGCTGCAAAATGCCCCATAAGCTGAACATGTCTCTTGTCTGTATCGACTCCCTATATTTCTCTACGTACGCCTTACCGTTCACGATCACAAGCCTGAAATGCGCGGTCTGGCGGGCCCGCTCCACCATGTCTCTCGTGATTCCTGTGTGCTTCCAGTGCCGTAGATCTTCGTGGATCCAACGGAAGTATGATGGGCATGTTTTGTTTGATGATGATGATATTGGACGGTCAGGATTGTGTGTTGTTGTGGGGTAGTAGTTTTTTGGGCAGGTCTGTTTATTGTTTCCTTTTGTGCATTTCAGTGGGAATTCTTGCTGTTTTGGTGATTTTCCTGTTGTTCTTTGGATTGGTTTGTCACTGCTAGAACTAGAAGTACCTGAATATATAGACTGCAAAAGCACATATAAATATGATAAAATCCTAAATTTATTGGTAATTTTATAATTAAATCTTATAATATGAGGTACAATGAATATGATTAATACGGCATCAACAATATAAAAAATATTAATGAATTAACAATTTATACCACCATACTTGTTGCGATGGTCACTCCATAAGTATAAATGTTTGTGGGGTGTGGGAGGTAAGGGCCGGAGTTCAAATTTCCAAAAGGAAACTTCACATACTTATACACTTAGATTATATTAGAGTAGAATTTATAACTTGTATAAAAAAATAAAATAAAATAAAATAAATAAAAACAATTTATGAATTATTATTGTGATTACTATTAATCATGCTATTATTAACTATCTAAACTCTTTTTTTAGGCAGGTGTACCATGTAAGTACACAATTCGTTAGCAATTAAAGTGAAATATTAGTATTAAAAATCATGCTAAGGCTCAAGAGTTCTGTAATTTAAATAATTAGAATGCGTTTGGATACTACTTATTTTGCTGAAAACAATAAAAAATAATAATTTCTAAATTACTGTTCACACAAAAAATATTGTTTATTTGTCTGTTTGCACTGTTCATGGACATGAACAGTGCAAAAGGCGCTGGTACTAAAAAAAAAAAAAGCCAAAAACACCAGACGTAGACGCACTGGACGTGATCCAAACGATACCTTAGTATCTTTTGACATTTTTAATAGAAACGTCCATCGTTTAAACATTTCCTCCGCTAAACAATCGAATTATCAAAAAGTAATAGAAATCATGACCCTTTACTGACTACTTTTTTTTTTTTTTTTTGCTGAATGACCCTTACCGACTACTCTTTTTCTGCTGAATGACCCTTACCTACTACTTTGATCATTATCTAAAATAAAGATCAAGCAGTGCTGAGAAAGACAACTGACAAGGATGAGAGCGTATAGCACACGTAGGGTTATTGGGCCGTGGTCTAAGGGTTGGAAAAATTTTAATTTAATGCAAGGGGAGTATATCACTTTCAAAATATGCCAATGCAAGCCCATTGAATAGGCTTGAACCCCCAGAAGATGACCTAATTAGGGAGTAAGTTTCCCAACGCATGATATGTTATATATCTCATATTATATCATATAATAAAAAGAGTTTAAATTTTATAAGAATGTGGTGTAAAATACTGTTCAATCTCAACATACTACATAATTTTATCACATATTAAGAAATAAGCACAATCACACTCAATTAATTCTAATACCAATCTGAAAATCCAACCAAATTGAAAATTTATTAAGATGTTATTAAATGTGGTAAGGTGAATTGAGTTTTAAGTAAAAAGATAATAAATATTGAGTTTTAGAAGTCATGGTTCTCTTTACTCATGAAATACCCCCATAAATCTCATGAATTGATAATGTGATAGTTTATTTAAGTTCCAATAAATTGAAATAGAAAATGCTAAAAGTACAACAAGTTTTACCATATAAAACTTACAAACTAATATAGCAATGAATGTGATTAGTGGGTTTCAATCATCTTAAATGAATATTTGAAATGTCTCGTTGTGATTGATGCCGTATTAATTTGTAAGCTTAATGTAGTAAAACTTGTAGTACTCCAATCACTACTCAATTGAAATTCTATTTCAACTAAAACTCTACTACCAAAAATTTCAAGAAATTAAAAATTAAAGATATTTATTTATTTTATAATTGATCTTATCATATTAAAACTTAGGCACTAAATTCAATAATATTAGCAAAATGTTTTCTTTCTTTTACATATATATTTTTAATTAATCCATGCATTAAACGAGAATACTATTAGTTAATCTAAAATTTTAGTAGACGAATTCACAGCGAAAGAAAAAAAAAAAACCCTAATTTGATAAAAAATTCCAACTTCAAGATTAATTTCTTTGAAAAAAATTTTATTTGCGTAAATTCAGAGATTGGATTCGAGGTTTTTGTGGGAATAAAGTCTCAAATATAAAATTTTAGGATCTTGGGGTTTGGAAACTTTAATGGAATTTGTTTTTAGATGAAGAAAATAAGCACCAGGATTGTAGTATAGGCAATACAAGCTAAAAATACCCCAAAAAACAATAGCAAGAAGAAAAATAAAATTATAATTTATAAAGAAGGATTTGCAAAACCAATATTGTAGGCTTCTTAAGGATAAAGTGATTGACTTACAAACTTTTTTGTAATTCCATCACAAGTTTTTGTTACCCAAATAGAATGGGAGGTCGACTCTGTAGCCTGTGTGTAAGTTCAGTTGCTATAAGGCTGATGACAAAATAATGTAAGGATTAAAGAATATATAAGAATAAAGACTTACAATATCAATCCAGCCTAGAAATACCAAAGCACTGACAAGGAGGAAGAAGAAGAAGACCACGCTAGCTGTTGAAACTTTCTTCTTCACTGGTCGCCAACAAGTTCCACTGTGATGAGGAACATATCGAGTTTGTTTCTCATTATTTCTTCTCATGGTGCTTTCGTTGGCCTTCTTTAAAAACCTGCAAAACAAGAGCCTTGCCTACTACCTTCACCATATAGAGTCTAATCTAATCCAAAATTACTGTGGACGAAACAGGGGATGAAAATTATTGAAGCATCCAGAGAATTACTCTCATCCAGAACTAACCTCAGTTGTGCGTCTTTTCTCTTTCTTATACCCACATGTTATGTGTGATTTGAGTATAAAAGTGAAACTCCTCTCTGTCTTTTACATGATAATATCACTAGTTGGGACCTATGAAACTTGTATTATCCCTTGGAAGTTTCCACCAATATAATAGCTCTTTTGAGTCTCAGCCTAAGTGGGGACAAGATTGGCAGGTCTAGTACATTCCATTGCAAGTGTTTATATCACTTGCTAGTCCAAAATTATCCCTCACAGCTCGTTAGGTTGTTGAACATCCTTGCAGGCAGTTTAGTCTTTTTCGGTGTTAAGTTGCCCCTAATTGAAGGGCTCAAAGCAATGTTATTTTACTTTTCAACTAACAAGCTAGCTAATTGGCGGAATTTACATTGCATATTCGTTGGATATATATAGTCTAAAGACTATATGAACTCTCTCCAGGAACCAGGTTAAGTGTATATGAACTTTATGATACCATTGGATCTCTAGGGATCGACAATATTACACACAATAAACAAAACAACCCCAAAATTCTTTTAACAATAATAATACAGTAACATATCCTTCTTTGTGTTTTCATAAGTTTGGCTTCACCCATATTATGAATATACACAAAGTATACTATTTTCAACAATCTGCAGCTAGCGCCCAATATTGCTTAATTTTTAAGGAACATCCCCCAACTTGGATTCACAGTGCACTTTGTGGACCATGCCCAAAAAAACTGTGCGCACCACAAAATTAAAATGGAACCACCACTACCGTCGATAGTGGAAAATTAGTTGACATCATTTCATGCAAATTTAATGGTGTGTTTGGATTGAAAGGAAGGGAAGGAGAGTAGAGTAGAATTGGCTCAAAATTAGCCTATTTTCAGCCAACTCTACTCTACTCCCCTCCCCTCCTCTCTCCTCTCCCTTCCTTCCCCCTCAATCCAAACAAGATGTGACAGTCACTATAATATATAGCACTGCTAACAGCACCATCATACATGCTCCTATCCCAGTGTATATCAAATTTGCTCATATATATAACCATTAATTGTTCTAATACTTGGTCAATTTTAAATATTTATTAATTTTTGATTTAAGTGATTTAATAGAAATCGGTTTTCTTTCATCAATCACATTTCAGTTTCTTTTAGAAATTCAAGCAACCGTATCTTTAAGTACAAAATTTAGCTACAAACTTAGTTGTGTCTATTGGCTAAAACTAGCATTAAAATAATTAACGTAACTACATATTTTAAAAATCCAATCGTAGGATTGTAAATTCTTTATGTCCTTAACATGCATGTCAAATTTTGTGTCAATCAAATATTATTTATTATTCAATCTATAAACTTATATTTTATGCATAATATTAGAGTACAAAAAAATTGAAATTTAAATATTTGATTGATAAAATAGTTATTGATCTTTGATATTCTAGAAATTTTGTAAGTATGGAGGATATAAAAAGAAAAAGTAATCGAATGGTGAATTTGTTAAAATTTACATCCAATAAAAAGATATTGAGTAGAGTTATAGCGTTAAGTTATAACCAATTTTATAGCTAAACTTTGCCATTTCTTCTTATATTCTTCATGCTTTCAAAATTTCTAGAACATCAAAATCAATAACTATGTCATCAGTCAAATGTTTAAATTTCAATTTTTGTTATCTAAAATTATGCATAAAACATAAGTTTATGAATTGAATAGTAAATAAAATTAAATTGACACAAAATTTGATACGTGTATTAATAACATAAAAAACATGCAATTCAATAATTTGATTTTCAAAATATATTAACTATGTTAATTTTTTAGTGGAATTTGTAGCCTTAGGCTACAACTAAATTTGTAGTCAAACTGCTTTGTCCAAAAATAATAATAATATTCCTATGAAAAATTTGTCAAAATTCACATCTAATAACAAGATATTGACTTGAGTTGTAGCCATTAACTACAACCAATAGATGACTTTCGCTTATAAGTTGGCAAACTTTATGAATGTTAGTGGCCAAATAGTTTTATTATTCAATTATAATTCATAGGTTTTAAACATTACCCTAATTGGCTGAAGTTATTGTCATTAAAACAAACTAGCTGTAACCATGCATATGCATAGATGCATTTAAAATTAAACGCAATTTATATCATATGAATATAAATAATTAGTCAAATTTTTTTTTTTTTAAAGTAAATGTAATTAGTTACATGTTAAAATTTTTACCTAAATTTAATACTACTTATGATCTTTTTTTTTCTAATTTTTAATAAGATAGAACATGTAGTGATTATTGTTGTGTGGTGATTTTTATTGAGTATATGTGATTTTTTTTTTAATTTTATAGTTCATTAATATTAGACTCTTAGTATTTTGCACTCATTAATTCACTTGGCACAAAAATTATAAAACTTGAGTGGACACATGGCACTAAATTAGCCCACAATTGAATTCTAATTTAAAATCTAATTTGATTTTTACTTAGTTTTGACTTTAATTCGATATATATATATATATTTATATATTTGACCACTAAGCCATGACTTTCCCTTATGAGTTGGCAAACTTTATGAATATTAGTATATAATCCATGCATATGCACGATACAATTAAAAACAACACAATTACACCTATATGGATTCAAATTATACCTTGTTTAAATCATAGATATATACATGATTTTTACTCTTTCTTTCTTCTTTATTTATTTTTTTATTTTTTATTTTGGCTATACACATGAGTTTACACTTTTTTAGTGGGCTTTTTTTATGGTTTATTTATATTAGATTCTTCGTCTTTTACACAACATTAACTCACCTAGAAATTAAAAATATATATAGATAGGACACATGGCGTAAAATTAGTCTACAATTAGAATCCAATTTGAAATCTAATTGGATTTTCTCTCAACTTTACCTATATATATATATAAATATATATATATATATTAAAAGCCAAAACTGAGAGAAAATCCAATTAAATTCTAAATTGGAATCTAATTTTGCACCACGTGTCTCATCTAATTTTTGAATTTGTGTGTCAAATGAATTATTAGGTGCAAAAATTGAACAGTCTAAATTCAATTAGATTCTAAATTGAATTTTAATTGGAATTCAATTTTGTGTCATGTGTTCCATCTAATTTTTTATTTTTATGGCAAGTGAATTATTGGGTGCAAAAACCGAAGAGTCTAGATCCAATTAGATTCTAAATCATATATATATACATGTGTGTGTGTGTGTGTGTGTGTGTCAAGGGGAGGACGAGAATCCAAGAACAAGGACAAGTGAGACAAGGCCAATGTCAGAAGAACAGACCTCGGAAAGCACTGACAGCAAGTCCTCAGGATAGTATAAACAACTCACCAAAAGCGCAAGGAGACTGCAATGCCCGAGGACCCCGAGGATATTGACGTGTCCTCGGAAGGACCGAGGACTAGTTCTGAAGACTATCAGGCATAAACCGAGGAAGAGAAGAAAGATTTGTCGTCAGGCAAGAAAGGCAAGAATGCAGATAAAGCACTCATCACCTCCACATTCAATGCTCTAAGCCCACTTAGTTGGCAGCATTAATGAGGAAATGACCCATAAACAATGTCATCACAACTCATAGCCTGGTGTAGAAACATTCAAGTGAGGCCCTGATGGGACAAGTATCAAGAAAAATGAACCCTAACCCTCCAAGTGAAAGGCCAAGAAATGACCTAGGGCACTATATAAGGCAAAGAGGCCACTGTGAAGAGAGGATGAAAAACACCTGAGAAAAGAAAGAAACAGAGAATTATCATTGTAATCTCAAAATAAGTGTAACCTGTATCTCGGACCAATTCCAAGGAACATAATACAAGCAATCCGAGGCCATTGTTAACCCATTCTCATGTCTCATAGTTATACTTAGCATTTATCCTTTCATTTTTAGCTTAGTTCACTTAAAAATGTATCAAAGGTTGATTGGCATCCCATTCCTAAAAATTAATTTTGTGAGGAAAAAAGCAAGCTTGACTAATTTTAACCCGCCACAATATATATAAACAAAACTGAGAGAAAATCCAATTAAATTCTAAATTGGAATCTAATTTTGCGGCACGTGTCTCATCTAATTTTTAAATTTGTGTGTCAAGTAAATTATTAAGTGCAAAAATCAAAGATGCTACCAAAACTATTACAGCTCACAAGGAAGCCAAAGAAAAGGTCTGATGGGACAAGTATCAAGTGACGCCTTAGATGAATGACAAGTGTAAGGTTAAGATAACTAGAAGTTGATTATATAGTGTAACACCCCCTCCATTGAAAATGGGGGAGATTGATTGAAAAAGAAAAAGAAAAGAAAGAAGAAAGAAAAAGAACGTGAATTACATAATATGATGTCTCCTCGGATCGAAACAAGAACTTACTTATACCAAATCATCTCAATATGCTTTGAGTCTTTTTATTAGCTTTTTAGTTTGTTTTTATGAATAGGTTGAACGTAATCCACGCCATTCGTACCTAATTCTTTAACCCACTCTCTACAAATTTATTGCAGCGGACTTATTGGGCCCAGGTCCTACATGTTTTGGACTTGAGTGTACAATTTGTTACCCTACAACACTAATTATCAACTAGTTTATATTATAAAAGTTGGATCTCAAAACTAATGGTTGCACAAAAGAAGGGCAAGTGTCCATTTTTCACTACATATAATAATGGACAAAGTTTGGCACTAAAAATGTTTAGAGCATTGGGCTCCAACCACCAATTGAAAGATGACATTTGTCATTAATGTACATTACACATGGCTCATTTAACGTAACCAATTAAGTGAATTATGTGCATTGCACATGACGAAATACATGTTATTTTTCTATTAGTAGTTGGAACCCAAAGTTCGAAATATGTTTGGAGCGAAACATTTTCCGAATAACAATGACATGCCATCTTTTGTAAAAGTAAAGATGCATACAAGAGTAAGATTAAAATGACTCCTTTAACCTTCATTAATTCCTTTTAGTCATTATCCATTAATTCCCCTTAAAAAAATACTTACAAAATTTAATAGTGTGGTCATAAACTCCTAAATAAACATGCATTTAAATGTCCACTATCATAATTTTTTTTACTATTCATTTGGGTTCTTTAGAGTAATTTTAATAGTTTACCTATATTTTTCTTCCTATTGGTTACTTTTCTAATTTTAGGTAACCACTTTTCTTTTCACCAACATCAAATTTCCTATCCCCAAATATAGGTCACCATTTTAGATTAAATGGGTAAGAGTATGAGTAAGTTGATGGGTAAATTGATGTGGAAGGTTTTTGGGTGTTTGGCTACCTATTTTAAAAATGCACGCATACGCGCGCGCACACATATTTTGAGAAAACATAGAGATATAAAATTAGGAACATTAAGATGTGAGTTTAATAAGGTTTTAATTCTCAAATATAATTCTTTAATGGTTGAACATTTATAGTAAAAAATTAACCTATATAATTAATGTGTAAATAAATTACAAATACAATTATTTTTTGTTTTTTCTTTATTAAAATAATCCTAACATTTAATGAAGGCTGAAACACAAAAAAAGGTATTTATTGCTTCTTGTTTTGATTTTTCCAATACTCATTTTCCCACATTTCCACTTTCTTTATGGATTTATCCTTTCTCTTGAGAAAACCTCGTAGTGACGAAGGATCATAAGGAGGAGGCAAGGTGCATGGGGTTATATCACTAGGAGACTTAACCATGGACTCAACCATGAATTTCTCCCATGTACCCTTAGCAGGGCAAGCCATCGTTTCTGAACATAGCTCCACCACTCCTTGAGGTATAGATGGTTTGAACTTCAAGAGCTTTGCGTATTCATTTAACAAATGAAACATGTAGTCATATACATAGTCCATCTTTAGATCCTCCTGAATGAAGTTGCTTGCGGCCTCTCCTATTGCTTGAGCCTGCTAAGTTTATAAAAATCATAACAGTTGAAAATATAATAAATGATTTTGTTAACATGAATTTAAATTAGTGAAAAAGTGAAAGCATTTTCAAAAACTTAAAAGGTAAAAATATGGGTATACAAATCCTCTATACCACTTTTCGTGTTCCACTAATCAAAACTTGCCACGTATTTGATTTTTTTTTTTTTTTCCATGTTAAGCTTTGGCTATTTTATAAGGAAAGACAAACAAATTCATGACAAGTTATGATTGGCAGAAAATAAAAAATTGGAACACAAAAAGTAGTATAGAGAATTTGTATTCATTATGGAACTTTATATTCTATCACCAGGCATTTATTGCATTTGTATACAGAATTACATATTAATATAATGTGCTGAGATTAATAAAAGGTTTAAACATGAAATAAAAATAAAATTCTATTAAAAATATATACATTAGTCATCAAAAAGTCAAATAGTTTTGATTTTATATATATCATCATTGATTTTTCTTTTTCTTTTTTTTTTGAGAGAGTTTCAACCTATGGCGTCCGCTCCTGATGATAACTCTTTATCATCAAACCAAGACACCAATCAGTTTTTGGTGTAAGTGGAGATTGAACCTCAGATTTCTTATACAACCATCTGTGACTTTACCAGTTGAGTTAACTGGAACCCACTCATTGATTTTTCAATCTAACCAACTTGCTGGAGTTGATAAATCTCAACCCAACTTGTGGGTGGTTGAGTTTGCACCATTTCATGGAGCCTAATAAAAAAATAATAATGTTTCATTCATCTATGCAACTCCATTATTTAATAAATAATTGTAACTTTTATAATTATGACTAATATTCCAATGTCATCAACCTAAGTCCCAAAATAGCAAAATAAATTAAAGTAATAAACTTAATCTAAGCTCATAATCCAAAATAAATCAAACGAGCAATTTCAAATGACATATTTATATTTAAAAATAAAATTTAATAGTGTAGGTTGGATAAGTTACTTAGGTTGGAAATTTTTTCAACATGAATCCCACACAACTCGAGTTTGGAAAAAGAAAAAGAAAACAAATCAAGTTATCAACCCATGAAAAACAATTCAAATCATTGGGTTAGATTGGTCCATGGATTGGTGGATGCACACCCCTTAATTAGTGAAAGCATTTTGAGAGAGAGAGAGAGAGAGAGAGTGACCTTTTGTGTGTGATTGTTGCCCCATTCCACAGCAAACTTAAGAGAGGTGCACTTGCTATTGTCCCTAATGGGCCAATAGTGCTCCAATGGCACCATGCCTCTAATGAAGAAATCATAATAATGAGGCCTTATGAGCAATGTCACTGAGTCACATGCTAAAATATACTTCTCACTTACTGACCATGCCCATCCCTCTATATAAATCTTATATCTGACACAAAGCACACTTGTCTCAATTAAAAAGAGAATAGTTAAAATGGAAATAAAATAGTTCTTTGGTCTTGTTTTTATAACTACCTGTGAGTGCATTGGTCTTCTAAATTTGATTGTTTGTAACCTTGTTTAGATTCTTGCACCCAATCCTGAAATTACAGCACATCATACAAGAAATATTTTTTGCAACATATATTTGTGGGAGAATGATCAGCATCTGTGAGTAAATGGGAAGAATGTATATTAACCTGTATATATATGTGAGTGTTCCAGTCATCTTTGTCTGAGACATTGCACTTCAAAAGGTCATTTCTAGTTGGAGCCACACTTGGATTCCCTCTCCAATAAGCATAGGGTACTCTATCCTTCCATTTGGTTCTTGTGTTGCCTTGTTTTATGTCCTCCAACACACTTTTCCATGGCTTTATATTGATCTCAGCCCTAACAAAATTAAGTCAAACCTATGTAAAATTTCTCCCCAAAAATTGCCCTCTTAAATCTTTTCACAACAATAGCCAATACTTTTTCACAAATACAATTTTTCAGCTCCAATTCAATTTAAGGAATCTAATCTAAACACTTTATTTTAATTTCATAAACATCATTTTAAAAATAAGATCTGTTACATAATCAGAATTTAAATAAAAATTAACTAATACTATTATGAAATTTTATTTAAATTACTGATAACCTAACAAAATGTAAATTGTTTTTTTGATTGAAAAAAAGATCTGTTACATAATCAGCAAATACTTTTTTTTATTTTTTTAATAAATTAATTTTTAATTCTTTTATCACATATTTAGAATAAAATTACCAAAAATTATCTCTGTTGATAAATACTGTACAAATAAGCTACCAAAAACGGTTGCAACAGACACAAAATAAATCACACATAAATAGAAATGAAAGCATGATTGATTTACGTACCAGCCCCAAAAAGACCAATCAGGGAACACAATATCCAAACTCGACCAATCTGAACAGTAACGAAACAATGGAGGTGGGCCCGCGTTTGGGCCTGGAAAGCCGTTAGATGGGACAACAGGGCGATCATCACAATCAAACATGAGTTCCAAGTCAGGCAATCTCCCAGGGTACAACCTTAGCAGCTGCAAAATGCCCCATAAGCTGAACATGTCTCTTGTCTGTATCGACTCCCTATATTTCTCTACGTACGCCTTACCGTTCACGATCACAAGCCTGAAATGCGCGGTCTGGCGGGCCCGCTCCACCATTTTTCTCGTGATTCCTGTGTGCTTCCAGTGCCGTAGATCTTCGTGGATCCAACGGAAGTATGATGGGCATGTTTTGTTTGATGATGATGATATTGGACGGTCAGGATTGTGTGTTGTTGTGGGGTAGTAGTTTTTTGGGCAGGTCTGTTTATTGTTTCCTTTTGTGCATTTCAGTGGGAATTCTTGCTCTTTTGGTGATTTTCCTGTTGTTCTTTGGATTGGTTTGTCACTGCTAGAACTAGAAGTACCTGAATATATAGACTGCAAAAGCACATATAAATATGATAAAATGCTAAATTTATTGGTAATTTTATAATTAAATCTTATAATATGAGGTACAATGAATATGATTAATACGGCATCAACAATATAAAAAATATTAATGAATTAACAATTTATACCACCACACTTGTTGCGATGGTCACTCCATAAGTATAAATGTTTGTAGAGTGTGGGGGGTAAGGGCCGCAGTTCAAGTTTCCAAAAGAAAACTTCACATACTTATACACTTAAATTAGATTAGAATAGAATTTATATCTTGTGTAAAAAAATAAAATAAAATAAAATAAATAAAAACAATTTATGAATTATTATTGTGATTACTATTAATCATGCTATTATTAACTATCTAAACTATTTTTTTAGGCAGGTGTACCATGTAAGTACACAATTCATTAGCAATTAAAGTGAAATATTAGTATTAAAAATCATGCTAAGGCTCAAGAGTTCTGTAATTTAAATAATTAGAATGCGTTTGGATACCACTTATTTTATTGAAAATAAAAAAAAAAAAATTTCTGAATTACTGTTCACACAAAAAATATTGTTTATTTGTCTGTTTGCACTGTTCATGTCCCATAAATAGTGCAAAAGGCGCTGATACTAAAAAAAAAAAAAAAAAGCCAAAAACACCCGACGTAGACGTGCTAGACGTGATCCAAACGGTACCTTAGTATCTTTTGGCATTTTTAATAGAAACGTCCATTGTTTAAACATTTCCTCCGCTAAACAATCGAATTATCAAAAAGTAATAGAAATCATGACCCTTTACTGACTTTTTTTTTTTTTTTTTTTTTTTTGCTGAATGACCCTTACCGACTACTCTTTTTCTGCTGAATGACCCTTACCTACTACTTTGATCATTATCGAAAATAAAGATCAAGCAGTGCTGAGAAAGACAACTGACAAGGATGAGAGCGTATAGCACACGTAGGGCTATTGGGCCGTGGTCTAAGGGTTGGAAAAATTTTAATTTAATGCAAGGGGAGTATATCACTTTCAAAATATGCCAATGCAAGCCCATTGCATAGGCTTGAACCCCAGAAGATGACCTAATTAGGGAGTAAGTTTCCCAACGCATTATATGTTATATATCTCATATTATATCATATAATAAAAAGAGTTTAAATTTTATAAGAATGTAGTGTAATATACTGTCCAATCTCAACATACCACATCATCTTATCACATATTAAGAAATAAGCACAATCACACCTAATCAATTCTAATACCAATCTGAAAATCCAACCAAATTGAAAATTTATTAAGATGTTATTAAATGTGGTATGGTGAATTGAGTTTTAAGTAAAAAGATAATAAAGATTGAGTTTTAGAAGTCATGGTTCTCTTTACCCATGAAATACCCTCATAAATCTCATGAATTGATAATGTGATAGTTTATTTAAGTTCCAATAAATTGAAATAGAAAATGCTAAAAGTACAACAAGTTTTACCATATAAAACTTACAAACTAATGTAGCAATGAATGTGATTAGTGGGTTTCAATCACCTTAAATGAATATTTGAAATGTCTCGTTGTGATTGATGCCGTATTAATTTGTAAGCTTAATGTAGTAAAACTTGTAGTACTCCAATCGCTACTCAATTGAAATTCTATTTCAACTAAAACTCTACTACCAAAAATTTCAAGAAATTAAAAATTAAAGATATTTATTTATTTTATAATTGATCTTATCATATTAAAACTTTGGCACTAAATTCAATAATATTAGCAAAATGTTTTCTTTCTTTTACATATATATTTTTAATTAATCCATGCATTAAACGAGAATACTATTAGTTAATCTAAAATTTTAGTAGACGAATTCACAGGGGGAAAAAAAACCTAATTTGATAAAAAAAAAATTCCAACTTCAAGATTAATTTCTTTGAAAAATTTTGTATTTGCGTAAATTCGGAGATTGGATTCGAGGTTTTTGTGGGAATAAAGTCTCAAATATAAAATTTTAGGATCTTGGGGTTTGGAAACTTTAATGGAATTTGTTTTTAGATGAAGAAAATAAGCACCAGGATTGTAGTGTAGGCAATACAAGATAAAAATACCCCAAAAAACAATAGCAAGAAGAAAAATAAAATTATAATTTATAAAGAAGGATTTGCAAAACCAATATTGTAGGCTTCTAAAGGAAAAAGTGATTGACTTACAAACTTTTTTGTAATTCCATCACAAGTTTTTGTTACCCAAATAGAATGGGAGGTCGACTCTGTAGTCTGTGTGTAAGTTCAGTTGCTATAAGGCTGATGACAAAATAATGTAAGGATTAAAGAATATATAAGAATAAAGACTTACAATATCAATCCAGCCTAGAAATACCAAAGCACTGACAAGGAGGAAGAAGAAGAAGACCACGCTAGCTGTTGAAACTTTCTTCTTCACTGGTCGCCAACAAGTTCCACTGTGATGAGGAACATATCGAGTTTGTTTCTCATTATTTCTTCTCATGGTGCTTTCGTTGGCCTTCTTTAAAAACCTGCAAAACAAGAGCCTTGCCTACTACCTTCACCATATAGAGTCTAATCTAATCCAAAATTACTGTGGACGAAACAGGGGATGAAAATTATTGAAGCATCCAGAGAATTACTCTCATCCAGAACTAACCTCAGTTGTGCGTCTTTTCTCTTTCTTATACCCACATGTTATGTGTGATTTGAGTATAAAAGTGAAACTCCTCTCTGTCTTTTACATGATAATATCACTAGTTGGGACCTATGAAACTTGTATTATCCCTTGGAAGTTTCCACCAATATAATAGCTCTTTTGAGTCTCAGCCTAAGTGGGGACAAGATTGGCAGGTCTAGTACATTCCATTGCAAGTGTTTATATCACTTGCTAGTCCAAAATTATCCCTCACAGCTCGTTAGGTTGTTGAACATCCTTGCAGGCAGTTTAGTCTTTTTCGGTGTTAAGTTGCCCCTAATTGAAGGGCTCAAAGCAATGTTATTTTACTTTTCAACTAACAAGCTAGCTAATTGGCGGAATTTACATTGCATATTCGTTGGATATATATAGTCTAAAGACTATATGAACTCTCTCCAGGAACCAGGTTAAGTGTATATGAACTTTATGATACCATTGGATCTCTAGGGATCGACAATATTACACACAATAAACAAAACAACCCCAAAATTCTTTTAACAATAATAATACAGTAACATATCCTTCTTTGTGTTTTCATAAGTTTGGCTTCACCCATATTATGAATATACACAAAGCATACTATTTTCAACAATCTGCAGCTAGCGCCCAATATTGCTTAATTTTTAAGGAACATCCCCCAACTTGGATTCACAGTGCACTTTGTGGACCATGCCCAGAAAAACTGTGCGCACCACAAAATTAAAATGGAACCACCACTACCGTCGATAGTGGAAAATTAGTTGACATCATTTCATGCAAATTTAATGGTGTGTTTGGATTGAAAGGAAGGGAATGAGAGTAGAGTAGAATTGGCTCAAAATTAGCCTATTTTCAGCCAACTCTACTCTACTCCTCTCCCCTCCTCTCTCCTCTCCCTTCCTTCCCCCTCAATCCAAACAAGATGTGACAGTCACTATAATATATAACACTGCTAACAGCACCATACATGCTCCTATCCCAGTGTATATCAAATTTGCTCATATATATAACCATTAATTGTTCTAATACTTGGTCAATTTTAAATATTTATTAATTTTTGATTTAAGTGATTTAATAGAAATCGGTTTTCTTTCATCAATCACATTTCAGTTTCTTTTAGAAATTCAAGCAACCGTATCTTTAAGTACAAAATTTAGCTACAAACTTAGTTGTGTCTATTGGCTAAAACTAGCATTAAAATAATTAACGTAACTACATATTTTAAAAATCCAATCGTAGGATTGTAAATTCTTTATGTCCTCAACATGCATGTCAAATTTTGTGTCAATCAAATATTATTTATTATTCAATCTATAAACTTATATTTTATACATAATATTAGAGTACAAAAAAATTGAAATTTAAATATTTGATTGATAGAATAGTTATTGATCTTTGATATTCTAGAAATTTTGTAAGTATGGAGGATATAAAAAGAAAAAGTAATCGAATGGTGAATTTGTTAAAATTTACATCCAATAAAAAGATATTGAGTAGAGTTATAGCGTTAAGTTATAACCAATTTTATAGCTAAACTTTGCCATTTCTTCTTATATTCTTCATGCTTTCAAAATTTCTAGAACATCAAAATCAATAACTATGTCATCAGTCAAATGTTTAAATTTCAATTTTTGTTATCTAAAATTATGCATAAAACATAAGTTTATGAATTGAATAGTAAATAAAATTAAATTGACACAAAATTTGATATGTGTATTAATAACATAAAAAACATGCAATTCAATAATTTGATTTTCAAAATATATTAACTATGTTAATTTTTTAGTGGAATTTGTAGCCTTAGGCTACAACTAAATTTGTAGTCAAACTGCTTTGTCCAAAAATAATAATAATATTCCTATGAAAAATTTGTCAAAATTCACATCTAATAACAAGATATTGACTTGAGTTGTAGCCATTAACTACAACCAATAGATGACTTTCCCTTATAAGTTGGCAAACTTTATGAATGTTAGTGGCCAAATAGTTTTATTATTCAATTATAATTCATAGGTTTTAAACATTACCCTAATTGGCTGAAGTTATTGTCATTAAAACAAACTAGCATGTAACCCATGCATATGCATAGATGCATTTAAAATTAAACGCAATTTATATCATATGAATATAAATAATTAGTCAAATTTTAAAAAAAAAAAAGTAAATGTAATTAGTTACATGTTAAAATTTTTACCTAAATTTAATACTACTTATGATCTTTTTTTTTCTAATTTTTAATAAGATAGAACATGTAGTGATCATTGTTGTGTGGTGATTTTTATTGAGTATATGTGATTTTTTTTTTAATTTTATAGTTCATTAATATTAGACTCTTAGTATTTTGCACTCATTAATTCACTTGGCACAAAAATTATAAAACTTAAGTGGACACATGGCACTAAATTAGCCCACAATTGAATTCTAATTTAAAATCTAATTTGATTTTTACTTAGTTTTGACTTTAATTCGATATATATATATATTTATATATTTGACCACTAAGCCATGACTTTCCCTTATGAGTTGGCAAACTTTATGAATACTAGTATATAATCCATGCATATGCACGATACAATTAAAAACAACACAATTACACCTATACGGATTCAAATTATACCTTGTTTAAATCATAATATATACATGATTTTTACTCTTTCTTTCTTCTTTTTTTATTTTTTTATTTTTTATTTTGGCTATACACATGAGTTTACACTTTTTTAGTGGGATTTTTTTATGGTTTATTTATATTAGATTCTTCGTCTTTTACACAACATTAACTCACCTAGAAATTAAAAATATATATAGATAGGACACATGGCGTAAAATTAGTCTACAATTAGAATCCAATTTGAAATCTAATTGGATTTTCTCTCAACTTTACCTATATATATATATATATATATATTAAAAGCCAAAACTGAGAGAAAATCCAATTAAATTCTAAATTGGAATATAATTTTGCACCACGTGTCTCATCTAATTTTTGAATTTGTGTGTCAAATGAATTATTAGGTGCAAAAATTGAACAGTCTAAATTCAATTAGATTCTAAATTGAATTTTAATTGGAATTCAATTTTGTGTCATGTGTTCCATCTAATTTTTGATTTTTATGGCAAGTGAATTATTGGGTGAAAAAACCGAAGAGTCTAGATCCAATTAGATTCTAAATCATATATATATACATGTGTGTGTGTGTGTGTGTGTGTCAGGGGGAGGACGAGAATCCAAGAACAAGGACAAGTGAGACAAGGCCAATGTCAGAAGAACAGACCTCGGAAAGCACTGACAGCAAGTCCTCAGGATAGTATAAACAACTCACCAAAAGCGCAAGGAGACTGCAATGCCCGAGGACCCTGAGGATATTGACGTGTCCTCGGAAGGACCGAGGACTAGTTCTGAAGACTATCAGGCATAAACCGAGGAAGAGAAGAAAGATTTGTCGTCAGGCAAGAAAGGCAAGAATGCAGATAAAGCACTCATCACCTCCACATTCAATGCTCTAAGCCCACTTAGTTGGCAGCATTAATGAGAAAATGACCCATAAACAATGTCATCACAACTCATAGCCTGGTGTAGAAACATTCAAGTGAGGCCCTGATGGGACAAGTATCAAGAAAAATGAACCCTAACCCTCCAAGTGAAAGGCCAAGAAATGACCTAGGGCACTATATAAGGCAAAGAGGCCACTGTGAAGAGAGGATGAAAAACACCTGAGAAAAGAAAGAAACAGAGAATTATCATTGTAATCTCAAAATAAGTGTAACCTGTATCTCAGACCAATTCCAAGGAACATAATACAAGCAATCCGAGGCCATTGTTAACCCATTCTCATGTCTCATAGTTATACTTAGCATTTATCCTTTCATTTTTAGCTTAGTTCACTTAAAAATGTATCAAAGGTTGATTGGCATCCCATCCCTAAAAATTAATTTTGTGAGGAAAAAAGCAAGCTTGACTAATTTTAACCCGCCACAATATATATAAACAAAACTGAGAGAAAATCCAATTAAATTCTAAATTGGAATCTAATTTTGCGGCACGTGTCTCATCTAATTTTTAAATTTGTGTGTCAAGTAAATTATTAAGTGCAAAAATCAAAGAGTCTAAATTCAATTAGATTCTAAATTGAATTTGAATTGAAATTCAATTTTGTGCCATGTGTCCCATCTAATTTTTTAATTTTTGTGGCAAATGAATTATTGGATGCAAAAATCGAAGAGTTTGGATCCAATTAGATTCTAAATCATATAGATATATAGATATATATATATATATATTAATAGTCAAAATTGAGAGAAAATCCAATTAAATTCTAAATTGGAGTCCAATTTTGCGTCACGTATCTCATCTAATTTTTAAATTTGTGTGTCAAGTGAATTATTAGGTGTGCCTTTGAGTGGAGTTGTGGTGTGCCTCTGTGTTAGAACCCCTCTCCCTCTCCCCTCTGTGTGTGTGTTTGTTTCTCAAAAAAAAAAGAATAGGTAATTGTCCTACATTGTTTAAGAGAGTGTGTTGTGTGTAGTATAACTTGCCCCACCCTCCCTTAAAAGTTACCATGGCTTTTGAGTGTAGTTGTGGTGTGATTTTGTGTTAGAACCCCTCTCCCTCTCCCCTGTGTGTGTTTGTTTCTCAAAAAAAAAAAAATGAATTATTAGGTGCAAACAAACAAACATAGAATATATATCTTAGTTGCAACAATGGGTATTCAAAATCCAATTTCAAAGCATTTATTAGCGGTGATTATTAAGGAAAAGTTAGACATCTAAAACAATAGGATTAACATCTCATTTATTTTATTTTATTTTATTAGAGTTTTAAGTTATGACGTCCGCTCTTGATGATAGGTCTTTATCATCAAACCAAGACACCAATCGGTTTTTGGTACGGGCGGGAATTGAACCCTAGGTCTCTTATTCAATCATCAAAGACTTTACCAATTGAGCTAACTGGAACCCACATTAACGTCTCATTTAGAACATGAAAATCCTTAAAACTTAATCCAAAAATTCATCCTCCATTTTTTAAACATATTTACAATTATATTCTCCTTGCCTTCAATCCAAATGAACCACTAAAAAAATATCCGATATACACATGGAAGTGAAATTAAGTTCCACAAAATATAAATAAATAAATAAACTGAGGATATTTTTTTAATATATATGATAGGATTTGAACAAATAATGTTGGATTTATAAAAATTTCTTCCATCAATCATCATGCCAAGATATCGATTGGTTTCTTCTTTCTCAATTGTATTTTTCACTCCTTTGCCCACTTTAGATAATATGCTACCAATGCTCTTAAGTTTAAATTATTTAAGTATGCACATTAAAATGTGAGTTTAATAAGGTTTTAATTCTCAAATATAATTCATTAATGAGTGAACATTTATTGTAAAAAAATTAACTTATATAATTAATGGATAAATAAATTACAAATGTTATTATGTTTTGTTTTTTCTTTAATAAAATAATCCTAACATTAATTGATAGGTGAAACACAAAAATTGCATTTATTGTTTCTTGTTTAGATTTTTCCAATACTCATTTTCCCACATTTCCACTTCCTTTATTGATTTATCCTTTCTCTTGAGAAAACCTTGTAGTGACGAAGGATCATAAGGAGGCGGCAAGGTGCATGGGGTTAAATCACTGGGAGACTTAACCATGGATTCAACCATGAATTTCTCCCATGTACCTTTCGCAGGGCAAGCCATCATTTCTGAACATAGCTCAACTGCTCCTTGAGGTATAGATGGTTTGAATTTCAAGAGCTTTGCATATTCATTTAACAAATGAAACATGTAGTCATATATGTAGTCCATCTTTAGATCCTCTTGTATGAAGTTGCTTGCTGCCTCTCCTATGGCTTGAGCCTACCAATTTTGTAAAAATAAAAGAGTTGTAAATATAAATCATTTTGTTCATATGAATTTAAATTAGTAAAAAAAGTGAAAGCATTTTCAAAAACTTAAAAGGTGAAAATAGGGGTATACATTATACATGAGTCTAGTTGAATCCTAACAAAGATACTAGTCAATAACCCAATGCACACAAAAAAGTTTAACAAAATATGATATTTTTTCTCTTTTATTTTATTTTTTTCTAAATATGAGATTTGATAATCATGATAGTTATTTAATAGACATTTATTATGAGTTTTTTATTTGTATATGAAATTATATATTAATATAATATACTAAGATTCTAATAAAGATAAAGGGTTTAAATATGAAATAAAATTAAAGTAATTTAAAAATACATACATTAAATGAAGTGTAAAATTGTTATGCTTTAAAAACTTTTTTTTTTTTTTTTTTTTGAGAAACAAACACACATACACAAGGGAGAGGGAAAGAGGTTCTAACACAAAGGTACACCACAAAAAGTCAAATGGTTTCGGTTTTATATGTATCATAGATTTTTCAACCCAACCAACTTGCTCAAGTTGAGAAATCTCAACCTAACCCATAATAGTTTTAAAACTAACCCAACACAACTGAACTTGTAGGAATTGGGTTGGGTCATTGAGTTTAAACAATTTTGTTGGATCTAATAAAAAAATTTATGCTTTCATTCAACTATGTAAGTTCATTATTTAATAGATAATTGTAATTTATATTATTAGGACTAATATTCAAGTGTCATCAAACTAAGTCCCAAAATATCAAAATAATTTAAAGTAATTAACTTAACCTATCCTTCTCAAAAAAACTTAACCTAAGTCTCATAATCTAAAATAAATCAAACATGAAATTTTAAATTACATATTTTTATTAAAAAAATTTAATAGTGTAGGTTTGGTAAGGTTACTTACGGTTGGAAATTTTTTCAACTTGAATCCCACCCAACTCAAGTTTGGAAAAAAGAAAAAGAAAAAGAAAACAAATCAAGTTATCAACCCATTAAATACAATTCAAATCGTTGGGTTAGATTAGTCTGTTACTCCGTTAGATTGGTGGATGCACACCCCTTAGTGAAAACATTTTGATAATATGAGAGAGAGAGAGAGAGAGAGAGAGAGAGAGACCTTCTGTGTGTGATTGTTGCCCCATTCCACAGCAAATTTAAGAGAGGTGCACTTGCTATTATCCCTAATGGGCCAATAGTGCTCCAATGGTACCATGCCTCTAATGAAGAAATCATAGTAACTAGGCCTTATCAGCAAGGTCATCGAGTCACATGCTAAAATGTACTTCTCACTTACAGACCATGCCCATCCCTCTACATAAATCTTATATCTGACACAAATTACACTTTTCTCAATTAAGAAGGGGAAAAATAAGAATAGTTAAAATGGAAATATAATGGTTCACTGATCTTGTTTTTATAACTACCTGTGAGTGCATTGGTCTTCTAAATTTGATTGTTTATAACCCTGTTTAGATTCTTGCACCCAATCCTGAAATTATAGCACATCATACGAGAAACATTATAATGCAACATGTATACAATAGGAAAATGTTCAACATTTGTGAGTAAATGAGAAAAATGTGTATTAACCTGTGTATATAGGCGAGTGTTCCAATCATCTTTGTTTGAGACATTGCACTTCAAAAGGTCATTTCTAGTTGGAGCCACACTTGGATTCCCTTTCCAATAAGCATAGGGTACTCTGTCCTTCCATTTAGTTCTTGAGTTGCCTTGTTTTATGTCCTCCAACAAACTTTTCCACGGCCTTATATTGATCTCGGCCCTAACAAAATTAAGTCAAGCCTATGTAAAAGTTTAATTTCCCCACCCAAAAAAAGATTGCTCTTATAAATTTATATTTTTCTCTAGTACTCGGTATATTATTAGATTCAAGAAATAAAATTTTAACCATAAAACGAAGAGGATCATATTTCCCTTTGGAAGTTTGATCCTCTTTATTCAAAACTTGGCCAATGTAATAAGCATGATTGATTTACGTACCAGCCCCAAAAAGACCAATCAGGGAACACAATATCCAAACTCCACCCATCAGAACAGTAACGAAACAATGGAGGTGGGCCCGCATTTGGGCCCCAAAAGTCCTTAGATCGAACGACAGGGCGATCATCACAATCAAACATGAGTTCCAAGTCAGGCAATCTCCCAGGGTACAACCTTAGCAGCTGCAAAATGCCCCACAAGCTGAACATGTCTCTTGTCTGTATAGACTGCCTATACTTCTCTACGTAGGCCTTACCGTCTACGATCACAAGCCTGAAATGTGCGGTTTTGCGGGCCCGCTCCACCATGTCTCTCGTGATTCCTGTGTGCTTCCAGTGCCGTAGATCTTCGTGGATCCAACGGAAGTACGATGGGCATGTTTCGTTTGATGATGATATTGGACGGTCAGGATTGTGTGTTGTTGTTGGGTAGTAGTTTATTGGGCAGGTCTGTGTTTCGTTTCCTTTTGTGCATTTCAGTGGGAATTCTTGCTTCTTTGGTGATTTTTCTGTGGTTCTTATGATTGGTTTGTCAGTGGAAGAAGAACTACCTAAAAATATGGACTGCAAAGCACAAATTTAATAAATTATTGGTTTAGCAACTTTATTCTAAAAAAGTATGGTGGCAATGAAATGAATGAAGATTAATAATTTAAAACAATTAGTCGACCCATGCATCATGACAATATATAATAAAAAAAATTATTTTGTAATGGGTTATAATGTATAATTTATTTTCTAAAATTTATTGAAGAAATTTGTTTTTAAAAGTATTTTCTATCCATCTCTCTCTAGATTTTCTAGTCTTTACAAATATATTATTCTATTATTTTAGATTTTTTTTTGAGAAACTTGGGTGTGATTGATTGATATTATTCTTTTTTGAAATTTTTATATTCTTCAAATTTTTGTTATGGTGTGTTATGTTTTCCTTTATTTTTTGGTACAAATTTTTCATTCTCATAAAAATATTATCATGATAATCAAATCTCATTACAAATTTACAATTAATATTACTTAAATAATTAATAGGAAAATTCAAATATATAGTCATATAAATTGTATTTTGATATAAACTCAAATTCTCAAAAAAAAAACTACCAAAATGTATCAATCAATTTGGACCGATTATAAAATATGGGCTCATACAAATTTGTTTTTCCTCAATTTTCAATCATTTTCTTTTTTCTCTTGTCAACCAAATAGAAGAAGCTACATTTTCTTCATACATTAGTAAAACCCTTTTTATTTCTAAAATCCTTTTTCAACATAGGTAATACCGTAATAGATAAGAACTTTATTAATGAACTAATAATTTATAAATTATGGGAAGAACCAGGAGTATAGCCAGGATTTTTTACTTAAGGAGGTTGAGTTATAGTATTTTTATAAAATTATCAACGTTAATATATTCATAAATTGTCTAGTTCACCATAAACATACAAAATATCCACACACAAATATATATATATATATATATATATATATATTGCATCAAAATTATGTCTACTATGAGTCTTTCATAGAATAAAATTAATCTATTATCATCAAATTCTAAATTCTAAATTTTGTTACAAGCGTCTTAAATTCATCCATTATCATCAAATCATTGAAGAAGAACATTTTGCATTAAAAAAAATTTTGATTGATACAGGTGTCTTAAATTCTGAATGACTAATATCAATTTTCTTAAAGAATACATCAATTGATGAATGGAACTAGTGGGAATCCTTTTACATAAATTATTATTATAATTGGCATGAGTAATGCACTCCTGGTATTATAAACTATCTAAACTCTTTGTTTAAACAGGTGTATATACATAATCCCTTAATAATTAAAGGGAAAAACTTTTGTCCTAGAAATCATGACCACTACATCAACCACTATCTTGATCATGATGTTGTTGATTAAAAAAATTAATCATTCAGTCAGTGCTAAGATGACAAGGATGAGAACTTATGGCAGCACAAGAAGGGCTATTGGGCCGTGGTCTAGTAAAATTTGAACTTAGCCCATTGAATGGACTTGAACCCGAATAGGGTGACGAAAATAGGGAACAAGTTTGATGAGGTGTGATATATTACATATGTAATACTATCATATATCACATAACAAACTTAGGATAGTTTATTATAGATAAAAACTTTATTGTTTAAGTTTCAAGAAATTAAAATTCTTCTCATAAAAAAAAAAAAAAAAAAAAAAAAGAAATTAAAATTCTATTCTACATAAAATTTCAAGAAATTTAACATTTATTTTGATTTTTATCATAATTTTATGTTTTAACCTAGTATAACTTACACACTACCTTCGATAATATTAATAAAATATTTTCTTTCTTTTACATATATATTTTTTAATTAATCCATGAATCATACAAGAATATTACTGCTAGTTAATATAAAATTTTAATAGACGAATACACATAAACTAGACAAACTAAATTTGAGAAAAATTCCAACTTAGAGATTTATTTATTTTTACTCCAAAAAAAAGAGATTTATTTGTTAAAAATATATATAGTATTTGCCTCACTGCAAAGATTAGGTTCATTATTTTTAGGGAATAAAAGTCTCAAATAAAAAAATTTAGGATCTTAGGGTTTGGAAGTTTTTAGGGAATTTTATAGATGAAGAAAATAAGCACAAAGAGTATCGTAATCTTGCTTGTAGGCAATACAATTACACAAGATAAAGAAGGATTTGCAAAGGCAACATTGTAGGCTTGGTGATCGAATTAACAAACCTTTTCTATTGCCAATAAAATTTCTTGTTACCAATATAGAATGGTAGGTCAAATGTGTAAGTTTGCTAAGGCTGATGACAAAAGATTGTAAGGAATAAGAAGAAAGACTTACAGCATCAATCCAGCCTAGAAATACCAAAGCACTGACAAGGAGGAAGAAGAAGAAGATTAAGCTAGCTGTTGTAACTCTCTTCTTTAATGGTCGCCAGCCAGTTCCACTGTGATGCTTGTGAAGCCCTCCATTATAGAACATATTAAGTTGCTTCTCATTATTCCTTTTCATGGCGCTTTTGATGGAAACCTTAAAAGCCAAAAAAGCTTAACCTATGTTACATATCCAGAGAACTTTCATACAAAAAAGCAAGTCCACAGAACTAACCTCAATTCTTAGTCTGCGTCTTAAATATACCCACATGCTATGTGTGATTGTGTGAAGGTGAAACTCCTCAGTCTCTCACACACAAGAACAAACGTACTTACATGAAACTTGTGATTCCTTGATTTTAAATGGATAATTCACGTTTCGTGTCCATGATTTGCTCCCTAATTGCATGCAAATTTCCACCAAAATAAGGACTCTTTTGAGTCTCAGCTTAAGTGGGGACAAAATTGGGAAGTCTGGGACACTTCATCGAAAGTGTTAAATCACTTGCTAGTCCAAAACTATCCCTCACACAGTCATAAAGAGCTCATAAAGTAGTTTACTATTCTGATGGCAGTTCAGTCTTTTTGATGTTGAGTCGCCTCTGATAGCGACTAGCTAATTTAGCCATTGTCATTTACCTAATTAACCAAACTGCTCTCCCCAACACCATAGACTACAACTGAAGTAGCGGTCATATGCAAAAAGGTCAATTCCAATCTCCCTAGCCCATTGGCTTCTTAGCAGAAGATTGTTGACTAGATCTGGTGCATTTGGGTATTTGATAAAACGTTGTATGATTGCGGCTTAGGAACTGAGTTGTACTTATAAATCTTAGTTGAAGTAATGGGTATTCAAAATCCAATTTTGAAGCATTTATTTGCTGTGGGTTTTAGAGAGTTTTTTCGTTGCTGTAGTTTATGTTGGGTTAAGTAGATCATGTTGTAGCTAAATTCTCCCTTTCATATATTCAGTCTTTCTGTTTCAATAAACTCAATCTTCCAAATGTCTTAAGGACTACTTGTGTGGTTGACTGTAGTTCTTTGTTTTAGATTATTTTAATAATATTGAAGTTTATAATAAAAAAAATAAAAAAATAAGAACTCATAAGTTGAAGTGTCATATTATATTAAGGCCATAATTAACCCCGAAGATGTTATTTGCTGAATAAATAATATCAATGTTAATGACAATAACGATAAGTCTAAAATCACAACGAATTTCAATTAGACAACAAATTTCAATGTTGTCTAAGATAACAATTTGTTAATGATGGATAATAAAGTAGTATTAGTGGTGAACCCATATGAGAATTAATAATAACCTTTCAATGAAATTTGTAGACAAAACTATTAGCATTACTTGTGTTAATGGTTGTGTGCCAAAGTGGTTACCAAAATCCCTTTGACAATTGTCATAGGGAGGGGGTGAAGAAAGTTTTTCTTTAGAAATATGTAGGAAAGTAAATAGTTTGACTATCACTATCTTTGAACACTGTGTTTGCATACGGTACCTATTCATTGTATGTTCTTTTCCTATAACACATCTAATTCTACCAAATTAGGTTGATTTTAGGTCAAATTCAACAAATGGTAAATTAGAGCTTTACCTACCGTACAACATTGAATTGTTCTCCCTTGAGAATAGTTTACTTTGTATATTTGGCAGCTTAGGATATAATTGCAGACAGTATTTTACCTCCCAGGCTTAAATAACTCGGTTGAGCTACATTTTATCTTTTCCTTTAAAACAAAGCATAGTGCGACAATCCACTCCCATTAATGTTTAAAAATAACCAGCTCAATTACGAGCTTGGTTATTCATAAACACATGGCATAAAATGATCTAAGAAGGTTATTTGAAAAACTTATGGCCTGTTTGGAAGTTTAGAGAGGGAGGAGAGTAGAGGGGAGTAGTGGGGAAGAGACTAGAGGGGAATGGTTCCCCTCCACCTTGTTTGGATGTTTTTAAAATTAGTAAGGGAGAAGGGAGTAATTAGCCATTCCCTTTGTTTGGATGTTTTAAAAATTAGGATGGAGAGGAGAGGAAATGATTAAAATAGACAAATTTACCCCTATTTGAAAATGGACTTGCAACATTAGTCTATTATTAATTTAGAAATGGTAAATTGAAAAATTTATCTAGCCAATAATTTATCTACTCTACTCTCCCTCCAAATCTCTCCAATTTAAGGGAATTAAAAATGAGGGGTTAGAGGTGGTTGAAACCCTTCCAAACCCCTCCAAACTCCTCCTCCTCCTTCCTTAAAAAACTTCCAAACAAGGTAATTGAATTACTCTCCCTCTCTCTACTCCACTCCCCCTTCTTTTTTAAACTTCCAAACAAGCCATTATAGTTGACCTTGATCTGATGAATGAGTTTTTCATCTGTAAGCTTAAACTATTGAGTTAAAAAGGTATTATTAAGAACTCGATCATAATCTCCCCAGCACTTATCAGAGCTCACAATGAGCATGGACCAAGTGAAAGGGATTCCTGAGATTTAGAGATCACCAAATTATGGGGGCTCAATCTTGTTGTGGGGCTTAATAAAGTGATATCACCCAATTATATAAAATAAGACATGATTTTAGTGTCTTGTTGAAATACATTGACATTGTTATTAACATTGTGCAGATTCTATGCTTGCTTTGTCATAATTTTTATATATATTTTTATATATATATATATATATATTCACCCTATGGAGGAAGGGAATTCATTTGGTGCAATTAAATAAAACACCCCAAAAGTATCTCATTTTGGAATGTAGAATTATTTTTATACTGAACATCAAGTACTCCCACTCAACTCAACAAGGATAAGACCCTGGTTAGCAGGATAACTTGAAGAAACAAATCACCATCCACCATTTTTTTTTTATAGGTAACACATAAAATATTATTAAAAATAAGGCCAACCTGAGTACATTGAGGATGTATTAGCTATCTACCATCTTATAATATAACTATTTTTGTGTAAACTCTCCAGCAAGTTACATGCCCTTAATAAAATTTAGATACAATACCTTAAATACAATACCTTAAGTACGGTACATTAGGTTCTCTAATTGAATTCAAACACTTGTTTGTTTTGAATTTAATTGTTCTTAAAAAGGATAACACTATTCTTATCTTATTGGTCCATGCAACTAAGAATTTGAATTTAATTAAGAAAAACCTAATATAGTGCACTTAAGGGACTGTACCTAAGTTTAATTCTTTATCAAATCAAAATCAGTTTATACTCAATACCCCCATAGTATTGCCGTGTGGAAGATCATTTCCTAAAAACAAGATAAGCCAACCTAAAACGCTTTTGACTTTTTACTTTTAGGGTAAACAATACGTAACCCGTAAAACAATCCATTGAAATATTATTGAACCAAGTGGCATGGCACATGTATAAACGCAAACAGCTTATCAGAATTCTTGCTTCCTTGGGCCCCCAAACCAGGCTGTCAGAGGCGACCCAAATTAGAAAAATAGTCACACTCAGTAAAAAACTATAAAAAAAAAATACTAAAAAATCTGGTGTATTTTTCACTCAAACTATTCATGTGCAGAACATGCTAAGCATCACCAGATTATTACTAATAATTAAGCATTCGATTATTGCAGTAGTATGAACAAATGAATTTTATGATTGGTGTTCATCTCTCTAAACTTAGTCCTTAGTCTATACCAATGTCATTAGCTGAAATTCAAAAAGTTAGCATGGATACAATTGGTGCACTAGGAACAAGTACAAAGTGAAGACTAGAAAAAGGCGTCAAGCAGAATAATGTTTGTTATCTCCAAGTCCAGCATAATGTTTTAACCTTTTTCCTACGACCCTATAAACTGATAAACATTTGTCCAAAAGTCAGTCAAAAGTTTTTCTATAAAAGAAGCCTGCATTTATGATTTGTTGGGTCATCAGGAGGATGGGAGTAATAGATTTTAAAACTTGAGATTTTATAGGAATTTTCATGAGAGGGAATTAGAAGTTGCTTTCTCTTTCCTAGATTTCATTCAGTCTCGAATTCCAAGAGACATTGGGTGTGATAGTCCCTGTTGGTGCCTTAATAGAAATGGTAAATTTGATATTCGGTCTTTTTATAAGAAGCTCAGGGGTACATCTCTATCTAGCTTCCCTTGGAAGGGGATTTGGAAAGTTAAGGTTCCTAAAAGGGTGGCTTTCTTCTTGTGGACCGCAGTCCATGATCGGACTCTTACCTTGGATAATTTGATGCTCCGGGGCCTCCCTTTAGCGAATAGGTGCTGCATGTGCTGCTGTTCGGCAGAATCTATGGACCATCTTCTCATTCACTGTCCTGTAGCTTATTCTTTGCGGGTGCATATGTTACAAGTTTTTGGGATTCAATGGGTCATGCCAGGTTCTGTGGAGAGTTTGGTGTTCTGTTGGAGTAATTGGTTAGGGAAATTTTCTTCGGACATTTGGAATATGGTTCTTGGCTGTCTGATGTGGGTTGTTTGGATGGAAAGAAACCGGCGCTCTTTTGAGGCTATAGAGAAAACGCTTGATCAGTTACATGCTCTCAGCCAAAGTACTCTTTTTGAATGGGCTAGATGCTAGGGCTCCACAAACTGTTCTTCTACTCTAGAGTTTCTTTCTTCCCTTAGAAGTGCCCCTTAAGTTGTTTTTCTTATTTCTATTTGTTTTTGTTTGCTGCTTTATGTGTTCACCATCATGAACACCTTGTATTTTGCTGTTTTTGTTTTTTCTTCATGATTAATATACTTCTTATTACTTATCAAAAAAAAAAGTTTTTCTATAATCAAACTAATCTCTGATAATTTGAATCTATTAAATGTTACCACTCAAAACTAGGCCCCATTGGAACCATTCACCGATGCCATAGACTCGTCTATTGACCTGGGTCGATGACACAGCTTAGCAACAACAAATGAACATCCGCACCATTCATACTCACAAATAAACTGGAAGAGCAGTTGTAACATTGCAAGCAGTGACCTTAGGTTCCCCACGTTTTTGTCTATCTGCTTTCATACTCTGGATGGCCTAAAAGAAAAAAATGTGACTGCAAACTTCCATTTCGCATTGAAGACAGGGTTATGCACTCGCCATTTCATCTAGAACTATTTATCATCTCACCAGCAATTAATTTAGAACAATTTACCATCTCTCACTAATGTGCTAACAGAATTGCAAACTAAGTAGCACATATCTCACCTTACTATCTGAAAATGGAGAAGGCTTCACAGTCCTCCGGTTTCAATAGCCAATTGCTAAAAGGCGGTCTTCCTTTAAAATTTTTTGAAGTCAAGTTGTATTCCTGAGCCCTCTCCTGGAAAGGGATTATTATGTCAAACCAGTTAAAAGATGATAGGTGATATACACCAGTTGATACCAGCTAGCTGAAATCCATTTTTCACATCTTCAGATACAGCAAATCAATAAAAATGCTACCAATACATTTGTTTATTTTTTGTGGGTCTAAATCACCAAGTACATTTACTTGAATTTACATCTCACAATTTTAGGATGCCAGCTTATGGAACCTTCACTTGCCAAAAAATTACATAACTGATCACATGCTTGCTGCTTTTGTCTCTCATTCACACATGCACATTTCACTACTATATTTTTATTAACAAAAGTTTCTTCACAGAATAAACATGTTTTTGTAATTAGGCAACAAAATTATGAATATTGTATCTCTGGCATTCTTAACAAAAGTTACCTCTTTAACATCTTGAGTCTTAAATATGTAGGATAAGTAAAATAATGAGAAAAATTATTGAAATAAATTCAGGTGAAATTTGAAAATCAACTCCTTTTTACACATATCCCCATTGATGCAGCCTAAATGCTTCAACTAACTATATTCCTATAAATATTTATAATCCAGATAAACGAAAAGAGATCGGTACAAAATATAGAGATGTTAGCAAAATTTGAATACAAAAACCTAATTAGTAATTTTGTATTTCAAAAAGTGAGAAGATTGGATTTTAAATTAATAATAAAAATATAAAAAGTTCAAAAGATATTATTTATTTGATATTTAAATATAAGAAAATGTCTCAAATTGTATTGAGCATGGTTTGCCAAAATAACTGAAGACAACATTTTCTTTTTGTTAAAAAATCCTGAAATTACCTCATCATCTAGATAACATAATAGTCAATCAAAAACAGTCAGCAGATCAACATGCAGAAAATTAAAAATATTACCTTGAGTGCTCGATAAGAAATCTCATTGGCTGGATCTTTGGTTTGGCATTCATGTCCTAGTGACAGAAAAATCTCCAATAATCGCTTTCTGTGCAATAATAGTGATGATGGTGATTATGCTATTTCTACAGGTGAATTTTGTTCAAGCATATTATCAACTTACTTGCACAGAGAGGACTCAGTAGATGGAGAAAGTGCTCCTTTGGTAGAGGTGCCTTGCTTTCTTCCAGTGGTTCCAAGAATGACTTCATGCAAACCAGCTTTATTCCAACAAATCGAATACCTGACAATCAAAGCACACAGAAACATTTAGCAACCAAACAATTATAGGATAATGTGAACAACTTTAACTGGTCAAATTTAATTGAAGTACCCGCATGTTAAAGTGCTCAAAGCTGTTTCAGAATGCTGAAACTCCTTTGGTGGTATTGGGGCTGCCCAGAATTGTGGCTGCCAGTGTAGTTAGAGTAATGTTGTCATAAGCCTGCTTATTTTCCATTTTACAGAGATAATGCTCACTTTACAGACCTGGTTCACTTGAAAGGGACTCATTAGCTCACTTGAAAATGGTTGGATTCGATCATATATAGCTCTTTTCAAGCAATCCTCTAATAGAAACTTTTCATGACTGTTAGGGGATCCCCCAATGGTAACAGAAGAAAGGTAAACAGGTTGAAGAAAGTAGGAAAGCAGAGCCCCTGAAATAAGAGAATGAATGACCTTTTTATTTTATTCCCATAATAATAGTGCCCAACAATTTATAAAATTATAGGAAGAAAAACTGTAAACACTTGCCCAAGTGTCTATAACAAGAAAATAGAAAAACAGGTGATACAATCCTACAAACATGTATGCTCATCTAAGACAGCAACAACTACAACAACAAAGCCATAGTCCCAAATTTTTAATGTTGGCTATCAATCCTCAACAGATTAGTCAAGGATATATGCATGTCTTATACGATCCTAAAATTAACACGTTTAACACTGGTACTCACACACACAATCGTACAATTTAGATTATAGGAACTATTAATGATATTAAATGGTATCAAGATACTATTTTTAAATTTAAAGAACATCAAAGCCTTAGTCCCAAAATTTTGGGGTCGGTTATGGATGCTCAACAGACTAATCAAGAAAGCAACATTTATCCTTTTTCCTTGATTCTATTATATTCAAATTCATACTCTCTGTTACCTCTTTAATTGACATGTCTTTTTTATACTTCTATTAAAGTTTTTTTAGGTCTTCCTCTATCTTTTTTCATTCCCTCGACTTGAATTAACTCACTCTTACTCACTAGTGCATAAACCACTCTCCTATGCACATGACCAAAGTCCATTTCAAGTGACTTTCACTCATCTTTTCATCAATAGGGGGTCACGCCTCTCTTTAAGCAAAATAGAAAGCTAATAATTATCTATGCTTGAACAATGGGATCACAGTTAGTTATTAAAGGACAAACCTTGAACTCCCACAACATTCCAACGAGCTATCTTGTCAGAGCAGCTAACTGACAATGTTGTATCACCACGACCAGGCTTTCTTTGAACCGAGCCAATAAGTTTTGGAGCATCACCTGAAAATGAATCCGCTTATACTCTACATTCAGATAAAATAGTTAGTAATAATTCTTCTCGTAGAAAGACGCAATTGCTACAAGTATGTCATAAAACAGAATTCTGTTATGAAAATATCGAAAGCATCGCAAGAAGATGAACAAGGAAACCATGTAATTTGAGAAACTAATAACCAAATGATCAGCCCTCTAAATGTCACAAGGTAGAGGTAGAATGAAGGAACTTTCAACTAATAATGTTGCTCAAAGTTTGACAGTGCCCTCTCTAGTGATATCCTGGTTCTTCTTTTTTTCTCTTTTGGTAAATAGATACATTTGTTTTTCATCATAAAAGAAAACAACAATATAATATTACCACTTTACAGCGTATCTGGTCCACGCTTCTATCTCAAGCTTTTTGAATAGACCTTGGTGTTCCATTTCTCCTCTCCTTCAGGTTCCATTTCTATCTCTACCACACTCCTGAATTTTTGTATTTTTACACTTGCTTAGCTTTCTTCTTTCAACAATACTTCACATCATTGAGCATGGGATACTAACCCTTGTCATGTACTGATAACCTAGACTATTATAAGAAAGTCTAAATTGACTATATAAATATATTTTATATATGTACCTATATAATATACTTATATAAACTTTCATATTATCTAAGTTTGGAAATAAGTGTATAAAATATTGAACTACTATTTTTAACTTATTAATAATGTAAATAGTCATTTAATTTGTAGAAAAAATATATATAATTTCTAATGATATAAGTTTAATGAATCTAGGTTTTGTAAGTTTATTTTCCAAGAAAAAAAAACAAGTTTTGTAAATTTAAAAAATGAAAATTAATCTATTTAATTATCTCAAATATAGTTTATTTATTAATCATAAGCATACATTTACGAAGAGATAAAAAATTGCACTTGTAGTACTTACTTTACACTACCCTATAATCCATGGCATTCACAAACACTTATTTTGAGAAACTAATAACCAAATGATCAGCCCTCTAAATGTCACAAGGTTGACTAAGGCAATTTTTATTTAACTAGAATATAAACAATTTTTATTTAAAATCTTTAAAAAAATACCAAATTACTAATTAAATTTTGTCATATTTGTCAGAATTTCAAGAGATTGTCCTTATTTATTTAATTTTTGCTTATTCTGTCACACTTTTTAAAGTTTTCACATGAGAATCATAGGTTGAAATTAGACATTTAATAACTAAAATTGAGTAAATTGCATTTTGTTGTCACTCAAATATGTGGTTTGTTTAATTTTGGACCCTCAATTTTAAATGTTTGATTTTAGTCCTTTAAAATTTTAAAATATTGCAATTTTGTCCCTTCCATCTATTAATTTATTTTGTTACATGACTAATGAAATGTTGAGAACTCCATATATATATATATATATATATATATTGAAGATATTTGACTTTTGGTTGACCTCATAATAATGTGACAAATAAGCTTTTGAGACTTTACAACTTTATGAATCATTATCCTAACTAGCATGTAACCCATGCAAACACATTGATGCATTTAAAATTAAACACAATTTTTATTATAAAATATAAATAATTAGTCAAATTATTAAAAACAAATTAGCATGTAACACATCCATACGTATAGATACATTTAAAATTAAACACAATTTTTTTATAAATAATTAGTCTTTTTTTTTTAAGTAAATGTAATTAGTCACGTATTAAAATTCTTACCTAAATTTAATACAACCTATGATCATTTTTTTTCCTAATTTTTAATAAGATAAAACATGTGGTGATTTTTATTAAATATAAGTGATTGGTTAAAAAAAAATGAAAAATTACATTTTGCCCACGTCGTGTGGTTTTTCTATTCGTTAGATCAGGGCATTGCCCAAGTAGCACCGTCCCTTCAATAATCAATTGATTTTACAAAATACCTATAAACAAATTAGCATTTAGCTGTTCTATTAGAGGTTTGAAGGAACATTTTTCTTCTTCTGCAGGAATAACGATGCTATAAATTTGCTGAAGCGGTTGCTAAATTGTTTCACTTGTGATGGAAGAAGAGGATATTGGACCCTAAGGTTGTCAATTAATTTGGAGCACACCGGGTATCCCAATGAGAGCCTTTACAGTAGCTGAAGATGGTTAGAAAAATGGAGATAAATCGGACAAAAGAGTAATTAACGTTAATCTTTATAAATTATAATATTATGTTTGCCACCACCTATTTAAATTGACTTTTGTAAGTTCATAAGAACATGCATTTTGATTGAATCGTTACTAAGGAGTTCCTTTCAAAATAAAAAAAGCTAGGGAGTTGGGTTAATAAAAATGGTCGGGCTGATGGGTTCACGATGGGCCAATGGTTTTCAGGTGGATGGGCTATGCGATTTTCAGGTGGTGTTTTTTGGGTTTTTGAGTTGCTATGTTTGTATTGATGGTGTTTGTATCGATTGTGTTTTCTGAGTTGCTGGGTTTCTCGGCGGCAGTTGGTTGCTGGGTTTGTCTCGGTGGGTCTCGGAGATTTGGGTTTTTTTTGGTGGATCTCGATCTTGAAGAGTTGCTGGGTTTTTCTCGGCGGCAATGACTATAATGGTGGATTTCTTGGTGGATTGTTTGGGTTTTTTTTGGGAGGTGGCTTTTAATTGTAATGGTGATTGTTGTGGCTGGCTGTGTTGCTCTATTTTTAATGGGTTTAGATTTTAATTTTTGGGTTTGTGTTCTTAGATCTGGGTTTGTGTTATTGTTCAAGACATACTTAGATCTCAATTCATGTAATTTTTAGTTTTTAATTCTGTTTTTAATTTTTTTTATTTAGTTAAAATTAATAAATTAATTTTTTTAATTTAGATGCTGACGTGGCAATTTTTAATGCCAAAAAACATTTTTTATTATTAATTTAGGCCACGTGGACATTAATTTATTATTATTTATTCTTGCCGTTTGCCACGTCAGCTTTCTCCGTTTCTGATGTAACGGCAGGGACCAAAACGAGAAGCATTTTTCAGGATAGGGACTAAAAGCGGTAAAAATAAAATGTAGGGACTAAAATGGGAATCGCCTGAAAATGTAGGGACTAAAAGTGGCTTTTCGCCTATAATATATTTACCCGTCGAAAGTGTTTCTCAAAACAAACCCGGACAAATTAGCAACTTCAATGACAGCTGCCCTTCACCTGATACAAGAAAGTTAGGTTTTAATTTTTACAAAATCTAACTTTTAGACCTTCTTTTCCCTTAATTTTTTAGTTTTTTTATGTTTTGAGATGAGAGAGATATAAAAGGATAATGAAAATACAAATTTATCCTTATTTTTAACAGATGTGGGTAACGGAAGACAAACAGAGCTAACCTCAAGTGGGTAAAATGTCAATTTTTAAAACACAGTAGACAAAGTGTTTTTCAAACAAACTACAGGTGGGTAAATTGTAATTTCCTAAAAAAAAATTATAGTTCATTAATTTAGATTCTTAGTATTTTGCACTTATTAACTCATTTGGCACAAAGATTAAAAATCTTAAGCGGACACATGATGCAAACTTAAGTGAATAATTATAGTGTGGTTCAGTTCATTAATTTAGACACATTGCACAAAATTGAATTCTAATTTCAAATTCTAACTAAACTTTCTCTAAGCTTTACCTATTAATATATATATAGGTTTTTAATTAAAATTTAATTATATTTGATATTTAAAACCTCTATTAGAATCTTAGTTCATTATATTTTTAAAAATGGTAGAATGTGTATATATATAAAATAAAAAATGTGTAAGAGGGATGGCAGAACTTATGCGCCCAGAGTAATACGAAGGGAGATGGACGCTAATGTGATTCCTAGTAGGGATTAGGGGATTCAATCCTAAGTCTTGTTGGCCCAAAACCTAATGGTAGAATATATGGTTTCATGTATAAACAAATTCATAATAAATATCTTCTCAAAAAAAAATCATAATAAATACTTAATGCTTGAATATACCATATAGAAACACAAATATAATAAATACCTATTAATAATTATCATAATTGTAGAATTTCATATTTATACAAAACATAAAAGAAATAAAAAAATAATATTACGTTAAGGGATGGATTCTAGTGAATTCCACAAAATCTTCTAAAAAAGTTAATAAATTAACTCCATAAAAGTTACATATTTTTTAAAGAAAAATATTATGTCCACAACATTTTTATAACACTTTCATAACAAATTTTAAGTGATAGGTTGTTATTAACTACTACGTGTTAACTATTACATGTAGGCAAAAAAGTAGTTTAAGTTACGGATTCAAATTAGAGCCAAAAACAACTTCAACCTATAATTTGTTGTGAAAATGTTGTAGATGTAACACTTCTCTTTTTTAAATGACTAATTTTTTAGAAATACGATATTTGTAACATTTTTACATCATTTTCACAATAAATTCTAAGTAACAAGTTGTTACTAGAACATTAACAACTTATGGATTAAGATTTATTGTGAAAATATTGTAGATTTGCCAACTGTCCTAAATTTTTTTTTTATTAGATGCTATGACAAATAATAAATTATTGTCCACATCATTGTGTCTACCTCTACTGAAATTATCACCACTCGTCTCTCCCCTCAGTTTATATATCTTATATTTTTACTTTGTACTTGTCGACAAATTACTCACAAATATGACGGTGAGTGTGACAATTAAAGTGAAATCTTCAAAATACCGGATTTATTTTTTACATTTAGCATTACTTTTGGAACATTTCAGTTAGTTGTTAAGTTTGTAAAACTATTTAGCAATCTAGCATTTTGAGACTCTAAAACTCGAGTTTAATGTAGAACTGGAGTCTCTTAGACTTGAGTTGCAAATGATGGTAAGCTAATGTGAAATAAAAAATACACGTGGAACTTGAGTATTTTCTTGAACTCTTCAAGTTCACGTTCTTCTTTAAGTTCAGATTCCTCTTTTGCAGATCTGATTTTCTTCAGGTTCTTCTTCTTCTTCAGATCCGGTTATCTTCGGATCTTCTTTAGATCTAGATCTTCTTCTCTTCATCTCCTTCTCCTTCTCCTTCTTCAGATCTAGTTCTATGGAACTTGAGTCTGTTCAACTCAAGTTCCACGTAGATAAATTGTTCTACGCCAGCTGTGAAATTCGAGTTTTAGAAGCTCGATTTTTGTCACCGAACTCAAATTTCTAAAACTCGAGATGCTAGTTTACAAAATAGTTTCAAAAAAGTACTTACTATTGAAAATGTCTCAAGAATCGAGCTAAATTGCAAATTTCCTCTTCCAACCAAACACATGGAGATGGAGATGGAGCTACTCTTCTTATTGTAGCCTTTTCAGATCATATGCAATACTTCCCTATGGAGACCGGCAACGATGATGGAGGATCATGCGCACTTTTCACCAAAAGACCTCATCAGTGCTAATTGGATAGCGAAAATTCATCTTAAACACTTTATACTTCTCCCCATTTTATTTTATTTTATTTTATTCCAATCTATTTCTACGTCCCAAAACAATATATGTTAACTCTATCAAAAACCCATCCCAAAACAATATATAAGGACAAAAGTTTATCAAATCCACCAAACCAAGGGAAAAAAACAATTTTGATGATAAAATACTAAAATAAAATGTTTTGAAGCTTTTCAAAACTAGATGTACACATTCCACTTCTTTGACGGTGAGGAAAAGATTTTTTCAATAGAGGAGAGAGGAGGTGGAGGTAAAAATTCGGGATCTAATGCAATACCTAAAGAGCATCTCCAATAGATTAGCTAAATCTATTTTTTGGAGAGCGAACCCTAAAAATCAGCTCTAACAGATTCTCTAAATGCAAAAATTTTCCAAATATTTTTTGAAGTTGCTATATTGGTTCTCTTGATATAGAAAACAATGTAGCAACTCCATAAGCTTATTTTATCTTAAAAAAACCACCCAGCCATATTAAATAACTATTCTTTCTCTCTCATCAAAACTTTTTTCCTTCTTTCCATTGTGCTCTTGGTTTCTCTCCAGAATACATCAACACAGCTCTCTCTCTTCAGAAAATCTTCTCTCACAAAATCAACCCATCATTGCTACTCTCTCTCACAAAACGATTCTCTCTCACAAAACGACCTGCACTGTGGCTTTCAATCGAAGTTCAATCAACCACCTGTGACGAAGAATGGAGTTCTAAAAACATTGGCTCAACCTTGAATATTGGTACCCAAAATTTTGATTTTATAGGGTTTTTGTCATGTTTGAATTTATTAGTTTATTGTACGAGTTGATGATTTGGTGGTTTTGAATGATTTGCTATTGTTCTTCACCACTATCTGGGTTTAGGTTTTGGGTTTTTGGGTCTTTTCTCTCTATCTCTCTTTCACTCTATTTCTTGATCTTATCTCCATTTTTCTATTTAATTAATCTTATTAGTGTCAATAAACTAATCTGATTCCCTTAGAGTTTCTTATTTTCTAATAAAAATTTTGGTCTCATCTCTATTGCACACCAACTGTTCGATAGAGAAGACATAGGTATGTTTAAGAACTGATATGGAAGGCTTTTTTTTTATAAAACATGAATTTTTTTTTTCCTAATATACTTAATAAGTGGAGCACGGGCAACAAAGTATTTTTCTAATGCTTTGTTTTTATTAAATTTCATTGCGTTTCATTTCAATTGTATTTGTATATTTGCATTGCTTATATAGAGGCTTATATTTGTACATTTGCATTGCTTATCAGAGCAACTTTTTATTTGTTATTGAATACTGGTCATAAAATTTGAGATATAGAATTGTCTTTGAAACATTTATATTTTAGTATTGGACTATTGGATGCATTGATAGATTACTACATAAGCTGCATTCTTGTTGATCAATTGGATTGATAATCTCGACATCCTATGTTTAACTTTGGCATTTGTTGATGGTTTTAATACAAAGTGGTTGTAACTTTGAATTCTAGTTTCTTGAGATATCTACTTACACTTGGGGTATGCTTCTTAGAGTGATTTGCTCTATTTAACCTTTCCATATTAGAGATGTTGGTTGACTTGGTTTCTGCAGTAGCTGTTGGGTCTAAACATTGAAAGGAGTTGCTGTCATTTAATTTTTCCATATTAGAGGTGCTAATTTAATCTTTCCATATTAGAGGTGCTACTTGACCAAAGAATGGCATATGCCTTCTCTAAGTGTATAATCTATCCTAAACATAACATCTAATATGTGAATATTGCATGGTTTTTTAAATATCAATATGTGAATTATTCACACATGCTGCAATAATTGTGTGTATTTTTGGTGGCAGCAACTTGGGAAATTTGTTCCATGGGTCGTAATACAAATTATGAACGTAATATGCTTCTAAATGACTGATTCTGATGATGATTTTGAGATAATTGCGCTTCTTGCATTGGAAGAAGAACGATTAGAAATAGAGAGGGCATCAACATCACATCGTGGTTCTGTTCCAGGCCATAGGTTCATCCAATGTGATCACGAGCAAGGCCACCAAAGACTTTCCAAAGACTATTTTGCAAAATCACCAGTATATCCTCCTAACATATTTTAGAGGAGGTTTTGAATGAGTCGTTCTCTTTTTCTACGTATTAAATCTAATCTAGAAGAGAAAGATGAATATTTTGTTCAAAAAAGAAATGTTGTCGGAGTGCTTGGTTTGTCTTCCCTTCAAAAGATGACTGCCACACTAAGGATGCTTGCATATGGAGTAGCGGCAGATTTTACAGATGAATATGTGAGAATTGGAGAAAGCACTGCAATAGAGAGTCTCAAAAAATTTGTTGAAGCCATAGTCGATATTTATTCTACAGAGTACTTGAGGTCACCAAATAGCAATGACATTGCTAGGTTGCTAAGACTTGGTGAAAGGTGTGGATTTCCAGGGATGCTAGGGAGCATTGACTGCATGCACTGGAAATGGAAGAATTGCCCATCGGGGTGGAAAGGTCAGTATACTGGTCATAGTCGTGAGCCAACGATTATTTTGGAAGCAATAGCATCATATGATCTTTGGATATGGCATGCATTTTTTGGGTTACCTGGGTCTCATAATGACATCAACGTGCTACAACATTCTTTTATATTTACCAAGCTCGCTCAAGGCCATGCACCTTCGATGAATTACTTAATCAATGGTCATGATTATATAATGGGATACTATCTTGCTGATGGTATATATCCTCCATGGTCCACTTTTGTAAAGAGAATCCCAGCTCCCCAAGGTAGAAAGAGAAGTCTTTTTGCTACAACTCAGGAGTCAACAAGAAAGGATGTAGAGCGTGCATTTGGAGTACTTCACGCACGATTTGCAATTGTTCATGGGCCTACACATCTTTGGAGAACAGAGGCTCTTGATTACATTATGAAGGCATGCATAATATTGCATAACATGATAATTGAAGATGAACGTGATGCCAATGGAGCAGAAGACTTTGATTATGAATAAGTGCCTGAAAGCATCCCTACAATAGTGTCCCACGAGCCTACAGAAGAATTTAGTCAATTTACGGCATTCATTGCAGCCCATGAAAAAATTAGAAATAGAGAAACTCATTCTAAACTTCAATCGGATCACGTTGAGCACTTGTGGCAACGATATAGCGAGTTGTAGGATCATCTAATTTTAAGTTTTATGCTCACATTAATTTTTATGTCTTTAGTCTTTATTGTAATTTGAAATTTCTCTTCATTTATGTTAGTCTTATACAGGTAAAATTCAATGTAAGTTGAAATTTATCAAATCTATGTTAATCTTGAAATTTCTCAAGCCTTTTTGAAAAATATGACTATTGAGAAATATTACCATTTGAAAAAATATGACCCTTAAAAAAAAGGCTATTAAGAAAATATAATTGTTGGAAAATTTGAAAATGTTACTGTTGGGAAATTTAAAAATATAGCTATTAGGAATTTGAAAAATATAGATGTTGGTAATGAATAAAGAAAGATTAAAAAAGATTAAAGAAATATTAAAGAAAAAATAAAAAAAGAATAAAGAAATAATATTTAAATGAAATGGAGAAATGATAGAGAATCTGTTAAAAAATGTATTTCAAAAAGTAGGTATATAAAAGGCAAACATCACCATTCACCCTCCAAATAATACAAAATTTTAGATAAGCTATTAGAAATGCTCTAATAAATCTTCATGGCACTTTATTTCAAATTGACAGGACATTAAATTCATAAAAGACCATTTTACCCCCTAAAATTTTCAGAGCCCACTTGTTTGTGTTGAGTCCAAATATGATGATTTAAGTGTACGTTTGGCATTAATTATTTTTGCTAGCTTATTTTACTATTCAGCTTATTTTTGCTATTATTCATGGGTCCCATTGCACTTTTTCGTACTATTCATAGGCCCCACTATATAATTTCAGCTAACTTTTACCTTTGTCTATAATACTTTCAGCAAAAAGTTTTCAGTTTCAGCTAAATAAGCTGTTCCCAAACGGACACTAAGAGCTAAAATTCTAGAATTATGACCTATTTTGATTAACAGTCAAATGAACTCTAAAATTCGATTCTCAAAAAAAAAAAAAAAAAACTCCAAAATTCACTTGACAATCAAATTTCATCTAATTACGACCAAATCCATCTTCCTAAACTATTTGACCAAGGTTTGATGGCAATTTAACCAAAATTTTGATCTTCAGATCATCACAAATTTAAGCCCATGCGAAAGATCATGAAATTTCCTATAAAATGATTTCTTAGAAGCCCAAATTGGAATTGAGACGAGCAATATATCACAAAAATATTGAGAAACTAGCCAAAATTCTTAACCATTTTTTAGAGTGCATCATAAAGTTTGATTATGGTTTAATCGTCATTAAATCATAATCAGACAGCATTGAGTTGGTACCAAAACAAAAAAGTGTCGTTAGAAAAATTTAGTGATAAAATTTGATTTGGCATGCTTAGAGTACAAAATTTCACACAAGGGTTGTACCTCAATTGGCACTTCCTAGTAGTGTATATGGTTAGAATCTCCCCTCCGCCACTAAATTATAGTATTGTAAAAAAAAAAAATTATTATTTTTCTTTGTTGAGTGTCATTTAACCTCAAAATGCCATAAGTCATTTTTAGAACTTCACACAAACACACATGACAAATCACAAGCTTTGATTATGAACTTTTCTAATTTCTTATAAAGAAAGGAATTCATCAAAATCACAAAAAATGTGTATAATTCTGATGAACAAGTTATTTTAAGAAATTGACGTTAGTTTAACTCTACTGGTAATAAGAGTAATCATTATAGAGTACTGGATGTCATAGATTACAATTGCATTATGGTCTTCTCCATGCAACTCCACTGGTGTTATATGTTGGGTTAAAATGAATTGACCCCTTAGCAAATTAATTAATTACCCAAGTTAATTAATTAGTCAAATTATATGCAATAGCGTGGTAGCACAAACAAATCACCAAATAACTAAATGCAGTGGAAATTAAATTTGACACAGGTGATTTGTTTACGAATGGAGAAAACCAGCAAGGCAAAACCCCACCGGGTGAATTTAAGCTCACCACTTACGAGAATCCACTATTATCAATCATAAGCGGTTAAAAGTAAAAGGAATCCCAGTACCCAATACCAACCTACAGTTGAACTCTTACCCCAATACCCAATTGGACTTGTATTGTAGCGGGAATCTCTTCGTTCAATCACGAATCCCAGTATGTGACTAACCAATGATGCACGGATCCTAGTATGTGACTAACACACCAACTTTAGGAAGATTGTTGGCTGCAAAGTTTTTTAGTTCATTAACAATGAAGATCAGGAAGCTCTTTGGTCACAAAACCCTTGGCGTAAAGACGTAGTAGCTTCTATAGAGAATATGATGAACTAGAGCAATTTCTGCTTCCGGTCACAATATGCATGGATTATTCTTTTGCAACACCTTGCATCACCTTGTGACGACTCTTAAAATAATCCTTATATATGTCTAGGGTTGTGAGAAAAGAAAACCTACACAAATACTCAAGGATATGTGTGTAATCAGATCTGAAAAACCTGATTTTGTAATTCTCGACAGATACAGCTTGTGTCGAGCTTCAGCAGTAATTCTTGATAGAAAGGATACTGTCGAGTTTTAATGAACAGCACTTCATTCACTTGTTTCTTGGTTAGATTTGCATGGCTTCAATACTAAACTTGAACACTTGTTTCTTAAAGTACTAAACCCATCCTAGATCTACCCAATTACAAGTAAAGTGCGTTTTGTCAAAAGATTAGCCAATTATATAATTATGTCCCTAACAATCTCCCCATTTGGCAATCTATGACAAAACCACAACAAACAAATGAATCATGAGAGGAGTCTTAAATCGCTAAACTTATAATCACTTGTTGAAATACAAATTAAATTTAACCCTAACATAAACTTTTGAAAAACTTTACAAGAAGAGAGTTCATGGCATGGTAGACTTTTACAACCTGTCTTTCTGAAACACTTAAACAAAACTCATCAAGGCATTATGTGTGAAATGGAAATAAAGATTGCATACATAAAGAAATATGTGTATAAAGAGAGAAAAGAAACAACACATGTAGAGATAGGTGAAGAAAAACATACATCATCATATATATGAAAAGAGAAGTACAATGTAAGTCATAAATAAATGGTCACAAGACCAGTATACAAGACGCTAATGTAAAGAAAAAAAAGAAAAAATACATGTAAACCTCACTACATCCCTCAAGATCTATAAACACTCCCCCTAACAAAAATGTCCTATACTAACTCTCCCCTTAAGTACAAGACTACTCTCAAAGCCAAAACTTCTCCCCTTTTTTGTCATGAATGACAAAGGGTAAGTCACTGAGAAGTCGTCATCTCGCTATCACTGGAAGAGCTAGCATCATCCTCATCCTCATCATCATCATCATCATAAAAGAAAACAACAATATAATATTACCACTTTACAGCGTATCTGGGACTTACCACCCATACTCTTCTACTTCACTAAAGTAATATAAAAGTTGTAATACAGGATGAAAATGGCAATCCTAAGTTTGATTTGAATCACAATGATTACTACAAAACAGCCACACATTTATCCACAATAAAATAGATACAATGTAAAAGAAGCAACAGCCAAGAATTCGCTAAGACTAGATTTGAGGTAACATGAATAACCCAAACAAGAGGTAACATCCAAGTGAGTTAAGAAGAGTTCGATGAGAAAGAGGAAAAAAGGAGAGGATAACTAAAATACTAATCTCACCATTATTCTTTACCGAATCCTCCAAGGGTTCAATTGTGGAATTGTAAAGATCACCCAAACATGATTGTGAACCCCTTTCTCTTGGCAGGTTAGTTTTAAGAGGAGACAATGGACAATCAAGTGATGCAGCCCCACCTACAGGAAACAAGAGAAAAATAGTATAACCAGAAACAAAGCGTGTCTGAAGAGTTTGGTAAAGTTTTAGTTAATGCATTAACCAAAAAGAAAGAATTTTTCTATATGTCAGAATTAAAAACAAAACAAATAAAAAATCACTAAGAATTACATGGTAGTTGTGATATGTAGAGGTGTAATTGCCAGCCTGGTTTCATTTTGTATTTTCCTTGGCCTAGATTATCTGCGTCTAATTGAAAGGACAAGCTGTCGATATCACCACCTTGCAATATTGTGCTTCCATCAATATGATTTTGCTTATTATAAAATTGAGTAAGACATTGAATCTGTGCATAGAAAAACCTGGTGCCATAGACATAAGAAAAAGAAATCCTTAAAACCCCAATACAAGTACCTTAAAAACTAAAAAGAAATTTCAGCTTTACTTCTTACACAACCTCTAAATTGTAAAAATTCACAGCAGAGAGCCCACAAGAACAAAAGTCCATTACACAATAAAGTAAGTACAAAACAGGCGCAGTTGGGGTCAGTTGCCCATAGGTATACTGGCTAGATGTGAGAACAAACTCCGAAAAGGCTCTTCTTTAGAAAGGTTCCATACGTTATCAAACAGTAAAAAGTATAACAATCTTCGATTATGCAATATTAATTTATTTTTCAAATGTAATGTATGACAATTGGTTAAAACAAAACAAAGCCTTTGTTGCAAAACCATAGTATCATCTAAAATTGTAAAAAGTTCCAAAGCAGAGAGCCCAAAAGTTGGAAGTCCATTACTACACAATAACTAACAATCTTCAATTATGCAATATATTAATTCATTGTCAAATGTAAAAGGTAATGGCATATGGTAAGAACAAAAACAAAGCTTTAGTTTAGTTTCTTCCGCAAATAGTAAAAAATGCAAACAGCACAATATAGTACAATGAACATGGTACAATAAAACTAATGAAGCAGCAATCAAACAAGTGCAAGTGCAAGTAGTAAAAGAGAGATAGTGTACCTGAGCAAAGCTCTGCGTGCAATAATTTCAGCGTGGGAGTCATTGAGAATATCACCACGAGGGCTCAAGAGAGAGCGGCCAATACACTTTGTCCCAGTTCCCAATGCCACAACTTCCAACTCATCTGAAAATCAAATCACCACATAACATAAGAAATTCGAACACTTTGACAAAAATGGAAAAACTCTGTTTTGGTTTGTTAATTGTGAGAAAGCAAAAGGGCTACCTTGAGAAGGAGAGGAGAGGAGAAAAGCAGCCAAGACAGTGACTTCGCGTCCCTGAGGCTTTCCTTTCTTTGGGAGAGACTTGTATACAGACAACACTTTGTCTGAAACTTTCTCTCCCCACTTCTTCTCTGCCTCTGCCTCTGCCATCAAACTTCAAAGCTCAAAGCAAAATCCAGAACTGTCTCATTTTCTCAAACGTATGAGATTTTCCTATTACCCAGATGATGATTGTAAAGAACTTCATTTTGGGCTAGACCAGGTCTTGTCAAGCACAAGGTCGAGCCCATTATCAAATACCATCTTACGAGGAGAGCCCGAACCATCTTGGGCTAGACCAGGTCTTCAAATTTTGTTCTAATGATTTTAACCTTGGGTTTCCTAGTTTTATTCAACAGCATGTTTGTATTAATAAATTGCGTTTTCTTTTTTAAAAATAATTAAATTCAATCATTTAATTCATTAGTCAATACAATTACATAATTACAATTACATAATTGAATTAATGTGTCATTATCTTGTATGGATTGAAGATGTACCTAAATTTTTTAGTGATAACTTGAGAAAAGATAAAGAGTTATGTAACTGATAGTAATCTATTTAATGAAATCTCAATTTTTCCCAAAAAAAAAAAATATGCACTAGTTGGATTGGGTAGATTAAGGTTAAATTTTCAACCAAATAGCTCTTTTTTTTCTTTTTTTTCTTTTTGATTGGAACCAAATAGCTATTTTGACAAGTTAGAAATTTTCCAAACTATTATTTAACCACCAAAATCTACAACTAGTATGTCAATTGAAATATAGCTAGTTTCGATCCAATGAATTGGGTAGGTCAACAAGATACATTTGTTTAGATTGGACATTCTCTAACTAGACCATATATAGACTAGAACTTTTTAATGGATCTTTTGGATGGGCATGTTTCAAATAGTTTTTTTTTAAAAGAAAAATAATAACAAATACCAAAAAAATTAACACCAAAGCTTTTATTTATATATATATATATATGTGTGTGTGTGTGTGTGTAAGGACACGTTTTGCTTCCCAAGCCCAAAAAATGAAAAAGACAAAGGCCCAAAGAGCCCAATACAATGAATTTGTAAAGAGTGTGCTAGAAACTAGATTTCAATGAGTTGGACAACAATCACAGTAAGTTAAATAATGCTAGAAAATAAGAATAAACGATTTTAGGCAAGGAAAATCCTCCTCGGCAAAGTCCGAGAAAAGCAGATCTTATATATTTCTCTTAGACTTAAGGATAATTACAGTTCTTGAGTGTACAGTGTTTTTTCTTTCTTCTCCAGATTCTCTGATGTCCCCCTGTAATGGGATTTTTCTTCTTTATATTTCCCTTCTTTATATTTCCCTTCTTTACTTCATCTCAGCCCTCCACGTGTAGATCAAATTGCTGGTTCTGATTCTTGTTCCATCAGCCCCTTCCTAAAGTTTTTGTGGGTAACTGTAAGACTGAATGTTATTATTCAGGTATCACCTCCACATTAATGTGGCCAAAGAATTAGCTGCAGAGCATTTAATGCGGAGGTAGCAGCTTTCCCCTAGATATTTCTCAGCTTTCCTTTGTCTTATTCCCTTTTAGTGCTTATCCTTACCAGTATGATCGTCTGGTGTGTTGTTCTTGATGAAAGGTCAGACCGTTGACCTCTACTCTGCTTAGCCGAGGAGGTGTTTCTCCTCTGACTACAATCTCAATCCTTTACGATCAGACTTCTTCCATAGCTCACCAATTTGTATGTCCTCGTTAGTGTCTACTTGTTCTCGGATGACTTAATGTCTTCGGACACGGCACATGGCCTAATATCCATCTTTGGGCCCTTTATCCCTACAATATATATATATATATATATATATTTATATATATATTCAAAAGATTCAACCTACACATCAATCTAACTTATCATTTTAATGGGTAAAAATTGTCCAACATGTGCCATCATCTACACTAACACCACATGGGTTAGCCAATTATGCTGATTTTTTTTGTCAATTCAAGGTTGAATTTAATTGGAGAATCTAACATACAATACCTAAAAAATTGTATACATATAATAATTCATATTTTAGTGTGGGAAAATACACTGACTCCGTTTAACATGGCTATATCACTAGTCATATCCTATAATTCAAATTTTATCAAGAAACTAAAAGTATGCATGCTCGACAAGCCGACACTTTTAGAGTAAATGTCAATTGTAGTTAAAGTGGTGTTTGTCTGGGCATGATTTATGAAGAAAATTAAGAGGACCAATTTAAGAAAAAACTTTACAAGGTTCAAAGTAACTTTTCAAATTGTTTACCAAAAAAAAAAGTAACTTTTCAAATGGCGACTATACACTATAGTTTTTACCTTTGACAACAATAGTAGAGAAGCAACACTTTCTAAACGTCTCTTGCATGTTCATATAAAGAAAATTACAAGAGTAAAACATGAAAAGCACATAAAATGATAAAATAACTAGTGAATCAGTGATGAGTTTGTTGTCTATATATATACAATTCATCTCTTCTCATGAGCATCTTGAAATTAGGTTAGGAAGAGGAAGAACCAAAAAAGAGAAATAGTAGATTTGAAAAATAAAAGGTGGATTAATAATTGAATTAGCACGTACAAAGTGGATTATAGATCATAATTAATATCTTAAATTAAGAACAAAAAGAAGCTCACCAAGCATTGTAAGACACACCACCTTTACGACTTATGAGGCATCAAATAAGATACAAAAATCCAAAGAAGCCCCATTCATGGCCCGCAACGCACATGTTGATTCTCCTAAGCTCTCCGGCCAGTTGGTGGTCACTACTCACCAGCACACAAATCTGCATGAATGCGAAGCGGCCAAACATTGGGTCCCCTCACATGGTGACCGCCCTATAATTACAAAAATCCTTCTTGTGAAAAGAGCAGATGGTCATTGCTTGTAGTAACACAAGGCATGCTTTATGATTTTTAACTGATTGAAAGAGATAGGGCCTTGTAAAGACTGAAATGGTGTCCATTCAGCAGAAAGCCTGTTAATCCCATGACAAAGGCAGGACTGGACCTGCTTAGCTTGATCGCCACGCCTACCTCGGACGGTGATCCTGGAGACTGGCCTACCTCGGACAGTGATCCCGAAGACCAACGTCAGTCAAACCATGTCGATGATTTAGTGGCCGAAGACTTATGATTGCCGATCTTCATATTAGTATTTGAGCAAAATTCACCTAAAATGAGTGTTCATCAAATGTACATTTTATTCCATTATCAACATTTATTGCACCTCACCATATGATAGTCACATTAAATGCGAGTGAACCTATTCTATTTGCCTATTGTTTTTTATGTTGAAATCCTAGCATATGTGCACTCAACCAAGCTGGAGGGACAACTTACTGAAAAAGTCTATCACCTAATTATGAGCAGGAATTCCTACCAAATGCACACCCCTTTCTTGCCCTATAAAATACCACATCACTATTCAAAAAATGTGTGTGTGCGCATGCACTAGAAATGCCATTTCTCTGTAATTTTCCTTTACTAACTTGATCTTCGAAGCCTCCTCAGGCAAACTCACTAGTTGGCCTTAACGAAGCATAGGCCTCTCTGTTCATAGCATATCGCTTAATAGGTTATAAAGGTCTAATTGAGCATAGCCCTAATAGAAGCCTTCGCGGTAGTTTCTCTTCTTCTTATTTGCCCACTAACAATAATATTTTCTAGTTACAACAATTTTTTTGTAAGAAAGAAAGTACTTGAACTCCAAAATTTTAAAAATAATAACAGTGCTTAGTAATCATTAATTAAGGCCGTCTCAAATTGATCAATTGTCTCTCTAATGATTGAGAAGTGCATGTCAACTAACTCTTGACTGAGTCTCGATCAATCTAGAATCAAGAGTTTTGATTCTAACTAGGCTCATTAAGTTGGTTGTTTAAGTGGGATTTTGTGTCATGGATGCAAAACCATATAGGGGCACATAAAAGTTGATGAAAAATAGGTTTTTGGAGAGCTTGAGTCTTACCACATTGAAAGCAAACCCTAAAACTCTCTATTCACCACTACAAAGAGATCAACAAGTGATTTGAAGATCAGTTCTTCAAGTTTGCTATCAAGGTTGAAGCCATGGTACCTTCCATGTTCGTTACAGTTGATAAGAATCTTCAAGGCGGTCCTTGAAGTCACGAATGCGATTCATATAAAGAATTCCAAATTAGAAGAGTTCAAGGAGCGTGGAGCTAGGGTTGTCCAAACCCAACCGCCACCTAACAAGATTATCCGACCCGACACCACTTGAACCAAAATTAACTCGATCCAAACAGAGAGGCGGTCGGCAGAGAGTCTCTGGCATTAGCAATCGATGTGAGCAGGTCAAGTGGTAGGGTTAGAGGTTTGAAACCCAATGGAAATCAAACCAATCGATATATCTTGTAGAAAACTGTCATTTTTCCTCAACCATCGTCCTCCCTTTCTCTCTCAATCTCAAATTCGTTGAGATCTAAACCAGATTTGTTGAGATTCAGCGAGGTCTTTTTTGTCATTACCTCTCTCAGTTTCGGCCGAAATCGACTCGATCTAACCTATCGGTGCTCACGGTCAGTAGCGGATCGTCTATTCTACCACCCACCAAGATCGAGTTGAGTCTGAGCAGAGCCCAAACCTAACTCATGAACAACCCTAATGTCAGCAATTTGGAGTCACATCTATAAGTACTATTGAATTAGAAATAACTATTAAGACATAAAACCAGGACATTGCCATTTGCACGCGTTAACTATTTTTTTTCCAAATACAACGGTCCATTTCGTGAAAAGGAAAATCTCAAATGGTCATGGTAAAAAAAAAAGATTGTCGTTTAGTGAGACTCATCCCTGTTTGTTCTCATCGAACAAAACTGTCGCAATACGCGTACCGACATCATTGCATCTCATTTCATTTCATTATCATTATCCCCTCCGAGGCTCCGACACTTCTCTAATCTATTCCCTATTCTCTTTAACCCTTTATACCCTTTACCCGTCCCCAATTGATTTACTTTTGTCGGCACACAGCAACATCAACCACACCAACAACGTTGTGACTCTCAATGTCCACCGTCGGATCAATCGGTCCTCGACACTCGTCCACGATCATCGCTTCTCGCGCCACGTGTACATAAATAGAACACTGTGTTTTCCAAACCAATAATCTGAGCGCGTATTTTACGTAGTTCCTAAAGGATATAAAAGGTCCCACGTAGCCTTTTTTTTTTAATCTATCGAACACTTCCAAATATAGAAAGATAAAGCACTACTCGCTATAGCTACACTACAATTTCAAAGCTTTGGAAGTGATAAGTATTAGATATTATTAATGGAGACGGAGGTGATGAACAAGGTGGAACCCGTAACAACGCCAGCCATTTCTGATCCACCTCTGGCTTCTGCTGAGGTCCCAAACGATGTCGCTCGTGAGAAAGCTGTGGTTCGTCCCCAAGAACCCAAACCTGACGATTCCAAAGCTATCACCTTAGTAGAGAGTGAGTGAGCTCTCTCTTTCTATTTCTTTCTTGGGTCTTTTTTCTTTTTCTTTTTTATTGCTTGACTTTTCGTTCAACTTCGTACTTGGGTTCATTTTGGGTGCGTTTTTTTTTATTGCTGTTTGCCAAACAGAAGACGAGGTATAGTGTTTGGCACAACCACATCGTTCTGTTCCATACGTGTGAAGTTGAATTGAATGCTTTGAAATTTATTTTCTGTTTTGGTCCGGAGAATCCATGCAAATTCATCATTGGTTTATTTGGATTGAAGTATTTAAGAGAAAGGATTTGGATTTCTTTTTTTAGTGTAAATGGCTTGATTAAATTATGAAGTTTTTTTTTTTTCCTATTGATTGAATTTATGGATGATCATATTAGCAATTATTGAATTCATATCAAACAATTTATATATACTAGCAATTATTTCTCAAATTAATTCCTTGATTATAAATTTTCAAATTAATTCAAACGCAAATCATGGTATTTCTAGTTCCTCATTTTGTTATTGCTTACAATGGGGGGAACTAGGAAATAATTCCAGAGTGCTCATAGTATGGTAGCCTATAGAAAATCCAAAAAAGACGGGGTATATCCGTATATATAGGTAAAAACTTGTGTAGGTAAGGAAGGAATTTCAGTCTAGTAGACAAGGGGTACCATCTGATTGTTTGGTTCGGCTACAACTGTGCCAAAAACTTCCATTAGTGCTTTTGTCTTGTTTCTATCTTTTTTGTGGGAAAGTCATTTTATGTTTGAATGTCACTTTGATTGTAAATCTGCTCTTGATATGGCTAAATCGCCTTAATTATTAGTATCCTTACTTTTCAAGTAGTTAATTGGATGATTTTGTGGAAATATCTTTATATAATTTTTTTAATGCAATTGTTTAACAGAGTCACCAATTATATGTAATCATTTCATTAAACAAATCCAATTGGACTTTAACTTTTAAAAGCAACATTCTTTTTGGAAAGAGAAGCATGAAATTTTTTAAGTAATCAACTTCCTAGAGTGAGAATCTACCTTCCAAGGGAGTTGTTTCATTGGATGCCATGTACCAGTGGCAATATCATTTCCTTTTTCCATAATCACTTTAGAAGGCATTTTTTATGCATTACTGTATCTTTTATAAAGCTTGATACGTATCTCGTAATGGATGCTAGCTCAACATTGTATAAACTGTCTTTTTATAAAAGTTCCTTTATTTAGTTCTCATGGAATTTAGAAATGGAGCATTAGGACCCTCTTTCACTCATTTGAAGTTGGGTGATGTCAATGGATTTTATAAAGGCTGATAATGATGGTGGTTTCAACATCAGTCATGTTATCCAAAATTCGAGAGTCAGGGAATCCACTTCGTGCTGTTTTCTGATACAGAGATTGAGAGTAAACATTAACCATATTGACATTATTTAAGAAAATACCAGAAGGAATAATTTCATTCTTCATTGTTTCAATAATATCATCTATCATATATCTTTTTATCAAAAAGAAAACTAGGTTGTATTCAATAATAGTCAATTAAATGCAAGTCATGGACTAAATCCTGCTCTTCAGGGGAAAAACTGTGGAAATCTAGATAGGGTCAAGGGTTGATTGATATTAAACATGCATATTAATAATGAATCATAAGTTGAACAGAATGTGATCTGTTGTAATTCTATTTGAATTATTGTCTGTAACAGAGACTCCAGAACCCGTGGTGAAGAAAGATTCAAAGGGTTCAATCGATAGAGGTAAGTGTTTGAAATACTTCTCAACTTACATTTATTTTCTCATTCACTATAATTTGGTGACCATGAAGAAACTTAGCACATTTTCATATACCCCAGAAATTGGACACAGCCTATTTTGTTCCATGAAGCATTTCAAATGATTCCGTTATGTGTGTTTTTGTTTTGTAAGCATTTTAAACAATATGTGGATTCCTAAACCCATTTTGTACCATGGGCATGGAAGGATTTCCAAATGAACTCTGCTCCATTTAACTTCAATGAATGATGGTGATAAATAAACACTAGACCACTAACTCTCTTTTTAAATTACCGTGTAAAACACAACGCGGTGATTAATTTCCATGGGATGTGTAGTTCTTTTTTCTTTTCTTTTTTACTTTTTTGTTCATACAGAAAAAAAAAAAAAAAAAAAAAAAAAAAAAAAACCAACTATTATTGAATTAACAATAATATAAAAATTTTAGATTTAGAGATACAATTACTTTATTTATTCATTTGATCTTTTTTCATCAAATTTCCCCGTGGATAACTGATGTCCTGCTTTGAATTTTACAGATATTGCTCTAGCAGATGTTGAAAAGGAGAAGAAATTATCTTTTGTCAAGGCATGGGAAGAAAGCGAAAAATCTAAGGCACAGAACAAGTAAGTCTTTGTTACTGATTTATTGTTGAGACACCACTTCAATTCAAAAACTAAGTCAATAGGTTTGGGCCCAATTATTTATATATATCAGTTACTTACTTTCTTCAGTTGTCCTGAATATAGGACTCAATTCTCACACTTTAATAGATATTATTCCTTAAACAAAAATTCTGATTAATGCTAATATAATTATGTCCTTTGTAGTTCAGAAAAGAACTTTATGTTTGCTATCTCTACAAAAGCTTAAAATTTGTTGAAACTATACTAATAATTGCAACTATGCTGAACTGTTAAACAGGGCACAGAAGAAGCTATCTGCTGTTACTGCATGGGAAAACAGCAAGAAAGCATCTATAGAAGCCGATCTAAGAAAAATTGAGGTAATTTGGCCTCTGTTCCTTCTGTTTTAGATTTATCTTCTGGTTGCCTATGTTGTTGTTGACCATGATCATACTTTCTCTACCTTGATTACTTGATTGGTATGTAGCATGTACTACAACATGATAATGTGGGTCATACTCATTAATTTACGGCAGCATATAGTGATGTTTTTTAGAAATGACAGGACACATCTATATCATGTGCTATGCACAGTAACTGAGGACCTATTTACACTTAACAATTGAAGCGTTGAATGGAATGCGAATCCATTTATAGTGGAGAATATTCAGTATTTTACAGTTTAGATTCAACTTTAACAACTTCAAATTATTAACAGGAACAATTAGAAAAGAAGAAGGCAAACTATGCAGAGAAAATGAAGAACAAAGCCGCTTTGATTCATAAGCAAGCAGAAGAAAAGAAGGCAATGATTGAAGCTAGACGTGGGGAAGAACTTCTCAAGGCAGAGGAGACATCTGCAAAATATCGTGCAACCGGAACCATTCCAAAGAAGTTCCTCGGTTGCTTTTGAACTGCTTTTGAAATGCTTTTGTGCCTGTATTCAACTTCAAATGTAATTCCCGGTTTTTCTTTATATTTTTCTTGTTTGTTCACTATGTGTTCATTTTGTATGTAATTGTAAACTGATGGGAAAATCAGCAAAGGTATAATAGTTTGTGTGCATAAAACTAGCATGTTGATTTGAGGAAGACTCTTTTTCATCTATAATAAGATTCTTTTACAAATACTTTTTATTTGAACCATCTCCGGTATTGTTTTGAACTAGTTGCAAACCCGCATTGCGCATGATTAATTTTTTTTTGGGTGTTCTTATTAAATATATTTTTTTATTAATATTATTGTTTTAGTTATTAATAATTGGTTTTCATTATCTTTTAAGTTAATAAAAACCTTATATATATATATAACTTTTTTTTAAAAACCTTTACATGTATATAGTGAATCTTTACCTATACTTTTAAGTAAACTCTATATATCCCACTTCTTTAGATGCGTAAAACCATAGACTACTACTCCATAATGATAATTGCTAATTAATTTTATCATTTTTTTAATGATCTCATTTGTAATGCTTCTTACCATTAGCATATATTTATTGATGATTTTCATAACAAAATCGTTAAATGAGAGGTAGTATCATTCATTCGATTTTCAAAAAGTAATAGTGTATGAAAATTATATATATATATATATATAAGGGGTTAAATGAAATGTCAAAAAAAGGATTTTAAAATTTTCTAACTTGATTTCTTATACAATTTCTATTATTACTGAAAGAACATCTCTTTTTTAGTTATGATTGGAAATATGGTTTCCATGGTTAAAGTTTGATTAGTTTTAAATTTAAATTTAGTACTATGATTGTATTTAATTGTTGATTATTGATTTAATTTTTTAAGTGAATGTAACAGTTTATTTTACTGCGCTATAAAGTTTTCAATATTCTCTATATGGTCATCTCCTTTTTCTTTTCTTTTTTTTTTTTTACTTCTCCTTACAGCCTCTTTGTTTTCCAATTAAAAGTTACTAATGACGTTTGATTTCTCTCTCTCTCTCTCTCTCTCTCTCTCTCTCTCTCTCTCTCCGCGTTGGCGACCTATCGTCTTTCCAAATTTGATGATGATTCTATGGCAATAAATATGCATTATTAGTTTCTTTATGTTATATTTGGTTTGATATCCTCGTTAAATTTTTTTTTTTTTAAATTTAGTGTTTTTGAATTGGCATTTTTTTTGTATTCCATTTTTCCTATGTATTGAATGTGAGAATGAGTATTTTCCTAACATTACTCCACTTTATGAGGACAATTTTTTTTATTGGATCTAAGTAAAATATTATATGTTTAATTTTTTTTAAATAAATAAAGAGAGGAAATATAAATAATTTAATGATATGGAGGCCGTGGCTAAATTTAAATGTTGAATAAAATAATATGAGAGAAAAAAAAAGTAAAAGTAAAAGACATACCATTTATTCCGATTTTTTTTTCTTTATCACTTTTAAAGAATGTAACCATTAGTTTCTTCTTATTATGGCTCTTTTGTAATTTGAATTAATACCTATGTAGCTTTAGTTGTTATTTGTTTGAAATATTATTTTCTTCTTGATTTTAGAAATGATCAATATTGAGAAAAATAATGATTTTTTTTTTCATTAAAACAACTGTGTAATTTAAATAAGTTCTTGCCTACCTTTTTTTTGTATACCATGTTTTCGTTTTTTTTTTTTTTTTTTTTGATTCAGTGATGAAATATTAATTTTCAATGACTTTGCATCCGTTTGAGATTGCTTTTATTTATTTATTTTAAAAAGCTATATAAGAGTAAAGTTGTGCACCCCATAAAGAAATAATTTGAGAAGTATTCATATATAAGTTGGATTTTAATCTTTTCCAAACCCAAATTTAAAGTGATTGAACAATTATTATTTGTAGTAATCGCTAATCTATGCAATGCATTGAAAAGATTTGCATAAATGTGTAACATATAAACACTCAATCATTGATGAAACAATTTCTACACTGTTAAAGTGAAAACTAAAATAATAAGAAGACTTCATATAAACCATGTAAAGATCATTAGCACCTATCATCACAAAAACATGTCATGACCCAACTCGAATTCTGAATTTGCAACCATCTCCGACATGTTAATAACTTAATACCAAGCCTAGTCTAATGTTGAATAAAACAAGATGAGAAGAAAAAAAAGTATAAATAAAATATATATATATATAACAATAAGCACTAAATTATCCAAATCATGCTATGTAATATAATAATACAATATTTTTATCTACTATCTTTAAATTTTTATATTGCAATAGGATAACATTTAACAATCAAAAAAAACAAAAAACAAAAACACAAAACACAAAACTATATCGCATCAACCCAAATTAGAGTTCTAAAAATCTACCAAAAAATTGAGAGAGAGAGAGAGAGAAAGAGAGAGAGAAATAACATTTTTGTGAGGGAAAACTATGTAAAGAATGGAAGAGACAATGACAAATTTATAATAAGAGGTGTGAATAAGAAGAAACAAATTAAAGAAAGATGAAGGGAAAGATGAATAATGATATTAAGGTAGATGGTAGTGGGGAGATGAAAAGTAAGGGAGGGAGAAAGGTTAGAAAATAAGAACGTGTGAATAAGAAGAGACAATATAAAAGAAGATAAAGGGAAATATGAATAGTAATATTAAGGTAGAAGGTAGTGGGGAGGTGAAAAGGTAAGGGAGGGAGAAAGGTTAGAGAAAGTGTAAATATTAAGAAAATAAGTGAATGTCAAAAAAAATTTATAGGAAAAATAGGAGAAAAATAAAATAAAATAATGACGTGGACTCTTATATGGCTTAACTGGAGCGTAACAATAATAAATGTTACGCTTCAGCTTTTAGATATATATAGATAGATGATATTAAGTACTCATTTGGGTAAGCTGTGCTTGTTTTTGGTAAGAAAATTGTCTGGACTTGCTGATAACTTTGTAAGTGTAATTTGTCATTAGTGCCTACAATCCCTCATATATCCTTTAGCCAAAAGATGATATTTATTAACTGCATCAAGAATGTGAAACGATGACTTAGCATGAGTCATGAAAGGATTTCTTCCAACATTAGGCAGCAAATTTAGCCTCATAAATGTAAGGCTTGATCTCACCAGGGTAAGTGCAAGGGAAACACCTTTGGTGTGCTACTGGAGCATGGGACAATGGCGGAAAGAGACTACTAAAGGCCATATAAATATGGCTCTGATACCATGTACCCAAAAAAAAGTGACTTATTTTCTGAATGATATTTCTTTGTAAATAATTGTCGTATATACATATATATATATATAAATATATATATTTATATATATATATATATATATAAATCTATGCAGAACAGTTGAGCTATAAAGCCCTTTATTAGGCTTGAATCAAGAATAATTGATATGTCTTGATTCAAACCAGCAATGTTAAGACTTGCAACATGTACAAAATATGCTATATGTTAACATCTAGAAAAATCAATTAAAGGACTTGGTCTTATACCTTATTCAAGGAACCAAATCTTATCGTATCTATCGAAATTACGTTCAAAATATCCATCTCATAACATAAACAAAAATAGTATTAAGATTCAGTAGTGGAAAAGCCAGAGAAATTCTACAGTAATAGCTACATAGCTGGAATAAAAATAATAACAATAATAATAGTTAATATTGATGAGCATCCATATTATAACATCGACACCACTTGAGTACAAGAAAGACTCGTCTGGCACTGGAGTTTCTTAATGAAAGAGAGGAATATGTATGTCCTATATATACTGAATAACAGGCCTGATCTAATAAACAAAACCTGGTAAAATGGTAAAGCACCATTTCTAACTGTAATCAGCCAAATAACTGACTGAAGTACACTTTGAATTAGCTCAACTCTTTGCTCTCTCAATTCCTTAACAGCTTAAATTCCAAAAAAAAAATATCAGGAAACTTCAGGTAGCAGAGGCTTCAAAATACATAGCAAGCATTTGAGGCATGATTCAGAGGGGGCAGATGAATGAGTTTTCTGTCAACATGGCAGGAGGCGTAGAGTACTTATCTATGTCTTCTTCCAAAAAGCTCATGTCATTGTTAATGGGGAAATCCAACAGCATCTGTAATGCACTGTCCGATGAATCTTCTAATTCATCAGAGCTTGAGGTATCATACCCAACCATCATATCTTCAGGGTAGGATTTGCAACTCTTGCACTCATTATCTTCATTTTGATTGCTTCCCGCAATTGAGGATCCCAGTAAAATGGGGCTAATCTCAGTTGTAATGGCTGAGATTGATCCACATTTTGTGGATGAAGATGCCTGAGAAACTGGACTCTGGCATGCAGTTTTATCCTCCCTATTGAACTTTCGAAATGATTCTCCAATTTCCGAGTTCCAAATGCGAAGAAAATAGTCAGAATCAGTTTTTCCCAGAGGAATTGGATTGAAGAGTGATGACTCCCTTGAAAGCCTGGCCTCAGCTTCAAGCCTAGCACCCTCCCATTGTGCCATGTGGCGAGTGATAGGGGAGGCAGGTGCTTTTACAGTCGTAGAGCAAGAGGTAATGAGCTCATGTGTTTGTGGATCAAGGCCCATGCCCATGAGTCGCTTCTTCAGGTGTGTGTTCCATAAATTCTTGATCTCATTGTCAGTTCTACCTGGTAGTTGAGAAGCAATAGTAGCCCATCTGAAAATTTTAGCAAGTGAATTAATAGGGCACAAGGTTTATAATGCAGGTTCCAACAAATTCACTCTGTAATAGTTCTAGTTTGATTTTGATATACAGCAGCAGAAGTTCAAGTTCTAGAAGTGTTAGATGTCACACGAGAAAATTGATTTTGCTAAAGCATAAAGGGAATGCAGATTAAATTATCATTGTTGCAGCTTGTTTTGATTCTTGAATGTTGATTGTGTATGCATTACGAAACAGGACAGTTTCCAAACACCACTGTATTATTAGTTTTAACTTTCAAGTTGCATTTACTTTTAATACATGCAGATCAACCAAGCATGTGGCTTAATAACCCCTCCGAAGACAGTAGAACCCATCAGAATAATGGTCTCCTCAATGTTCTGCCATTTGGTTTGTGTACTCCTACTTTTATAGTTTATATAGTTTGAAGTCCTGCAAATTAGGACTGATTCTAATAGCCAGAGAAGTCATGATTTAAATGCAAGCAAAGGAAGCAAAATGAAGTACCGGTTCCCAAGAATGCCATGAAGCTGTATGACAAGCTTCTCTTCCTCTTGAGTAAAGGGACCACGTTTAATGTCTGGTCGAAGATAATTTGTCCACCTAAGCCGGCAACTCTTCCCACAGCGAAGAAGACCTGTACAAAAAGGAAACCCATGATTTATAAAACTAGGGAGTTGATGTTGCCGTGGATATCTTGAACAGTCTAGTAAATTTACTCTATAAAGTTGCAGATTGGCTTTCAAAAGGAAGCACTATCATTGGATTTTCAAAATACATACTGAGAAATTAGAGACATACAAACAACTATAATGAACTTATAGTAACACAAGCAAACATAGTAATCACATCAAAAGACAAAAATAAAAAGACAAGTTCACATAAAGTACGGGCATAATCGTTTTTATATTAAAATTACTTGGAGAGATTCAAAGAGAGTAAGTCATTTACAAAGATGACAAACGTAACAGATGGCCCTAATAGCATGACAACTCTGTTTCCTAGCTTTTCTTTAGTTTTTCCAGCAACCAGACAGCAGGGTGCTAACCCAGTAACCCTATCAGTAAACTCTAGCAAATTTGTTTCACTGGTATGGTATATGTGAAGCATATAGGAACTATAGAGGTTTACTCCAACACCCCATTGATGAGCATTCTAATTAGAAACACTAAACAGTTATATACCATACCAAAATGTGGCAACTGGCAAGGAAATTAGAAATCACATTTCTCAGTCTTTTCCTTATTCATACAAAGCCAGTTTTCTCAAATTTTAGATAGATTATAGTACAACACAAGCAGAGCAGGGCGCATTCAATAAAACAGAAGTCAAACTATGGCAATGATTCGCATTTTCAACAACACCACTACTTAAAAAGCACATATCAAATTTAAATGCGATGAGTTGACTTAGTTAGATGTTCGATACGAAGTCAAGTCTCAAAGCAAGTCTATAGCATCTTACTAGCACCTTGAAAGTGCTGAAATGCTTTGGAAAGAAAAAAATGACTTGGAAGTTGTTTTTCTTGCTCTCAGACTCAGAGCACAACAAATGCAAAAATGAATCAACTTTTACTTCCAAGCAAGGAAAGCGTTTCCACAAGTTTCATCAGGCAATGACTAGCCTAATAGTTCCACCATAAAGTAGGAACACTCAAACCTGCAAGCTTGGGGAGAGACCTCCAGCTCCCATGCCCACCATTTTTCTTGATAAAATCAACAAGAATCTGATCCTCCTCAGGAGTCCATGGCCCTTTCTTCAAACCCTTTTTGTCACAACAAGGTGCCCTTCCCATCCCTTCACTCACTAAACACCAAAACAACCCAAAAGCCCCAGTGTCAGACTCCACCACCACAAAACACTAACAAATAAAAGATCCAAGAAGACCCTTTAAAGGGATCAACACCACCACCACAAAACACCAAAAACTTATGACCCAATAAAACTCCTCAGACCTTAAGACACCACTAGTAGCAAACACCAACAGTCCAACAAATACAAGCGCCAAGAAACACTTATAAAGCCAGAAACTTTCAGAGATAAATTGCAGAGAGAGAAGCTATAAATGCTAAAAACACTTATGACAGTATATTTCTAAGGGGAATTCGAAAGTGGCAATAAATGTTGTGGGCTTGCAAGGACGATTATCAGCGTGTTTTAGGCTGGCTTTTGCAATAAATGCTAGGTACAGAGACATTGAGAAATTGAATCATCATTGAGAGAAAATTTTGCACAAAACAATGTTAAGAGAGTTAATGGACTTGCTTCTTTTTTGAGGTTTTCAATTGCACAGAAGTGACAGAACTACTATGAGAGAGAGAGAGAGAGAGAAACTGCACTGTAGAAGCTGATAGTGAAAGCATTTATGGTGCATCTTACTATTCTAACACAGAAGACAGAATGGGTTCCAAAGAGAGAGAGAGAAACATTAATTCACCGACAATGACATGCATAGTACGGACACACCATGAAGTTACTTATCATGCTTCTTGATAAATCTGAATTTATAATCTTTTTCTCTATATAGTATTCATAATTTTGGTGAGACTTTCTCAATTTTATTGCCGAGTTACCTCCTTTGATCAATTAGAAAACCAGGAGTGCAAAGGCAAAAAAGCTGTTTTCTTTAATAGTCTCGTAGACTTTTGTTAATTAGTCTTTCTTCTAATAAAGTTCTTGATCCTTGATTTTTAAAAACATTGTTTGGTTAGCGAGAAATGTAAACTAACCCCAAAAAGAAACAAAAACAAAAAAAAAACCGATGTGTACTGTTATAGCTTCTCTGTGGCTCTCTTTCACATGATGGATTTGAAAGAACATTGAGAGAGTTAAAGCTTTAGTTGGTGGGTGAGAAATATCGATCTTTGAACATGCAAAGAGTTGGCACGTGGCCAAAGAAGGAAAGACACGTGAAGAGTCGTACAGCGGCGCGTGTGCGAATCATTTGTACACGCGCCGCTGAGAACTGTTTGTCATTTTATGATTTTAATGATGTTTTTGCATGAGAAAAGTGGTTCTGTTTATGTTTGATTTTTGAGAGTGGGAAGGACACAGTTGCAGCAAATAGTCAAAGAGACATCGAAGTAGGTAACATGGCAACTTCAATCTATAGCGCTTATAATAAATGTGGTCAATTGAAAAACAGAGATTCCAATAAACGTTACTGTTCTCGTTTGTTTGTTTTTTTTTTTTTTTTTTTTTGAGGATCTACTGTTCTCGTTTGTTTGTTTGACCAACAGCTCTACATTTGTAACCTCCCTACAGTTTTGTTTCTATGTCCTTTTCATTTATAATGCAATACACGCAGTCTTTATCCATGTCTATTATAACGAATTGCAGTCAATTACACACTAAAACAATAAAATTGCAAGCACCCAATTTACAGAAATGAATGTGATTCAGCTAACTTTAAGTTTGTTAACCGAAATTCACTATCAATAATAGAGGTTTCAAGCTTCTCAAAAAAATAATAGAGGTTTCAACCACACAAAAAAAAAAACCTAATCCAAACAAAATTCTAATACATACAAAAGGTGCCCCACACTAATCCAATAGGCAAAATTTAGTCTTTAATGCAAAGTTTTGCTTTAAATTCTCTCTCACAAAAGCAAAATTACACCACCATTTTATTTATAGGAACTTGCACACACTTCTCTACTTCTTTTTCTTTTTTAATGTGGAACTATTAGTTTTAAAAAGAATTATTATCCTTCTAAGGTCGATGTGGGATTCCAAAACCAATAATGAATTCTCTGAACTTCTCCCATCATTGATTGAACTTAACAGGAGGAAAAGATATGCTTGCTAAAATGGCATTACCAAAATACATTTTAAGAATTTAATTCCAAACTCATCCCATTTATTTTTTATTTTTTATTTTTTTTGAGAAACCATCCCATTTATATTTGAAAGACCTAAATTCGTACCAAACTTGTGTCTTCAACGTAAGTAAGGTCGAATAAGAAATAATGGTATAGTTTTTTTTTTTTTTTTTTTTTTTTTTTTAAAGAGAAAGAAAAAGATAATGTAGTAATGTACACTTGCTTATATAAAAACCCTAGTTTCGTGTAGATAAAATTAATAATAGGGGCATATAATAATTTAATTGTATAGTCCAGTAAGGTTTCGAGTACCTAAGGTAGGGCTGTAAATGAACCAAGCCGTTCATAAACAGCTCGGGCTTGGCTTGATAAAAAACTCATTCATGTTTATTTGTTTGTTTATAAATAAGTCAAGCTTAAACTTTAGTTTTAAGCTTGTTTAATAAATGAGCCGAGCCCGAGTAAAAAATATTGTTCATGAACAAGCTCGTGAACACCAAGGCTCGATACAAAAGTAACAAAATAAGTTGAGCCTAGACTTATTTATGAGTTTGGTAATAAAATTGATATGAGCTTGACAAGTAAACTCATATTTTTAAAACTTTAATTAATTATAAGTTGAGACCACTCATCCAAACCAAATAGGCTAGATAATAAACTTGATATAGGCTTGATAATATACTTATGTTGGATCTCAAGCTCAAAAACATCATATTGAGCTTGAGTGTGGGCTTGAGTTTGGGCTTGATATTGAGCTTGAGCTTGGCTTGACTAATGAATCAAACCAAGCCAAGCCGAGCTCAAGTTTTTATACTTTATAACGAGCTCAAACTTGAACATTATTTGTAGGTTATATCAAACTCAAGCCAAGTTTGAACATTTTATTTTTGCTGTCGAGCCGAGCTTGAACATTCACTAATCGATAAAGCTCGGCTCATTTTCAGCCCAAACCTAAGGTGTAAAACTCAAACATTTCCCAATCGGTAGTAGTTTTAAAATTTTGAACCCCAAATCCATTTTTAAAAAATCCCAAACCTTTATTATTAATGTTGAGTACTCAGGTTGGGTCGAAAACCTATTAAAATCAATCTATTGCTATCCCTATTATAAAATTGTTGTACTTGTAAATACTCTTCCAGTTCCACTATAATTACAAAACAAACACTTTCATTGATAAATATTGTCAAAGCTAATTTTTGCAATAAAAATGAAACCTAGTTTTAGTTTTCTGCCACACTATTTGATTTTGTACATTGAAAGAAAAATTAAAGTGAAATTTAGTATAAATTTTATCCTAAATTATTTTTGGGACTTGCACAAATATCAAATTTTAGTTTGATAGATGATTGAGTTGAAGTGCAAATAATGTTTAATTAGTTTGCATTTTTCTTTTGTTTATATTTTATTGACACTATAAATAGGAGTTGTTTTATATTAGTTCAGTTTTGAATATTAAAATATTTTTTCTTTAAAAAAAAAAAAAAAAAAACCAAAAGATTCATACATTAACTCCCTAAGCATGGAATTCTAGCTCATCCGTGGAACTTACATTTATTTAACAAATGGGAGATGGGCAAAGCTTCAAGTGCGCTAGAACGCTGGATAAGACATGATGTAGACATGTAACCAATTTTAAACACATATGGCATTGAGTTTAATACGTTGAAACACTGATGCAAGGTAGATCCAAAAATGAACTTTGCTTTACAAGCATGTGATTTGCCACTTGGCATTTATGGTTGTTCCCTGAGAAGATAATTGGGGTGGGGGATTTCAACATTATCTGTCTTTGTTAGGAAATATTAAAAAGTGTCAACTAGTTGAGTTACAAAATTTTTGGATGATATTTATAATAAATATAACTTTATCTTTTGAAGTTTTGAATGTTTCTCCTATAGATACAAAAAATTTTCACAATAGCTTATGCGGTGAGACGTTAGTAATAGGTAAAAAAGTAATATTAATTTTAAACTAGAATGAAACCGGTAAAAGTTTTTCAACTCAACTGCTACAAAAAATTTTTTGTATTTTTTGTATATTTTTTTTTTTTGGGTATTTATAACATTTCTAGTCTCTCCTCACCGTACCATGCGTCTTAATTTGACAACTTTAATATCCTCCCGTAACAGCCGAACAAGGGGTGGCAGTATTCCAGAGTCCACATAAATGAGGGCTGAAAATGAAGATACCCAATTCGCTTTATAACAATATTTATTCGGCCCAAAAAATAAAGTACATTTGCCACCCGGTTCGCTATTAATGAACTACATATTTCGTGTGGATTAGGGTTTGTTTTTTTTATTTTATTTAAAAAAAAAAATTAAACATTATGTATTTGTTCAATTATGTTGTCGGCGAGTCATAAGTATTATTACAATAATTCAGATATAGCCCACCCACATGCATAGTATCTATGTGTTATTTCTTCTTTTGTCCTCGGCTATTTATTATTGTGTGCTTGACCACCCAGACGATTTTTGTACCCAGGGGTTGAAGTAACTAGTAATAGGTAGGGCATTCCTTAAAAAGATTAAAATAAAAAATAAAAACGACAGCAACAAAAACTATGGTGTGCTCTTATAACGAGCTCAAAGTTGCTAACTGCAAAGCAAATAAATTAAGAAATATTAAATAATTAATTATGACATATTTTTCTAAATGAAAAAACTAAGACCTATAGCATAAATTCAAGGCTGAAATCCAATTTAGTCTTTGATATTTATTTCAATCGTCAAAGTAATTCTTCTCTTCTTCTTTTTTTTTATTTATTTAATTTTTTGAAAAGTACTACATCCACGTTTTCACAACAAATCTTAGTTGACAAATTTCACCATTGAAATTACTTTCTTATCCACTAATAACAATGTGCTACATAAAATTTATTGTGTAAGTGTTATGAATATATTGTGAACATAATTTTTTTTTTTTTTTTGTATTGTCTTAATCTCTCAAGTCAATATAGGCACTTCCCAAATCTGTTAGTAAAAGAAGATTTTTAAACTTTTTTTTCCTTTTAAAAAATAATATCCATTAAAAAACAATATCTATTAAATATCCTATCTCATAAATGTTTTCTATTATATTTTTATTATTATTTTTAAAAAAATGTTTAAACAATATCATTTACTAACAAATCGATTAACTGAATTAAATTTTAGCAAAATTCAAAGTGATTGTGTTCTTCATATTTGTGTTTAATTAAATTTTACTTCTTGAAAAAATAAATCAAATATCCTTTAGTTCGTACCCTTAAAAACACTTGTTGACACAGTAATTATACTCTTTGCTTCCCAAGAAGAAACAAAAAAACACAAACATAATGAAGATCGACAGCAAAAGGCATAAGAACATGAAAAGTTATTAATCAGGAATGGCTTGGTGTATTATTTATTATAGGCCGGACTGCATGCAGCCCCATTGTCCTTTCTTATCTTTTCCTCCAATTTTAATTTTTTAATTTTTTTTTTAACGAGTTAATCAATTATTCCTATACCGAGACCACAATAATAATGAGTAGCTCTATAATAAGGATCCAATAAAGATCCAGAAAGAAGCAAAAGAATACATGAAATCTTACTTGGGCTAACCCAAACCATGCCCCAAACAAGAGACCTTCAAGGGATGGGGCAATACCTGGCCCAGCTCCGTCCTCCGAAGTCAGAATAGTATATATCCTAAATGAGCTCAGGAAACCCGGTCTGTGCCAAGGAAATCCTCAACTCAAATCAGAATGTTCTTCAAAAAGAAAGGCAGAGCAATTTTGATTTCTTTCCTTTTTAATTTATTTTAGTTTTTCTGCAGTACATTCGAACCAGGAGCCACTATATTATTATCCTACTTGGACACTATTTTTTTTCCAGTTTTCAAATACTCTTACCATGCAGAGACTGGTCATTTGTCAACCGGAGGAACATAAGCCCATCTGTCACCGGCATGATTGTACCAAAAAAGAGCTATAGGGAAAAAAAAGGAAAAAAAAAAAAAAGTCATGGATTTCTTCCGCAAGGTACACCCTTCAACGGTTCAACAGCAATTAAACTAGAATAAGAGTAAATAGCATGATACCAATCTGTTAATAAAATCTAAGTCAACTCTGAACTGGACCCAGGATCTACCCGGGATTTATAAGCCAATCTAAAACTCCATATCCTGTTAAAGTCTCAGGGAAATGCAAATCCAGAAACTAATAAAAGCAATCCAAGGAAACGCCTTCCACATCAACCGAGACTTTTACCCACAATACATAACATCCCTTGAATGCGTCCTCTATACTGAAGATACCTTCATGACAGGACAGCATCTGAAGAGAAAAGAAAATACATTATTAATTTCCAATTAACAATCAGTAAAATAGTCTAAAATCATAGCACTCCAAGAAACCTAATTTGGCAGGCCAATCTAGCATCAAGCAAAAAGCTCACAAAAAAAAATGCCAAGTAACTAGGAACAAGCTTATGTTGACATTTTAGTACAACCATTATTTTCAGTTGAGGAAAGACGAGTAGATAATAATGAAGAGAAAGTGTCGACTATCATTCAGTAACAAAATTAGAATAAAAGATATAAAGCAAGCTTGATCACAATTTCTGAGACACATAGCACTAAATTGACAATTAGGATACATCAGTAAGACGTATGCTTCACTCACCATCGTTGACCACAAGAGCAAGATATCTACCAACAATTATCGGCAATAAATTGCCTGATCAATATGTGGTGGAATTTGCTTTATCTCGGTCCCAAGTTCTTGCTCAATCCTGTACCTATATGGGAAGAATATATATGGAAATAAATAAATCCTGCAACCACCAATAAATAACTTCCGGTAAACATAAATATAATAACATAAAACAGACATACAAGTTAAAGCGGTCCTCATATGTGATCAAATTCACAGCTAAACCAAGGTGCCCAAACCTTCCAGATCGACCAACCTGCATGTAAGATATCAGTAAGCATAGAACACGCAACTGGATAAAACTACATGAGAAAACTATATTCTACATACCCTGTGCAGATATGTTTCTGAGTTCTTTGGAAAATCAAAGTTAATAACAACATTGACTGCTTGAATATCTATTCCCCTTGTAAATAGATCTGCCATTTCACCCCGCCAAAAAAAAATATATTAGAAGAAACACTAAATAATTGAAGTACAAAACAAATGGCAAACAATATATAAGAAAAAGTAAAGAAACAAATTTGTTGCAAATTCAGCCAACATATGATATTTAGGATGGGTCATATTAAATCTAACCGTTGACAACACCAATGTCATTTTACCTTCCAGCATATTCACCAATTAAATGAAATCATCCCCCCCCCCCCCCCCCCAACCCTTTTCAACCCAAAAACAAATAGATAAGGCAGGGGGAGAACCAACTGCTGCATATCACAACTGACACCAAGTCTATTCCATCTCTCTAAAAACCAAGGTTCAATAAGATGAGACTAGATCTCAAAAGAACTTAAGTATACACAGGTCCAATCAGTACAAATATAGGCTTCTCATCAATCGAAAAACAAACATGGAAGCGAAAATACTTTGAAAGTTATGAAACATAGAGAAAAAGTAATGTTGGTTGGTACAATTAACAGAAAAATAGAGAATGGAAGGAAATGGGATAACCATAACAGCCACATGACTGAATGATTAAAATATCATACCAGTGCAAACAAGATTCCTGCATGCACCATTGCGGAAATCATGAAACACTCTGTTACGATGGTCTTGCAGCATCTTTGCATGAATATAAAAACAAGAATAGCCAAGTTCTGTAATTTTCTTGGCCAACAGTTCAACCCGATTCACTGAATTGCAGAAGATGATTGATTGGTTTATTTGCAGCTGGGAGAAAAAAAATCCATTATTATATCATATTCATATATAGAAGGAAACAAAGAATGCACGCATAAATAGTTCATATGAAACAAACCTTGGAGAACAGAGTGTTTAGGCAGTGGACTTTCTGTCTTTCTTCAACGAAAGCATAAAATTGTGTGATACCCTTTAGAGTAAGCTCATCCATAAGGTTAATTACATAAGGTTTTTGAAGATATCTGTCTTTAAAGTCCTTGACTGTAACAGGAAATGTTGCTGAAAACATCAAAATTTGACGACTTGTAGGCAAAAATCGAATCAGCTGCTCTACTGAAGGTTGAAATTCCGGGGACAAAAGCTTATCAGCCTAGAGACATTAATGAATAAATCTTTAGAAGCTTGCAGTTCATGACGTTTAAACCAACCAAATTGCATGTAAAAGAAGAATCAAATAAGAACACCACCAATGTCATAATTTTATTCCACAAGTCAGATTTGAACTAGAACAAACAACTAAAGAGGCCAGGAGGAAATGTACATAATCAGGGATCAAAATAAAATAAAATTCACTTCACAATCATATGTGTAAATGTTCACCATAAAGAAGCTACATCAAGTAGGAATTAAAGCATTTTATTTCCGAAGTAGCTGGTAGAATCTGAGCCATTCGAAATATTCAAAACTGTAACACTTATAAATGTTTGGATATTTTGAATATGCAAAACTGCTACTTCACCTATCAACTTGACAAAAACGTGCTGCACATTTATATATGTTCAGATACATTGAATACAATTATAGAAAAAGTATAAGAGAAAATAAAATAAAAAAGGATGAAATAAGCTTGAGAAAACCATCACATGCATTTTTTTAGACAGAAAATGAACAGTAAATAAAAAAAACTACTGCCAACAAAACTGAAACATCAAGTATTTACCTCATCCATAACAAGCATAGAACAGTCCTTCAAAATGCAAACACCTTTTTTTGCAAGATCTAAGATTCTTCCTGGTGTTCCAACAAGTAAATGAACTGGTTGATATAAACGCATGATGTCATCCTTTAAACTAGTACCACCTGTAGTAACCATAACTTGGATTTTCAAATGCTTGCCAAGCTCTTTACACACTTGTGATGTTTGAAGAGCTAACTCTCGAGTTGGAACAAGAATAACAACTGCATGAAAAATAACATTTCAAGTAAATACACAAAATGAAGACAATTCAACCATCAAAATAAATTAAAAATCTGTAATAGCTCAAGCTGTGCTATGAAGATGACAATAGCAATCTCAATCATGCATCAAAGGTTCCACATTCTTGTCTTAAATAGCCATGATAGCCACTGTCATTTGACCGACACTGCAAAATGCTTTGCAAGTAGATGTATTCAGATACTGGTGATCAAACCTTGAATAACATTGTTATCTTGATCAATCTTTTCCAATGCAGGAATGCAAAACGCAGCCGTCTTCCCAGTTCCATTTTTTGCTCTAGCAAGAATATCACTCCCAGTTAAAGCAATTGGAATACTTTCTTCCTGAATAGGAGATGGTCTTTCGAACCCCTTCTCGTATATTCCCATAAGCAACTCACGCTTCAGAAAGTAATCCTCAAATTCATTTCCCTTAGTTGCTGTCACATCCTGATGGAAAAGATTAATATGACCTTATCAGGCTAATTTGAAGATTATAATCTATATGGTCAACCAATAAACAGTACCATTCATTATCCCTTGTTGCTAAATACCAAAAATAAGAATTACCAGATCCAATAACTTCAACAAAGAAAAAAAGGCTTATTATTAGTGCATAGCATATGTTGTTCAGTGCCAGAAAACCATGTGACAAGATCAACTTCTGACACAATATTCAACACACAGAAGGAATGTTTATGAAGTTATTTGAGCTTTGGAAACAATAATTTTAGCAGGTGTTTAATAACTTTTACTCATGTACAGAAATCAAATTATTCAAACCCAAAAACCAATAAAATTAGTACGTGATCATTCCTTTTTTGTGTTTACATGAATAACACAAGAATGAAACTATCTTTCACACAAACAGCAGGGTAAAAACCTTTCCTATTCAAGTAGACGCAAAACAGGTTAACATCCATGTACACCTTTAATGTTGCAAATTAATTTTAAAAAATTCTGTTACCAGCAAACAAGGGCTCTGGCTTCTGTGGGGTCTAAAAGAGGTGGTTGGCAGGCAGCCTTAACCCCAAAGGCTGATTCCCAAACAATATTCAACACACAGCCTTAACCCCAAAGTCTGACTCCTGACACACCACTTGGGTGGAGGGCACTTGCCATCACACTAAAGTCCAATGTCTATTGTAACAAAGAATACTATTAATAATTAACCACAATAACATCAAAACTTTTCAAAATATATAATAATAATAACAATCCTATGTTTCCGTCCTAAAGAAAAATATTGAAAATAAATTCAGAAGTTCTGGACCAAACAAATAATTCGATTATAAAAATGTAGTTTGTTACTTAGTGTGCCTTCCAACCAGTGAAGGTAATGCATATACACATGCTGATACATGCATATTCTCTGTCAACTGTCAAGCAACTTCACTGACAGGGAAACTTATCCAAGATATGGAAAAACATACAGTAAAGAGACTTGTTGAAGTGATGTATAAACTTGGCAGGGTGTTTTATGCAGTCCATAGATAAAGTAGTGTGCCAAAGTAAACTGAAACAAATATCCATCCTGTAATCTAAATTACATGGATCCTTTTAAAAATTAATTTCCACAACCATGTATCCATGCATAAATACCACAATCAACCCAAGTAAATGGGAGCAAAACAAGAGTAAGAAACTAATAAGAATACAATGCATTGAATTCAAGCATCCAAAGTTCTCTTCTTCTTTTTTTGATAGGTAATAAGACTTTTATTGAAAAAATTGAACATCATGTTCACGATGGTGAACACTCTGAACAAGAAACAGCAAGCATCCAAAGTTCTCTAAGTACATAACTGTTTAATGCTTTATAATTAATTAATAACAAACACATACACAATCATACCTCGGTTCTGAAGCGTGTATCAGGTGGTGGTATCTTTAGCCTTGCCTTCCAATCTTGTGAACTAGAGAGGGGGAAAAAATAGGATTATCATTAATGTAAACTATATGCTGTAAGATATACAATTTGCAGAAAACGAAACAGAGAGGATTCGGCAAACAATTGAACATCAACAGAAATAATAACATATGGAATAAAAAGCAAATCTTTTATGTTCACTACTTAGCCCCAATACAAAAATTCCAATGTAAAAATAAAAAGCACTTGTGCGTCAGCTTTTTGTAAAATCAAGGGCAATGTGAAAGATGCTCGATATAAAACACCTTGGGAAATTTTTTTTATGTGAAAGATGCTCATTATTGATTTGCAACCTGTTTTGAGTGGTCTCGAGTTTGGGGCTTTACTCATTGTACATCTGTTTTAGAGTTTCATGATTCTATTAGCTTTGCTTGTAATTTTTTAAGACCCTTTGTGTTCATCATCGTGAAAATAAATTGTTTGCTTTTTCTTCAATAAAGCATTTATACTTATCAAAAAAAGAACAAATGCCTTATCCTCTACAAGTAACAAGACACCAATTAACTCTTCTCCAACAAAAAAGCAATGATGAACCTAGTTGCACAATACTTCAGTCATACTATAAACTAAACCAGACCTCACCAGAGGCACGACTTTGTAATTCTTACTACAACACACACTGAAGGACAAAATTTATAAGAAAAATTACTCACACAAGGAGTGGATTCATATTTACAAATGATATCATATCTTTATCAAAATGGGCTACTGTGTCATGCAAAATGAGACTTTGTAAGAGTCCTCTTCAATATAAATAAAATTTATAATCTTTATAAATACCAGATACATACATACAAAATAGCAGAAAACAAAAATTGTTTCAGGGACACTTCTTTCTAGATTTGGATGGCCAAAGCACAGGTTGCACCAGGTCCTAGTCCGCTTTGGCTATTGACCTAATTTTCTTCTAAACTCCCAGGCCCTAAGCTAGTCACTCAATTAGATCTATTGTAGGGTTCCTTCATATGTTGCATAATCCATATAATACTACCAAGAGTTGGCACAAATTACAGTATAACACATTCAGCCAGGACAAAACACCAGTTGTATTAGCTCAGAACGAAATCCATGACAGAAGGGAGCTAGTAATGGGTTTTCATTACAAATAAAAAATAAAAAATTTAAAAAAAAATTGTCCCCCTTAAAACATTAATCAACCAATCATATGATATGGTTCTTGAGGCAGACCACTTCCAAGCAGGGATAATAGCTCCTTTACAATATCTAAGTTTCTGACATGTCAACTCCAGCCAAATACCCACTCAATACATAAGAGGGTCCTATTACAAAATAAAAAACCATTATACATATTTATCAAAAACAGATTTATAACATATACAAGGTGATTAGACTAGGAGCTAGCAAGCACGACTACGTAATTCAAATTAGCATCCATATCTGATACAAATATGGCAAGAAACCCACTTCTCTCTCTCTCTCTCTCTCTCTCTCTCTCTCTCTCTCTCTCTCTCACAGTGAAACTAACCGCTTCTTACTTAGTTGTGTTATTTAGACATAGTTTACACCTTTTATCAGTAGTTACTTATCTTTTGATACTTTATTTACTTATATATATTGATTAACTAAAGTTTCTTGGTCTTATTGGTGTATCAACATGTCTGTTTTGTCTCAAATTATATACCTATCCCATATTTGTCTCTAGATGTCTAGAAGTTTATCAAAGTAGTGAAAGCCTCGCCCATGACAAAGGCCTCAATTCCGCATTCAAATGACACTACAGATAATCCACTCCACCACCACAATAACAAACTCATAGTAAAGCAATATTCCTCAGCCAATAGAACAACTCAAGTATACACACCCAGCACCATAATTTCCTTCATTTTTGCCCAGAAATGACCATTTCCACTATCATTTTCTTAATTCCAACATTTCAACTAAAATCGCAAAGGTTTCATTTCTACTCTTCTAATTCCACTATTTCCATCAACATTCTCATCATCCAAACACAGCTATTTACATCATTCAAAAGAAACATACGCACCTCGAGTCAACAGCCTCGGACTGCACGGTCTTCTCAACCTCATCGACACTCGAATCTACACCGCCCAATTGGCCTCTCCTAAGCCAATGCTGCTGCTGTTGTTGTTGTTGCTGCTGTTGTTGCTGTTGCTGGTGGTGCTGTTGCTGTTGCTGGTGGTGCTGTTGCTGTTGATGATGATGGTGTTGTTGTTGTTGGTGATGCTGATACTGTTGGTTCTGCAACATGCTCCTCTGCACGTACTGTTGCTGCGGATTCCTCGACTGGAACGGCGGGTTTGCGTTCATGCCGCCGCCTCGGCCCGCGCCGCCCATCCCCGGCGGATACCTCCCTCTATTGTTGTTGTTCATTTCACCGATTCAAAGTTCGAAACCCCAAAAAATCGTCCCCAAACAAAAATATCGGGTCGAAAAATCTAGGGTTTGTTTGGAAAAAAACCGAAAACTAAAAGAGAAAAAAAAAAACTAAAAAGCTAGGGTTTCCGGGTGGTAAGGATCGCAAATTAGAACAAAACCGTGAGCGTTTTGAAAACTCTTTTTGAGCTAGAAATTCTCTAAAATAAAAACCTAATTACACAAAGTTTCTAGGGTTCCAAAATGGCAGGATCGCAAATAAGAAGCGAAAATGAGGGTAAAGAGACTGCGCTGGAGGCAAGATTCGAAGTCTGATATGAGATTCAGAAAGCTAGGGTTTTCTCGGTGGCGGGATCGTAAATACAGAGAAAGTTCCGAAACTGTTTGGAAATGGTAGAGATTCAAATACGAAGCAGAAAAATTAGGGTTTATAGCAAAACCATGAGTGATTTGGGGCTGGGTTGGAGCGTAAATGAGGAGCAAAACCGTGGGCTGAATTTGAAGAGATCCAGATCGAAAGAAAAAAAAGAAAAGAAAAAAGAAAGAAAAAAGAGAGGATGTAGCTTTATTTATATGGGAGAGTGAGAGAAAGAGAAAAAAGGAATTTGGTTTTGAATTTTGAAGATTGATGAAGAAGTTAAGGAATTAGTAAAGAGAAGAGCAGAGCGAACAGACAAAGACGAAGAAGAAGAAGAAGAATTGATGATGATTAGCGTCCACAGCAAGTGAGTAAACCAAAAGGGAGCGTAGGGCGTCACACTCTCACAGACCAACAATATTGTTTCTTTCTAATTTTCTCAATTCGCCTTTGGCCCCATTTTTTTTGTTATATTCTTAAACCTACCGATTCTCTCGGCCTTTTTTTTTTTTTTTTTTATAAATTAAATATATCTTCCTCTTCCTATTTTTTGGTCAAAATATATTGGATTATATAAAAATAGAAATAAGTCTATTACTTACTGCAAGTTTTCCACCAAAGCCGGTGGATAATAAAAGTTACGAGTGTAGAGTTTAGATTTAGCCCGTTTTGCCGGTGCATCAGCACACTGGTTGGCTTTTATGAATATGTGATCGATTTGTGTCTAAGGAAAAGTTATAAGAAGATTCTTGAATTAAGGCATGAATCTCTTGTTCAGTGGTGTGTGAGCACATTCACTTGAACGAGATCAATGCGCTCAACAACAAAATCCATCCAACAAATCTGCCCCATCAATAGGGAGAGCATCAATAATAGCATTAGGTAATAATTGGGATCGGTTTTTAATTCAGTCATTTATATTGTGTTTTTTTTTTTTTTAAGTTTAATATTTTTTTAATTTAGTTTATTTTGTTTAGTTTTGTCCAATGCTATCATTAAGTTTAGTATTTTTCACTTTTCAAAACAATATATTTTTGTCCAATTTAAGATGTGGATGTGATGGAGGTGGACGCAATGACTACATTGGAAATAATCGAAAGTTAAATTATTGGAATTTTTCTTTTAAAAAAATGAAAAATGACTGAATTGAAATAATGTCAAACTTAGAAGGTGTTATTCTTGTCTCTATTCTTGCTTATATGGTTTGGACCAATTAAAAATTAAGATTTGTTAAAAAATTGAAGAAAAAAAAATGTTCTTGTTTCTCCACCAAAAAAAAAAAGTTCTTGACTACAACTTTTTTATTTTATTTTTATACTACGAACTTGATTACTTAATAACCAAGTTGGTTTCTTTATAAGGTTAAACATGATACCTATATTAAATTGTGTCTATTTCAGAGCTGTCAAAGGTGAGCCAGGTGCTTGCATAGACACTTAAGTGATGCAAGGAGTCATGTAGAGCCTTACAACATTTTTAAAATCTATGCAGCTTTGTTGGACAAATAACATTCTTTGTAAATGAATGAGTTTCCCTCAGCTAGTTGTTGTTGATGACTGGAGATAAATAATTGATCTGGTGAATATAAGATTTCTTAGTCTACATGGGACAGAATTGAATTGAATTTGTTTGTATTAGATCATGTGCATTTTATACTACGAACTTGATTACTTAATAACCAAGTTGGTTTCTTTTTTTAGAGTGTTTAGAGTATTCCTACTTTTTAGTTTTAGTCTATATATAATTGTGTAACCGTGTAAATTTATATTAACACTATTCATTTTACATTTAGTTTTTTTTTTTCTTTACGTATCCCGCTGACGAAGGAATTAAGTGAATAGTGGTTGTTGTGTGTGAAGAAAAAGAAAAAAAAATCAAGAAAAAAGAAAATGTTTTAATTAAATATAGTATAAAATAGATAATTTGATGTGTTATGTTTTGAAAAATTAGTATGGAAAATAAAAAGAATATATTCTTATATTAAAATAGATTTTAAAAAATTTACATGATCTGTTACAAATGCTTTTACTATACAAATTCCTCCCCTCCCCTTCAACTCTATATGTGATTCAAAAACCATACGGGTGGTCAGCTTTAATAACAAAGTTTTTCTATTTTAATAATTCTATATGTGTGCGTTTGGATACTGCTTATTTTGTTGAAAACTAAAAACAATAAAAAAAATAATAAAAAAGTTACTGTAGAGGCGCGGGTTACTGTTCATTGGCCTAAATGCACTGTTCATGTCCCATGAACAATGCAAGAGGCGCCGAGCTGGAAAAAAAAAAAAAATGTAAAAACGCAAACGTAGCAAACGTGAGACGTATCCAAACGGAGCTATATGTGATTCAAAAACTAGACAACAAAGTTTAGAATGTCTTATGAACACATTTGAATGAAGTAGTGTTTTAGGCATTAAAGTCACTTCTTAGTTTTACAAATCAAACAATATTTATCATATTGAAAGTTTTTTTTGGCAATATTCTCTATTTAGGAAAGAATTGATCGCAGGTGAAAAGAGAATCGATCAAAAGAAAAGTTACGTTTGTACTTTGTGGTATCTTATTTTGTTTTTGGCAATGGATGAAAAGGAATAGAATATTAGGAAAATTTTGAGAGGCATTAAGATTGTGTTACAATTTTTTATTTTATTTCTTTGCTAAAAAAGACGAGTTTATAGCCCATGGATGATAGATGTAACGTGCCTCTAGTAATAATAATAATTAATAAAGTCCAACTTATTTTCCCTTTTTTTTGGAATCAACTTTAGATGGAACTTGGAAGTGTATTTTTATTCATCTCAATCAATTCTCTCTTTTGTCTAATATGAAAAGTGAATAAAATGTGAAAGTAATTTGATTGCCATTTTTTGAAATTTTATATAGAGACGTCTAGACTCTATGGTTTAAATTATTTCTCTTCTAATTATCGAATTATAAAATAAAAATAAAAATGTCGTTAAATTTTTTTGCGCACACACTTCTCTTTCATTTTTTTATTTCAATCCAAGCACATTCCATCCTAGCATATCTAAATAACATTTCATCCCCTCTCTCATTGTTGTAACTATCAAATTATTATTAAAAAAAAAAAAACATTCATTTCAAATTTTGTAAATTTTGGCCAATTTATAAAGTTAAAGACCACATTTTCTATCTAACACAGTCAACTTTTCAAAAATACACCATATAATTGAATCTTCATTTTCTTACATCCAAGTAACATATTCATTATATGGAGTTTTCTTACAAACTAGTTTGGAGGCAAGTTCATCCAACCCTCTACGTGGCAACTTAAAAAATTATCAATGTGTAATATTAGTCACATGCACGGCTTGATAGTCATGTGATTTGTTTAAATAGTTTAATGAATAATGTGATTTAATACACATAAATCGTCTTATACATTGTTAGGTAATGATTGGAGGGGTTTTCTCAAAAAAAAAAAAAGGTAATGATTGGAGGAGAAAATAAGAAAAGTGGTACAAAACACTATAGTGCTCTCCGAACTTTTGAGTACTGAAGTGTTTTGTAAAAAATTCAAATATTGTTTCTTCCTTTTTTTGTGATTCTTGGCTATAATGCTCTCTATTTTTTTAAATAATTTGATTGTTACCATGGGATGAGGATTTGGCTAAAAATATGCTTTGAAGAGTCGGATACTGATATTGAATATTATTATGCTTAAAATCCTCGTCCCATATAAAATCTAAGGAAAATGCTAACAAATGCCTTTAGAGCATTGGTTAACAATCCATTTAAATAAAGTTTTTATGGGAAAAGAAAAAAAAATTAATGTTTTAACAGTTTTTTTCATTTTTCATAAAAGTAGTGTCAAAACTTTTCTAAAATGGATTGTTAACCAATGCCTAAGGGCACTCGTTAGCATGACCCAAAATGTAATAATATAATAAAAAATAAATGGGAATATATTGGGTATACTATAGACTTGAAGCAAATTCCGATTACAAGTAATGTATGAATTCTGCTTGAGATTTTGGATGCATCATGTATGAACTGCATGACCAAACTAGTCCTACTTTCTCTTGTAGGCACACGCTTTTTCCCTTAATTTCTTGACCTCTAAATGCCGTGGAAGCAAGGAAATCAAAGGTTAAACTCAGAGTTGATAGCTGTTTAAGCACTCTTTCTCCAATTAGCGATATCAATAATCTAAAAAATATATATATACTGAATAGGAGATTTTTATATGATGGAATTAGAGTGGAATCATCTTTATTGAGCTAGGACTGTCTGCTTTACTTCCTTTTTTTTGGGTAATAGATTTTTATAATAATCTAGGAAGAGAGAGAATTTTTAATGTTAAGGGAACCATCTTTTATTATGACTGTTTTCTTATGTAAAATATTTATATGATTGTTATCCTTAACATTGCATGAATTGGAGCGCCAGAATATTCAAATCCCACATAGATTTTAACTATGATTTAGTTTTATGTAGCATTTTAGATTTATTTCTAATGAAGAGAAGACTTTCTTTTGCTTGATGAGTGAGACAAAAAAGGGTATCAATTTCAGATGATTAGTTTAATGTCAGTTTCAATATGATTGTAAACTTATGGATGAGTGAGCATAAATGCATAATCAATTTGTTGAAACTATGAGAAACTTTTTTTATCCAATCCTCCATATGCCCTCTGTCCAAATTTGTCTTCTTCTTCCACTTCTTCTTATTTTATTTATTTATTTATTTTTATTTTATAAAACAAACTACTACTTTTAAGTCCTCAAGATTTCAAATTTAATTAGTCTGGAACTTATGCAACTCATCAAGTCATGAGCTTAATATATACCAGGTGCGACTTATCAAGCTTGCACGGCACTTATAATGAATTTGCTTTGTGGGTTCCAGTTAGCTCAACTGGTAAAGTCTCTGATGGTTATATAAAAGATCTGGGGTTCAATCCCCGCCTACACCAAAAACTGATTGATGTCTTGGTCTGATGATAAAGAGCTATCATCAGGAGCGGACACCATAAGTTGAAACTCTCTCAAAAAAAATAATAATGAATTTGCTTTGAATCAAATCAATTGCAACTAATTAATAATAATTATCATATTGTAATTAATAATGAACTTGCCTTGAATCAAATCAATTGTAACTAATTTAATTATCATATTCAACCACCGTGCCCTTGGTGCGATAGTCACTCTACGAGTATAAGTGCTTGTGGGATATGGGAGTAAAGGCCAAGATTCAAGTCTCTAGAAGGAAACTTCATACACATATACACTTAAATTAAGTTAGAGTAGAATTTCTATCATGTATAAAATAAAAATAAAATAAAATAAAATAAAATTATCATATTCAAATTTTGTATTGCATATGCACTTTTGACAAAGCAAGAAGTAGAACACTAGCTAGGCCTTCAAATGTTATTGGAACTTGGAAGTTGCATTTTGAATATGAGCTGGCAACTTTTCATAGTAATGTTCATACATACTTATTAAGTTTGAGAAGGACTTTTATCCAAAAAAAAAAAAGTTTGAGGACTGCTATGAATGATAAACTTCGTGAAGTTTCTATTACAAGACAATTATACTGATTCGATGTTTTTTACTCTACCAATTTTTCAAATCTACATTTATTTTTGCCTTATTGATTGTATATTTTGGTGTTTAAAGCTAATTGAGGTTTAAGTTACACTAACATAGTTTCTCAAAAAAAATTTACACCAATATAACTCTTTATTAATATTTTACCATTTTTAATTTTAATTGATTAATATTTTTAATTGCACAGGTCTCCTCACTTATCTCTCCCCCAACTAGATCTCCTTTATTTCACTAGATAGTCTAGATTAGCATGTTTTCTTCATTCTTAACATGAATGCCAAAAAAATATTTTTAACTATCCGATGGGTAAAAGCTCATATTATGTGTATAATTATTAATTATAAAAAAAATAAAATTAAACATTTTATAAATAAAATAGTCATTAATCTATAAATATAAGGAATAAATTTGTCAAATATAAGAATATGATATAAGCCAATGATGATTTTGATCGTAATGCATGTCTTCAGATTTTTTAATGCATTGCACAAGTTAATGGGTGGTTTATTATTTATATAATTTGATGCAACTTCTTCTATTTTTTTAAAACAAAAATAACCAAAACTACACCCGCCCATGTCGGAAAATGTACACAGTAAATTGGTGTCCCTACGTAAATCGCACTTAGAAATTCAAGGACCCAACGACCCAATAAAGCAACTATATTGGAAATTTTATAAGTGGGAGCTCCATGATTTTTCTGATGTTTTGGATTCAAATTGTATTAATAATTAGTATTTTTAATTGGTCTTTATTTTGTTTTGCTTTTGAAGATTGGAGAAGAAACAAAAAGCTGAAGTGCGCGCTTGTCAACAACTTTCTTTTAAATTTTTTTATTAAAAAAAAGATACATTATACTTTCTTTTGAAATTTTAATTTATTTACAATATTGGTGGGTTTGTTTAGGATCCGCTTATTTTGCTGAAACTGGAAACTTTTTACTAAAAATACTGAAAATAAAGGTAAAAGTTAGCTGAAATAGTACAATGGGACCCATAAATAGTACCAAAAAGTGCAATGGGACTATGAATAGTAGCAAAAATAAGCTGAATAGTAAAATAAGCTGGCTTTTTAATTTGAAGCCAAACGCACACTTAGGAACAACTTTTTTTTACCTCGTTTTTTTTCTAAATACTAACTATACTTTAACTAACTTTCAACAAATAAACTTTTAGTGAAAAGTTGCATCCAAAGTCCAAACACACAAAAACCCTACCCTAAAGTGTTTGATAAATCCAAGATAAGGTCAGCAAATTTTCAAAAGCATATTGTTATGTCTGCAATTATTGAAAAAACTTATGGCAGTTAGCGTTACCTGGCTTCAAGAGGGATAAGAAAACAGGAAGAAATGGGAAAAAAACTGAATCATGCCATGATAGGGACACATTCCTTTTTATGGTGGGAAGAGATGATTTGATCATGACAAGTGCTCATTTTCTCTCTCTCTCACTAAAGGTCATATCATGTTTTTCTTTTTCTATTTCTTCATTTTAATTTTATATCTGATTGACAATTATGGAGGATCTGAATCATTATTTTATAGACTCATGAAGAGATCTTGAGAGAAAGAATGAAATCCCACTTAGAATATATCATTTGGCATGCAATCACAGTCTCAAAAGCAAAAGAAGCATGTGTGCTGGAAGTGAAACCTAACTGATGTTTTACTCCCACAAAGTTGGCTGCTTTTAGTGATTGAACAGTCCTTAATTAAAGTTCTTCATTTAAATCAGATATGAAGAACCAGTGAATGCTTTATTCCCAGTCATTGATGAAATGAAGTGCACAATAAGAATATAATTTCACCATACTATATATTTTTAACTTGAAGTTAATAAACAATATTGAAAATGAATAATATAAATACAATAAAATGTTCAAAAAATAAAAGAAGACAATAGTACATACTTTGAATACAAGAAGATGTATCATTGTGTGCAAAAAGCAAGTTTTTTCACCATTTGCCATTTTCTGCACCAATTTGACCTTCAGTAACTCTTTCTATTGAGGATGACAATTCCACTCTGAGTTTGTCAACCTTTTCCTTCAGTGCTGTAACATCCAAAGCAGCAAGAATTCCCTCCTTGATCTCTGCTTGCAATTTTTCTATATCTTTGGAACTTGATCCTTTTGCTATTTCTGCCTTCAACTGCTTAAGTTTGTATCTTAGACCTGCTTCATCTATTACTCTCTCAATCTCATGTTCAATCTCTTTATTCACATCCACTATCTTCTTTCTTAAATCCAGAGATGGACTAGCCAGCTTTCTCTTAGTCACCCCAACAATTTCCAAGTTAGCTGACTTGAGAACCTCTTCTAGCTCTTTCTTTGCTCTCTCTGCTTCCTCTACCAAATCTTTGCTCATGGAATCCCCTTTCGATAAGTTTTCCTGAGCCCTTCTTCAGAAGTTCCATCTTTTCTTTAATCTCAGCAGGAATTTTCTGATTATTCTCTGCCTTTAGTTTCTCACTTTTCTCTTTAATCTCAATGAGCCTGCTAGCCAAATTTAACTTGCCAAGCTTGTACTGTCTTTAACCCAAGATAGGCCCCCGGCTGTGACAATTTGTGTTTAAATTCCTGCATTATAGCATCCATATCTTCCTTTAAATTACGATTAGGGGGCTGATCAGTTGGATTTGGAGCTTTAGATAACTCTGACTTAATTGATTCAAGCTTCTCTTGCAAGCCCATTGAAATTAATGCTCTGTCAATCTCCTGGTTTACATCTTGCTTGAGTTTCTCAATTAAGTCAATGTTAGTATGATCAGATGGTTTTGCTTCAAGAATCTTTTTTAAATTCTCAAGCTCTGATTCCATATCAGCAGTCTTTGGCACTTTGTTATCTGATGGCTTCATGTTACGTTTCTTCTCTGGGTCCACCGCAATGCCTTCTTGGACGCCACCAATTGACCGGAATTTGAGCCTGCGGTGGTTGAGCAACTCTTTCTTATCCATATTTGCCAATTCCTATGTACATTTGGTATTATAATGAGTGGTGGATGACTAGGAAATCAACACAACCAAAGATGAAAAGTCAAAGTGGCTAAACCAAGTATGTTTATACAAAAAATATAGATGGGCAATTCCATTTATCAATTGTAATTGCTGATTAGATCAGCTATCAAATTGGATAAATGGAATTTAACTACAACTTTCACAAAACAGACTACTTTATGTTTGAGTGGAAAGTCACTTAACGGCAGAAAAGAATTATGCTGTACAAAAATAGAAGCAACAACTCTCTGTCTCTCTGCTGTGAAGAAGAAACTACTGATTGCCTTTACAAGTTCTCAATAAATTAATGGAGAACAAAACTTTTCTTGGAAAACATCACTGCTTCAAACTTCATTTTCTTGGAATAAGAATGTTAGATTAAATGAATAAATTCACAATCTCCTAATAGCTTAAGCTTTTGGGAGAATCAGCAATCTAACAAAGAATATTCAATAAGAGAAATGACTCCCTAGAAACATATATAGTAACACGAATACAAGAAAGGTTATCATGATCATGGAACAATTGTAAAATATGTTTGGGACTAAAAAAATATTACAGTACTTCAACACATAAATTTCTCTTCCAATCCGTGTGTAGATCTTAATAGCACTTACCTTCATGGCATCGATGATTGCAAGCTTAATTTGTTGGGAAGTCCAGACAGGATCTGTATGTGCACCACCAAGAGGCTCCTGCAAATAATATTAAGAGCATCAACCATGAGAAAGCCTATACCAATGGATTTAATCATCGCTCAATAATAACAGAATATGAAATGTTGGTTGATTTTTGTGTAGTACAGACAACAACTTATTAAATTCAGTCAAACAGTTTTGAGCTTGTTTTTAGTTATTTTTGCTTTTACTGTGATAAGATTCTATAGAGTCTGATGAAGAATCTGCAGATTTGAGTAAACACAGAAACTTGCCTGTGGATTATTATATATTTGATATTTTAGGCAATCATCATGCAAGTTAGCATTAAATTTCACATTCCTACAGTACCCTTGAACTCCAATCCATCATGACATGTTTTTATCATTTAAAGCATAAGTTAGTCACGGGAACTAGTATCAATCTATATGATAAGTCTACAAAGTACAAACCCTTGAAACTTGGGAGATTCTATTACGCCTATCTTTGCATATGAAAAGGTTTTACCTAGGAGATTTTATATTACACTTATCTTTGCATATGAAAAGGTATTACCTTATTTTTGTCTTTCCAAACTTTTAGGGATTCAACTGTGCTCAAATGCTATGGCAATAAAAAATGATTGCTCCAAATTTATGCATTGTCTTGCTTCCACTTGACCCAAGATATAACTGAAGATGGGTAGAAGTGGCAGAATGAAATATTTGAACTTTAACCTCCAAAAAATGGAAAAGAGATTCATTATTAAAGACTAAAGCACTTGATGTTGTCTTTTCAATCGGAGGCCCCTGTTAGGGAGATAACACCTTGGAGTAACTCCAATTAAGTAGTTAATATAATATATAGGGACACGATTTAACCCAAAAGTTTAAGTCTATGAGTTTGGGCCCAATTATTTTATATTAACCACCCACTATTCTCATTATTATTCAATGTGGGACTCCACTCACATTTGTATACCCAACTACACCCCTTAACAAAAGATATGGGGCATCTCAAAGACCTTGGTGGGTTGCAAACTAAGCATAAAGCATCACAAAACTGTAATGTTAAAACAAAAACCAAGAGACAAAAGCCGTTTCCCATTATACTCAAAATGACTCATGAGATTACTAGAAATTTTTATTGCTATAAAATGAAAGGAAAACTCCGTACATCACTGGTAAAAGGCACACACAGTTTTAACCTTTGTTGCCAAGATGAATGCCTACCAGAAAAAGAAAGTGGAATCTCACAACTGTTGTTCCCATATCAAATTTCTGTATGACTTTCAGAATATTATTGGAATGTTCTAGAGATATTCTAGAATCTGTTACTACTAAATTTGCTTGATTTTCAAGCCTTGATTCTCTATTTTTCTTTAGGACCACTCACTGTGACTTGTATATAAATTTGTACAGAAACAGAAATGTAGAATTGCCATCCACTCTCTTTCTCTTTTTCTTTTTAACAAAGACAAAGGAACCAAAGATATAACAATGAAAAATATATTTAAGGATTAAAATACTTAACAGGAATTACACCATCAGCAATTTTAAGCTTGTAGTGCTCTTGAGCTGTTATCTTCAGTCTTTCAGCCGCCTGTCACAAGTTTATCACTAACATAATCAATTAAAATGGCCCACATTGCAATTAACTGCAATCATCAAATTATTCAACTACCTTAGGAGCTGCTTGGGAAGATTTCCACAATATAGCAGCACATGCCTCAGGACTGGTAAGATAAACAAGCCGCAAGAAACATTAGAACTTCTGAGGCTGTGAGAAATGCTATAGATTTATTACTGTGAGACACAAACCAGAGAAATGCTCTACTCATGGCATAAAAGACCCATGAGAGCTATAACAAGGATGATGACTTTCAGAAAAGGTGGTCAATATCTGTGTGTGTGTGAAAGCTAGATGTAGAGCACTAAAGAGGAATAACGAATTCAAATTGGTTCAATATAAACATGAACATAAGCAATAAATTTTAAGCAAAATGGGTTTTTTTAGTATGAGTATCATCGTAATTATTATTTGTTGCTTTATCAACTTCAGAAACTAGAGAGGAAATAAAAAATTTAATACCATTTACAAACTAAAGTCTACAGCTGTCTACTTTCTTTTCAGTAGCTTTTAATGATAATACTAAAAAGAAAGAAGAAGAAAAATAATTTTATCACCTTGCAACATAGAAAGCAGAGTTCTCTAGCATAAATAATTTATTGGCACAAGCAATGGCAAGAGCTCCACCAGAGCCACCTTCACCTGTTACAACTGTTACAATGGGCACGTTCAGGCCAAACATGGTCCTCAAGTTATGCGCTATTGATTCACCCTGCATAAATACAGACCAATTTCATTATTGAAGTATATCAGACAGTACAACTTGCAGAGTGAGAAGAAAAGTTGAAAACAAACTTGACCAAGTTCCTCAGATTTGAGATCAGCGAAGGCCCCTGGAGTGTCAACAAATGTTACAATAGGAAAACCATGATGATCTGCATATTTCATCATACGCAAAGCCTTCCGAACAATGGTTTTACTGAACTCAGCCATTATTTATTAAAAAATGAAGATAATGCTTAAAGAAGAGAATTAATTTCAGCAGTTTTTTTGATAAGCAAAGGCCATTGTTATATGTGAAGTCATGTGTAATTGAAATCTGCTGTAATAAATATGAATAAGAACTTAAAAAAAGTACCCATGAGGAGTTGGCATTGCAAAGTTGCGTGCAATGTTCTCCTTTATGTTCCTACCCTTTTGATGACCTATAAACATGTAGGTCTTACCATCCATGCTGCCAATACCAGTCACAATAGCGGGGTCATCATAGCCTGCACGATCTCCATGGAGTTCCACCCACTATATCATAAAGGATTAAGTCAGAAATTATTCTTTTTGTTGTGATAAAATGAAATAATATAAGTGATAAACTACCTTCTCTGTGATATTAAATATACAATCAAGAACTGTTGGTCTGTTGGTATGTCGAGCAATAGTTAGGCATTGCATGGGTGTCAAATTTGTGTATAAATCTTTAAGAGCCTGAATTTGAAATGAGAAATATTAGAGTGATTGCTACAGGAATTTTAAAAAAAGAAGTAAAACAACAATGTGGATTGCTGCCTACCAAGAATAAGCAAACAAATAACTAAAAAAACATCAGAAAATAAGCTAGCAATTGGCCAAGGCTTCTGGTTGTTATTATTTCAATAAATAAACTGTACGTTAAGGAAATCCAGGCTTCACTTTGAGCAGACATTTATTGTCTTTTCCTCACATTATTACCATTGAACTAATGCCTCACAAGTATGCTTTCCTTTTCCATAATAATGTGACAAGTAGGAAGGATGCTTGTAGAATTTGTTAGAACTAGTCAGAATCTTCAGAGCAGGTGCCAGAAGAAAATATGAATGGTAATGCTGAAACTGAAATTATTTGCATAGACTAAAAACATAGCAAATGATCATCATTCATTTCTCTCCTGCAATTAATTTTAGAAATACTTTTAGATCTAGAAGGCCATCTTAGAATTAGTTGCAATTGATGAAATGTTTTGAAGTTACAACACAAAATGAACATGATAAAGATGCAACTCTGACATGAAAGATCACCTGTTGGTACTTTCTTCCCAAAGAACCAATTTGATCACTAAAATCTAGGCCAGTTTCATCAGCCATCCTACGCACCTGCAAGAAAGATCTTAAGTTAAGCAGAAGATATATGAAGGGACGGAATATTTGAGGTTTGTGACTTGTGAAGGCCTCACATGTCAAGGGTAAACGGTAAGATGTTATGCCTCTATGTTGGTAGCTTAAGAATGAAAATATTGCTTTAATTAACAGGAAAATTTAGAAGACAAACCATACTGAATGGGCCTTCATGAATACTTAATGACCAAATTTTCTTAGCCGTAATGCCAAATGTCATTTTTATTAAACTTGTTTGCTAGATACACAAACTTATTAACTTGTAGTTCCCAAAATGAAATTCTCACCTCAATAATCTTTTGCTCCAAATCTACCAGTGGCTTCTCAAAAGGAAGAGTCACTGGCTTTGGTTTCTCGAATAGAGGCTTGAAGTGAGACAGGAAAGTTAAGTAACTGCCAGTGAAATTTGGATCAATATCATCTGGCCACAGGTAATCATGATTCTTCCCCCTTTTAACTTTTGCATTGACACGAAATCTGTTCCTGCTTCTAATGCTAGAACCTTCAAAAGCCTTTGACCAATTTCTGTTTACTCCTCTAGAAGAAGTTCTAAATAAATAGCTACCAAAAAAGTCCTTTCCAAAATCTAGATGAGACCTGGACTCGAATCCCTGGTCTTTGCCTTCACTTCCTCCTCCACACTTTCCAGTTACTATTGATAAGGTAGCCATCTCAACATTGATACTTTGTGCAGATATTTAAAGTTAATATACCAATACATCACCTGTGCTGCATTCCTGCAATTACATCCCTATAAAGCTTAAATTCTTTTTCTGAAAAACAATTTATAATTTCTTTGTTTGGAGACAAAGATTTAAAAGGGAATAAAAGGGAAGCATCATATCTTTTCTCCTCTAGATAAAGACTTGCAATTAGTATGCACTTCCCTCCCCACCTTTACTTTCCACCCATCCATCCAAAGCAATGGCAAGAAAAACTCCCATATTCTTTCATTTCCTTTCAATTCCATGATTCCTAAACCGCGATGATTTTATTAGCATTTTCTTTTCTTTTCTGAATTACAATCGATTAACCCCCCAAAATTGAGAAACTTGGCAAAAAGAAGCCCTCTCAGGTCAATCACTTGATTTATAACTTCCTTAATATGAAAGAACATCAAGATATAAAAATTGATTAACCCAAGCAATAAAATGTATTCCATAGCATCAAATGCCTTAATTTTTTTAGAGCTTGAGAAGCTCCAATGACACAATTATTAACATATTTATAAAATACACCCTCCAACACAATTACTTACATAAAATTAGTTCCAAAAATAATCACCCCAATCTATTAAACAATCAAATTTCAATATAATTTTTGGAAACTTACAGTTATGCATTGCTTTACAGATAAACATTTAACTATTTCCAAACTCCCCAAAATTACTGGTAATCTCATAGCAAAAATTATATAAATCACCAAAGAAGCTCAGAGTAAATTTTCCCAACAGGAAAAGAAAAAACCTAACCAATATAAATCCTAAACCATAATGAAAGTTGAGATTTTTTTTTTTTCAAAAAAATATTATAAAAGTTTGATGGTCTGGTTGGTTGCTGAGAAAATGTAGTAAAAATAGTAGAATTATACAGCTTAAAATGTAATATATAAATTATTTAAGCTTTAGCACAATTATTCAACTTAATTGAAGCGAACTGTTTTTTCTTTAGAAACACGTAACAAAAAGAAGATTGTATATATGAATTGCTGTGTTGTCTGAGAGAGCAAGGGGGGAGTGAGAGAATTGGATACCTCAATATTAGGACATCAAGAGCTGGCAAAGCTGAGAACTCAACACAAACACAAACACAAACACAAACACAAACACATGCAAACTATTAACAAATACTATATGGCTAAAGACTAATAAGATGTTTGAGGACCAATGGTTCTGCTCATTTTACTGCACAAAAGCGTTTTCAGAAAAAAAAAAAACAGTGGCAACAGCATGTTTTTTTTCAATAATAAGGTTTGTTTTGTATTGTTATTCACTTGTTCTCATAGACTTTGCCTTTGCCTTGTCCCAACTTTTGCTGGTGGGAGTGGAACTTTGGTTGCTTTTTAGAAACAGGAGTTTGGTGTTTCATGCAGATATGAGAATTGTACTGTTCAGGACAAATGGCCTACTATGATTGGATAGTAGAAGTCACGCGCATGGAAGGTGAGTGGGGATGATATGATATGAACCTAATCCAGAAGATAGACATGTCATCACATTAGGATAAATGCAACCCCCAAATAATGAGTAGCCCACCAGATGGATCACCCAGCAAATCTGGCCCACCATCTTCGGCCCTACAATGCAAGTGGTGGGCCAACTGTGCTTTCACTTTCCCTTAGGCCTCCCAGCCTTAAAAAAAATTCTAGATGGGCTTTTTCGAAATTCCAGTAATGCAACACCCAGGCCCAGCAGCACCATGCATAGATTGGGAAGTCAACAGCGGTCTAAATTCTATTCATTTGCATCAAGACCAATGCTTCTACATATCCAACAAGTTTCTTTCACATTTTTTATTGATATTTGAGTTAACAAGTTTTTACTTGTTTAACATCATTTTTTTTACCTACCACCACTGACTAACAATTTGCCACGGGTGTGATATTTTTTGTCTCTCTAGACTTTTCTCCTAAATCAATATCTGATTCTCTGCTTTTTGCACTCCAACAAGTGAGATTGGTGTGAGTGACTATTGACTAACCAATAGCTTTTGGTGATTGTTAGTGATTGAAAAACAATATTGGTACCTAGTTATTTGACAAAATATTGTTCCTGCGTAGAAATGATGTACAATGCTTTTGCCAAAATCATTTTTCCTGGATACTTTTAGGCTTTGCTTGGTTGGAAGGATAAAAATTAATGTTTTCTATCATGTGTGTTTGACATAAAGGATGAAAAGAGTTGAAAGTTAAAAATTAAATTGCTAATACTCTTATTATTAAAAGTAGAAAAATGAAAAAAACGGGAATAGTGTTTTATACTTTTCTTCTCAATGCCATTTTTTCTCCTTTTCTCCCCAATTTGGAGGGCAAAAAAAAAAAATAGTGGGCCAGGTGGAAAACTTTATACACTCCATTTTCTTTCCTCTCCCCATTTGCTTCAACAAAACAAAAGAAAATCACATTTAACGTCCCTCTTTCTTCCACCAATTTTTCACCTTCTCACTTTTCACCCAGCTAAACATAGTGATTTTAAAGTAAACCATCCTAATACATGTAAACAACAAGAAAAAAAATATAAAGAAAACAGCTAAAGCACTCATAGCCAGAAATAAATAAAGAAAAACAGCAAAAGCACATCACATGACCTGCAAACCTTTGTGTAAGTTTTCCATAAATGATTAGTCATGAAAGTCCCCCTTCTTTTTTTACCCTTCCTCTCCCAAGCTTTCAGAAAGTGCCATAATTTCTTGGTTAACAAGTACAATGTTGGTATCATCAGCTTGGTTCTTATAGTTTCCACCTAAAAAATTTTCTGGAGAAGCACAAGCTACAATCTCCATAGCCCCACACAATACTCTTGAAACATGAAAATAACAGTGGACCTTTCTTCTTTTTGTCAGCACAAAACAAACAAAATTTCAACCATGCAAAAGCCTTTGAATTGGAGGTACACATTACAGTCTCATATGAAAGACCACTGGAGTAGACCATAAAGCTAAGCTACATTAGCTTGAGTAACAAGTCTATTTGCTGATTAGGAGAATCCTAATTTTGGTAAGTAGATGTCATATATGTTCTCCTAAAGAATGATTAGTTCTGATGGCATGGATTCCTTTATAAGCCTTTCAGGTGGTGATCATGTTGAACTGGAATCTGGACAGCTGCTGTGGGATTGTCGAAATAACAGGTCCATATCTCTGAAATGGGGCAAAAGCAATACTTCAGGCTTCAGACAGCATAAATTTTGAAAAGCATTATGAACAGAGTGGACTGCAAGCCACAGTCAATGACTGTCCTACAATTGCAGCTGCAGCCAATATAGCAGGTCATATGTTAAAAGTAGGACCTAGCAGTTATGAACTCCATGCAACACATGCTCCAGGTTGGTCACGTGTAATGCATGGTTCACATTTATTTGAGAAAGAAAGGTACAGATGCTGTACAGCCGTGACTATGGCTAGCATTCTCCTCATATGAGTAAGCACTACTAGGCGTAACATGAGGGAGACCATTATCATCATCTCTTTCTCTGTTTGATACATTTGTAGGATGTTAATGCCTCCTCTAATGGCACTTGCCTATGATTTTGATTATTGGGGAACGATTGTCACAAAGGCAATAAGGAGGAAGAAGGCTTTTATGTTGCCATACCTGAACATTATCATAGAGCTCAAAAAGGGGAACAGCAAGCAGTTTCAGATTTTTCGGTACAGCAAAATACTCTCTTTCAGACAAATGAACAATGTAAAGCTTCTTACACTCCTGGATCATGAAAACTTTTAAAGGTAAGTTCAGCTCAAAAGACAACTTTGATTAGAAAAACATGTCCATTGTTTTGAAAGAGATAATGGCTGTACCTTGGGTTTTGTGATGTGGGGAGGGCAGTAAGGATACATCACCGTTTCAAAGTTTGGTCTCCACCAGATTGCCACGCACTCACCAATCTGCAACAATCTTTCAAATGCAATAAAGTATTTTGACTACATATTCTAAACATGTTTCCTGCCAATCTAGTAAGATGCCTAGAAATAAGGGCCAAATAACTTGCAACCACATCAAAGCCTTAGTGCGATTTTTTTTTTTTTTTTTTTTGAGTCGGCTATGGATCCTCAATAGATTAGCTAGGGTTGGCCACATGTAACCAATGTGTTTGGAGGACAGAAGAAGAAGAAGAAGAAGGATATGTTGTCTATCCTTACGTTTGGGTAGCAAAAGGAAAAATAACATTATAAATATGGGAAGCAGGAAAGGAAATTACAAGAGACTTGCTTGAAATTCTTTGGCATCCATCATCAGGTAATTTATGACTGCACCAACCAACCCCCCCCAAAAAAAAAGAAGAAGAAGTAAATAATGCTGATTTTTATCTCTCTCTGTTTGCATTAATCTTCTTCCAAAATTTAGTTGGGGAAAACAAAAGCATCTAAAAATATAGGTACATATGCTTCATTACAAGGAAAATTACAAACCTGCCAATTAGGTTGAAGTGAAGGTTGATTAGCACCCAATTTGCTCGTCAGTTTCCTCTTCAAGCCTTCAATTTCTGCAAAGATTGGCAGAAACATCAGAGAGAGAGAGATGCAGGGGAATTCCTGAATAAATAGTACCATTTTCTCCAGGCTTCAAACGTCCCCCGGGAAGTTTGCAGAATGTGTTTCCAATTTGCAAAAGAAGAATGTGAGGATGCTTATGTTCTTGCACCTGCACAGTAAAAGGAAAATATTCAGGGGAAAATTAAAGAATGGAAGTGTGTATACAGTCAGAGTGTGTTTGGATGAACTTATTATCACTGGCTTATTTTATTTAAAAAATAAGTCACGTGAAAGTACAGCTGGACCTTGAAAAAGTGAAGCCTTAAAAAGTTGTACTTAAGCTAGAGGTGAAAATACACTGGCACTTTAAGCTAAAACAAACAGAGTCAACAGACACTAACACAACTAATTCTAACTTCATTCTCTGGATAGTGGTTACAGAGAAAAGAACTCTATGATGCAGCTGTACTTATTGCTCATCACCAAAGCACAGTTACAATAAAATTTGGAATGACAATATTTTTAATTCTGATGCCAAGTTCTGCAATATGAAGCCTACACCTTTTTTTTTGGGAGAATTGTTGATTCATAATGCATTTTTGTAAGCCTAGGACATCAAGCATTAATTTCATATAGAAACTAATGCTATGTTTCCAAAATTATTACTTACATATAAAAAAAATGGGGAAAGAAAAGAAAAAACAAAAAGCAATATGCTAAGGCTTTTTTTTTTTTTTTTTGTTGATAAATAACAGAATTGTATTAAAAGAGAAAAGCCAGGTACACTGGGGGTGTACATGAAAAACAGTACATCGAACACTAAAATTACAAAGATCAAGCATCTCTAAAAAATTAGAACAAGGAAAAAGATTAAAGGACGAACTCCACTCCAGCAAGGTATGAAAAAGGAGAGATTTAAGATCCAAAATAGACCGTTCCTTCCCTTCAAAACATCTTGAGTTCTGTTCTTGCCAAATACACCATAGGACACAATGAGGGACAGCCCTCCATAAATCAATGCTCCGATGCCCACCAAATGAACCTTGCCCACTCGAAAATAAATCAGTAACACTATGCGGCATAACCCAAAGGAGACCAAAAAGGGTCCACACCATAGACTATAACTCATAGGCAATAGGACAATGAAGAAGAAAATGATTCACCGATTCCCCATTTTTTTACACATATAGCACCAATCAATAACTGCAACACCCTTATACCATAAGTTCTCAAGAGTCAAAATCCTACCTAAAGCGGCGGTCCAAGAGAAGAAAGCAACCCTAGGATGGATCTTTGAACGCCACACAAATTTCCAAGGGAAAGAAGTTACAAGAGTAGAGGAAAGGGAGAGATAGAACTCACTCACTTTAAAATACTTATTCCTTGCTGGTTTCCAACATAGTTTGTCCTAACCTTCACCATTAAAAGGCATAGAATTGATAAGATCTAGAAAGGTTAGAAAGGTGTAGAAGTGTTCCGTTTGCCAATCTTGGGGAGCCCTAGAAAATTGAAGATCCCAGTGAAGCCTCTGATTAGAAAAGTGCATAACATCCTCAATAGAAGACTCCTTATTACAACTAATGTTATAGAGTTCCAGAAATGCCTCCCAAAGAGTACAACCCCCACACCACACATGATGCCAAAATTTAATTCTGTTACCAACACCAACCTCGAACTGAATGGATTTTGACAAGGCTGGCCAACCTTGTCTTATGGTTCTCCAAAGACTAACACCATAAGGAGTAGAGACTCCTTTTGTACACCAACCACCCCAATCATTCCCATATTTAGTCTCAATGACCCGCCTCCAGAGGTGAGTTGTCTCTCTTCCATATCTCCACAACCATTTCCCCAACAAAGCTTGATTGAAGATTCTCAAATTTCTAATGCCCAAACCACCGAACTGCAAGGGAGTACAAACCTGGGCCCACTTAACAAGACGGAATTTACGGGACTCATCTATCCCACCCCATAAAAAATTCCTCTGAAGTCTCTCAATACGATTAGCAATATCCATTGGAATAGGGAAAAGTGATAGGAAATAAGTAGGCAAGCTTGAGAGAGTGCTTTTAATTAAAGTAATCTTACCTCCTTTTGATAAATATAACCGCTTCCATCTCGATAACCTTCTCTCCATTTTTTCTAGAATAGAGTTTCAAATCGCCCTATCCTTGAATTTAGCACCGAAAGGAAGTCCCAATTAAGTCATTGGCAGAGAAGACTGTCTACAACCCAGCAATGCCACAAGCTCCCCCATATAAGACACCTCTCCAACTGGAACTAATTCTGACTTAGCCAGGTTAATGTGCAGCCCTGACACTGCTTCAAAAGAGGATAAAATCTCCCACAAATATTCAATCTAACTTATAGAAGCATCACAAAATATTAACATATCATCTGCAAAGAGAAGATGGGTCACCATCAGTGGAGTATTTGTCCTGGTACCAACAGTGAAACCCGAGATGTGTCCAGCCAAAACCGCACCGTCCAACAAGCGGCTTAATGCCTCCATAACAATAGCAAATAAGAGGGGGAGAGACGATCACCTTGGCGCAACCCCCTAGAGCTCCCAAAAAAATCCTTAGGGGTGCCATTTATCAGAATTGAAAATCTCACCGTGGAGATACAAAACAAAATCCACTTTCTCCATTTCTTAGAAAATCCACACTACTGCAGCAGATACATAAGAAAATCCCAATTGACATGATCAAAAGCTTTCTCCACATCTAACTTACATAAAACCCCTGGAATCCCCGCCTTGAGTCTACTATCCAAACACTCATTAGCAATCAAGACAGAATCTAGGATTTGCCTATCCAAAACAAAGGCATTTTGAGACTCGGAGATAATCCCAGTAATCACCCTTCTTAGCTTACTAGCTAGCACCTTGGAGATGACTTTATAAATACCACCCACTAAACTAATAGGTCTAAAGTCTCTCACATTAACAGCATCTACTTTCTTTGGAATGAGAGCAAGGACAGTTGCATTAAAACTTTTCTCAAAAACAGCTTGTAAATGAAAGTTTGCAAGAAGCTCCATGATTTCAAGTTTTAAAAAGCCCCAACAAGCCTTAAAAAAAGCCATTGAGAAACCATCTGATCCTGGAGATTTATCACCATTACATCCTTGGATGACACCAAATACCTCCTCTTCCTCAAAGGGTCTATCCAACCAAGTAGCCTACTCCTCAAAAATTGTAGAGAATGCCACTTCATCTAGCACAGGTCTTTGACCCTCATTTTCAGAGTACAATTGTTTGTAAAATTGAGAGATGCATGATGATATAGAATTCGGATCCAATGTCAACTCACCATCCACCAAAAGATTGTTTATGGTATTAAAACTTCTGTGGGAGTTTGCTGTCCTATGGAAGCAAGATGCTAAGGCTTGCCTAAGATTCCTATACCTAATCTGCAGTGTTTACACTATCTCCCATTGATGTAGGAGGCAAGAAGAAAATTTTATTTCAATTTAGTTTTATTTCATTTTGGAAGTCAACTGTATTTTATTTAAGGTATTATTTGTTAATTGGGTTATTAGTATTTTTATTTAATTTCCTAGGGTCAAGGTTATTTTTGTGATTCAATTATTTTGTTGGCAACAATGGCTTGGGAAACATAATTCTGATATTTGGAATTTGGTTCCAAGTTGTTTGATGTGGATTATTTGGACAAAAGGAAATCAGATTTCTTTCGAGGATACTGAGAAATATCTAGCTTAGGGGTGTGTTTGGCATGAATTATTTTTACCAACTTATTTTACTATTTAGCTTATTTTTGGTACTATTCATGGGTCCCATTGCACTTTTTGGTACTATTCATGGGTCCCACTGTACTATTCCAGCTAACTTTTACATTTATCTACAGTACTTTCAGCAAAAAATTTTCAATTTCAGCAAAAGAAGCGAATCTCAAACAGACACTTAGTTGATAGATTTGTGCCAACGGACTCTCTTCGATTGGACTCAGTGTTGGGGTCTCTTGGACTGTTCTTCTCTTAATGAATTTTCTTTTGTCTCTTAGCATAGCTTTTTGATTCCTTTGTTTCTTTATTTTTTGTGTTGTTCTTTTTTCATTATCATCAACACCCTGTATTCTTTCTTCTCTTTCTTTTTTAATAATATTACTCTCTTACCTATCAAAAAAATGAGATTTCCCAAGTCAATTACAATTAGGGTTTCCTAAGTCAACTAGAATTAGGGTTAAGCCATAGCATTATCAGCACAATATTGCACTCCTATGGAGACAGTTTACTTTACACGTTTATGATGAATAAAATTTCCGTTAGAGATTTCTCCAATGCTCTGGTGCAGGGTCCAGCCAACCCTGGGTGTTGACTTTAAGTTTGTTCTCTCTTACTTGATCCTGAGTCTCCTAAGTCCTAACTACTAAGTTATCTATCTTTACACACAAGCAGCCATACAACACAAATGAGCAGTAATAAAATGTATAAATTAGGTAGAAGAAATAATTATTCAAACATCTAAACAAAAAAGAAAAAGGTGGCTATTTTGGGTTGAAGTGGCAAACACTGACCAGTAGGATTGCTTCAACACTAGTCCTCATGCCTTCTTTAAAATAGCTGTAAACCAAAAGGAGCTTGTCAGTCCACCCATCATAACATGAAGACAAGTTGGAATATCAGATTGGTTCAATCAATTATACAAAAAATCACTTAACATTATCAGTCAATTCTCCCTAAAATCAGCTATGAAAATTAAGAAGCATATACCTAAGTGGGAACCTCTTATCACAAAGTAAGCTCTATGATATACATATATAACAAGGCAAGTCCGCATGGTCCTCCTAATCCTCAATATATAGGTTTAAGAATCAGTTCAATAGGGGGAATCTAAAATTGATCAAAATGTAGAGAAATAATCAAAATATGACCTTTTATTAAGTAAACTCTTATTCAAAAAAGGAGATAGATCAACCGCACAATGTGCATATTGAACTACTCCCAAAGAATTACAGTATCAAGTTGGTATATTTTAAAAAACCTAGAAAAGAAGAGGAGGGGATGCTGCCAAATACAGTATCAAATTAGACTGTTCAACACTATCAAAAGTTCTACTATTTGCCTCTCTGGCCAAATGATCCACACAACACACAAGGGAGTAGCACTCCCAATCTTTTATTTCCTACGATGATGAAATTTCCATTGCCAACATTCCCACATCTAAATTACTTTCTTCAGCTTAACCCAAGATACCCTGAAGAGAGTAAATAAAAATGACCACAAATTTCTCACCATCAAAAAAAAAAAAAAAATGATCCACTGACTCTCTGCTATTCTTGCACGTCTAGAACCAATTAATAATCAAAATGTGACATTTCTGAAGATTATTCACTGTTAGTATTTTCCCTAGGGCTGCCATCTAAAGGGAGGGGGAAGGGGGGGGAGGGGAAGAGAAAAATGAGCGATCTTGCAAGGTACCATACTTCAAAATTTCCAATCTTATATAAGCTCTATGAAGTTTGATCCTAAGCTTAGCCTTGTGGAAAATGAGAGTGCAACAAGTAAAAGAAACTATTCACGAATTCTAGCTCCCGATCTTGGAAAGGCTAACAAAATCAAGGGTTCCAATTATGAACAGTCTATCTTCAAACTTCACTCAGTGATGAGCATAATACCCTCTAGACTACCAAATGAAATTTGTTGCATTCTCCATCCCCCCCCCCCCCCCCAAAAAAAAGGGAAATTCTCTTTGAATCTTTTATATAACCTATTGGCAGTGTGGATGGGCATGGTAAAGGGTGGCATGAAAAAGCTAATATATTTTTGAAAAGAGTGATCTCCCCCTTTTGAAAAAGCTTGTTCTATCCTGCAAACCTCCTCTCCATTTTTCCTCAATTACTGTATTCGACACTGTGGAAGCCTTAAGAGGAGATCCCAATGACAAACCTAACATGTCATAGGTAGATGACCCAACCTACATAACTACCACGCAGTTTGGTTGGGGTTTGAGTCCTGAATTTGAATCCATGGGCCATGATGTTGGTTCACTTAGGATTCCCACCAACTGATGCTATAAGACCTCTAGTGGGGTTGAGATTATTAGACTGTGGCTGAATGCACCTAAGGAGCGTCTGTGCCTTTGTGGTTCCTTTGCAATCTAGGGCATTGGTTCCTAGGGGGAGGGTTTACATGACTGGCTAATGTTCTCTTTGATTTTAACACGCGCTCCAAAATTCCATGCTAATTGAATTTTATTTACTATATGATCCATAAACTAATAATTTGTGTATGATTTTAAAATACAACAAAAATACACCCTAAAACTTGAATATTTTGCGGACGAAATAGTTATTAATCTCTAATCATCGTTATATTTTATTGATAGACAATGCACCAAGTGTAATTTGAATCCAACCATCACAACTATGGGATCTATCAAAAAAAAAAAATAGAAAGTGTGATAAATAGAACTCTCGTTACTATTGATTGTGTGCAAATTACATCACTAAGCAAGCCCAAGAAAATATCACAAACTAACTAATTCTAACCAATTACAAAATCAAACATGGAAAATGTGCAGGGAGAAAATCTAAGCAAAAATACAATCTCTGATAGGATCAGAAGTAGTCTCTAGTAAACCACTTCCAAAATTGACTTGCATTGTATTGTACCACTCCACAATGTAATCTCGAAGCGAAAATTTGACATCCTAACAGTACAACGCACTCGTGCACAGCATACACATACAATAGAAACTCAAAACTACAAAATGCAAATGAGGCCCTAATAAAAGAGCGTGTTCTATGGTTTTTTTTTTTTTTTTCCCCCACAAAAAAAGAACAAAAAAAAAATCAGAAAAATATAATTTTGATGCAACCATTTCTTTTCTCAGCGACCAAACATAAATAATAGAATTGAAAAACCAAAGATTTGTTAGTGGTATGAAATGGAATTCAGTTCCAAAATCTAAGTAATTTAGAGAGCTAATGTTTGGTTACCAGATTAGAAGTTGAAAGAAAAAAGAGGGCTAGGGTTTAGGAGAGAGAGAGAGAGAGAGAGAGAGAGAGAGAGGAGGTACTTGAGTTTCATGCGAGCGAGACGATCGGCGACGGAGGAGTCTTTCTCAATCTTGGGCTCTTTGGTACCGAAGGTGTAGCTGGAGAGTGGGTACGTGTTCACCACCGTTGAGCTCACCATATTCTCCATTGATTGATCGATTGATTGATTTTCACACACTGCTCCAAAGACAAGCCTAGCTGAGCCAGCAGAGTATTCAAACGAAGAAAAACAGACCGTGCTTGGGCAAGCAGGCCATCTAAAGCTAGTGGTTTTGGAAATATTTTTAGAAATTTTTTTATAAAAAATAAGTTTTAGTTGTTTTGCAAATGCCCTAAACACACCGTTTGGGTTGTTTTGATTTTGGGCATGTTTGATTTTTGTTAGGCAGGTTTGATTTGACTTCACTTTAATCTTTTGAAAAACAAAAACCCTTTTTAATATGCGACGCGGGTTGAGTTTTCAAGTTACACTGATGTAACTTTAAGTAATATTAAATCACCTAATAATTTGTTATAAAATTTATATTTTAAAAATCTCACTATTAAATTACATGTTCTATATATTCTTAACATTTATGCCAATTTTCATGTCAATTGGATGTTATTTACCATTTAATTCATAAACTCATATTTTATGCATTATTTTAAACTACAAAAATTTTAATTTAAACAATTGACTGATGACATAACTATTAATCTTTGATCACCTCGAAATTTTGCAAGCTTGGAGAATTTATGAAGATAATGTAATCCAATGGTGAATTTCTCAAAATTCGCATCTAATTATAAAATATTGAGTGGTGTAACATTATTTAAAGTTACATAAGGTGTAATTTGAACTCAACTACATATATATATTTATATATACACTGCCATGTTAGACCTATACTTTAAAAAGTATTGTATTATTGGTGCATATTTTTTATATTCATAAATCATATAATACATAAATATGTACCTTATGAAATGTATTATATTATGCATAATACATGGACATATAAGTTTAAATTGGTTTTTTTTTTTTTTGTGCTAAAATTTGTACTTTGACTTAAGTCAAAAGAGTTATTATACTTGTTTTGAACTTTAAATTATGGATATTTGATTGAACTTACTAAAATAATATGTTCAAGATTTTTTATTTCTATCTCAAAAATAAAGAGAAATATAATATTATATGAAATTGCAAATTTATTTTTTGTACAGTAAATAATGTTCTAACTGAAAATATAATATCATATGTATCACATCACGTCATTTGACGTGGGGCAATACAATGTCATTTGATAGCCATTGCGGGGCAACATAGTGGATTTGTGAGTCTCGAATTCCAAGGTTTGACACCGCCCGATGGATTTGAGACTGAGTATGGTTGAAGAAGAAGAAAAAGAGTGAGAAAAAGAGAGGGGAGTTATGGAGGTGGGTGAGAGTTATGGTGGTGGGTTGCTCACTACTGTGTGTGATTTTTGTACTAAGTAGAGAGGATTCGGGGCGTGAAGAGATGAGAGTTCAGAGAGGAGAGGAGACAAACATTCAAAAAAGCTGATCAGGTGGGTCCCATAAGTGTGTTCAATTTTATTACTGAAGTGCCACTGGAAACTACTGTTTGTTGTTTAAAATTAGCTCCGAGGTGATTCCAAAAAACGCTGTTCAAACATGGGTTTTGGAGCAATAATTTTCAAACAACCCTGAACAGAAAACGATGACCAAACACATTTTTTAAAATTTTGGATACTAGTGTTCAATGTTTAAACACTGAACACTGTGTTTTGAAAAGGGTGACCAAACGGGCTCATATAGGTTGGCATGATGGCTTCTATTTACAAAATTTCCTGTGTTTTTTTTTTTTTTTTTTGTGTAAAAAACACAACCCAATATTGAGAACACCTAAGAGATGAAAGGAAAACTCACAAACTCGCAAATGAAGATAATACTATTGAAATTTTCTTTTATTTCCAATGAATTCACCTTATTCTCCTCTCTCAACAAACTTATAAGTTTCTTATGAATTTTCTTCTTATATATATGTTTTACCATCTATGGATATAAGTGATGAAACAACGTTATTTCGTAGATATTCCATGCCAAAAAAAGAAAGTTCAAAAAAATTGGGATTTAATAGATTCATTTTGTAAATTTATTATCATGGGTAGTTCTTACAAATGATAGGACCAATAACATTTTCAATACTTAAGTGGTTATTCTATACTAGGTATGAAGAACTTGTTATTCTTAACTCAATTAAAGTTTGAAACTCATATAATTAACCTCTTTCACCAATCGAGTTGCATATATCAAACATATTCATACCTAATGATTTGGGTATGTTTAGTATCGATTCTTATACTACCGTTCGGGGGGTCGATAAGCTAATTCCCGTAATTTATTTATTTATATATGGGTAAAGTAAACAATCTAAAACGAATCATTCTTGAAAAGTTTGAAGAAAAACAAGCATTTTTTTAGAAATCATCACGTAGTAAATCAACAAAGTTTAAATGATTTATCTTTCTCTTTCAAGTTTACCAACTATGATACGCCGGTGTCAAAATATAGCTTTCAAGCAAAGTTCCAAATTGGTGGATACTGCCACCAAAGAGAGTGGCGATATAATTTGCATTTTGAGTTGACTTGATAAAATAAATTTACTACTTTTACACTTCTTTGGTTTTTTTTAGCTTTCGTTGGAAAATATTTTATGTTAAAACAAACTTAATAAATGTGGTGGAGATAAATGAAGGGTTTAGATTGTCACATGAATATAAGTTTAGGGTTTACATTGGCATAATAAAAAACATAGGGTGAAACAAACATAATACTATATGTATTTTTTTCCCTCTCCCAAATATTTAATTCATTTACAAAAATAATTTAAAACTAATTATTTTTTTGGACTTCGGTCCCAAAAAATGACGAGCTCCGTAATTTGACTTCATTTCTTCACAGTTGTACACCGGCCCGATTACATTACAGCAGCAGTTTCCCTATTTCATCACCTTCAACAAAGCTTTTGCGGTGAGTCTATCTTTCTCTCAAGCATTTTTAGTATTGTATCTGACCAAAAAAAGACATCTTTTATTGTATACTACAAACCAAAAGATGAGCTTTGCTAATACAAAGTAAAATTGAACCATTTGATTGCTAATTTGGTGGAGTTAATGAGGGTTATTGACTGGTAGTTGAAAAATAATTAATGGGTTTTGTGTGAGATGGATAGATTGAGCAAAATTTTTGGTCATATTTTGATGGCCAGAAAGTATCATTTGAAAGGCTTTCAAATGATTGTGAGTAAGCTGGACTGTGATGGGTTTAACATAAAATTTTAGAGATACTTCTTAAAAAATAATAAACGAAAAAGTTTAGTGCTTCCTTTGGTGTTTGTGAAAAGTGAGTGCTTCCTGGAAGTGGTATTGAAAACCCTCCAATGTTTTGGTGCTTATAGCCATATGAGCTTAGATACTCAGGGGATAATTCACTGAATATTTCCAAAATGAAGGACTTTAAAAATAAAAAAATAAAAAATTTATGTAAATGAGTTATTCAAGGTGATACTGATTCTCTAGCAATGCAGATTTGTACACATTTTTTGTTTATATCTTATAAGGTGGTATATCTTTGAAGTAAATGGCGCGAAAGGCTTTGTTTGCGGTTTTGAAAGAGTTGTTTTTTGAAATGGCAAACTTCTTCTAATCTTGTGCTTCTACTACTTGAAATACATATTTGATAATTGTTTAAGAGTATCAACAATGAAATGATGAAATATATGACATGATGTGAATTGTGATGTGTCTTCTTATAAATTAGAAAACGCGAAGGAAATGTTAAACGAACAAGCTTCAAGTGTCTATGATCTCAATAAAGTTGGCTTTAGATGGCTACACAGGATTGATATTTGATCACTAATTTGCTAGCAGGATCAGTTTGTAGGGAGCTTAAGGTGACAATGGAAAGCCGGGACAGAGATGAAATTCATAATTGTGTGATCAAGCTGGTAGTTTGCTTTTCTTTCCCTTCAATTTCTTTCATTTTGGTTGTTGTTCATCTGGCATGGAGAAGTAGTGGAAGAGATGAGTATGTTGAACTTTAACTGCAGAGAGTTAATCCTCAAAAGCGAAGGGAGAAGGTTTATATTGGCTGTGGAGCTGGGTTTGGTGGTGACAGGCCAATGGCTGCTCTTAAGTTACTTCAGAGAGTTAAAGAGCTAAACTATCTCGTACTGGAATGCCTAGCGGAGCGTACTCTTGCTGAACGGTATCAGTTTATGGTGTCTGGTGGCGATGGTTATGATTCTTGGAGTATGTGTCTGCTATTCATACACAGTTCTAAATTCTAATATCCTTTTCCATAAAGTTCATATATAGTCCACCTTCAATCAAATTTTTTTTTTAAAGCTCAGTGACATTTAATTAATGATCTGGTTTATGTCCCCTATAATGTTGCAAAAGTTGAGATGTGCACTGCCTAGCATAACTATTGAGTGGAACTCTAACCTTTTTGCTAGATTTGTGGACTCCGTTAGAAAGTAAGTGTTCGGTTGTTTGTAACTAGGCAATTTACATATTCAGAGACCAGGGTTTTGTAAAACTGTGTGTGTTCACTCTTAATTGCAAAATGCGAGGGTTATATCATAAAAAAGCTAATGACATAACTCTGTAAGTTGTCCATGCATGTCTTAATTTTGTTATGCTGATTGTATCTAGTCAGTTTTGTGATATATAGTCCTTGTACTTTTTTTCCCTAGGGTTATTCTCTGATACTTTTTGATGGTTTTGCAGTTTCGCATTGGATGCGTTTGCTTTTACCTTTGGCTATGGAGAGACGAACTTGCTTAATTACGAACATGGGTGCAAGTAAGAAACTAATATTAGCCAATAAGCTTTAACTCAATGGGTCTTGAACCCACAACCTCACCCTCCACCTTTCTCTTACAATAAAAAAAATTATAATGCACTTTGCTTGGTACTTCTTTATGCTTTTAATAGATGGCTTATTTCTTATTCTTTGCCTTTTGAACCTTTCTCGTTCCCTTTCTGGAAAGTGGATCCTTGTGGTGCCCAAGAAAAGGTTATGGAAATAGCTAGCAGCCTGGGGCTTAGTGTCTCTATTGCCGTGGCTCATGAGACTTTTGTCACAGAATCAGGTACTCTTAGTTGCATAAGAGAATGCTAAATGAATTATATAAAGATTGTCACATTACTGAAAAACCACTATCGTGCAACCTTTATATCTATCAAGGTCAATTAGGAAATTGAATTGAATACCATGCAGATGTTTCTTTCCCTTTATGTTTTGATGCAATGACTTTCAACTTACAACCCAATTATTTTCATTATGTATCCAGGATCACCATCCTCACTCGAGAAATCGTATTTAATGGAAGGTGTAAGATTCTTGTCTTGCATGTTCTCTTCATTAGTATTTGATGTTCAAATAAAAAAATACTTGTAAAATCTTTTTTTTATTATTTTTTTTTATTTTCAAACTTCTGTTGTTACATGTTAGCCACATACAGTATAGTCAAAGGCCATCTGGGCACTCGCCTAGACTCTTGCCTTCTAGGCAACCACCCGAGCACCTTAAATAGACTGTAAGGCATTTGAGGCAAGAGTCTCAATGAAATTCAGCAAAAAAAAAAAAGGCAGTTTTGTAATTTGGCAAAAAAGGATGGTTATATACTTCAATTCAAGTTAGTGGGTGTGTCTTTCTCTTGCATTCTTCTTTCTCACCTCTCTTTCTTTCTGCATCAATTTAGAAATATATATTTTTTTAGATTTCAATCATAATCTTTTAGCTTTAATAGTTGGTTCTCTCCTTTTTCTTTTTCTTTTTGAAATTGTATAAATGAGATTACTGTAAAGTTTGAAAAATTCAAACCATGCCTAACAAGCATTAGATACATACAATTTATAATAATTATATTTGGAGTTCAGTACCTTGGTTCACTCAGGTGAGCACTTTTTTGTCAACTCATGAGGATGTACCTTAAGGTCATTTTTTCCCTTTGACTACACTGGCTACATAATCTGAGGCACCCTTTCATTGGCATGTGATGCTTGCATAAATAAACCTTTTCTTTTAATGAATCATTTAATCACTATTGAAATTCCCCTTTTTTTAGTACTACTTTGTAAATCTGAATCCTATCTTTTTGTCTTAATCTATTAAGGGTGCTAGTACATATCTGGGAGCTGCTCCTATTGTTGAATGTTTGGAAAAGTACCAGCCAAATGTGATAATAACTTCCCGGGTTGCAGATGCTTCCTTATTCTTAGCACCAATGGTATAAAACCTAATTTCTTCATATCCGCTCTTCTATACCCTCTTTTTGAATAAATTAGTAACATGTTTACCGAATTTTCTGAGAATGATTTTTATCAAATTTGTAATGTCGTTTCATGCATGCAATATTGTTTCAGTTTTAAATACTACAAATGATCACATCTATCAACTATGCTGCTGAAATATACCAGTCATCAGTGTGTTCAATGATTGTAGTTTTCTCCCCCTTCTCTTTTGGTCCAGATTATAAGTTGAAGTTAATGTTCTGATATATAACCAATTATTGAAGATGAATATTTGTTAGGTTAACATAGTTTGAATACAAAGATCAAGTACAAATAATTTCTTACTTCCTAGAAGAATTTTGCAACTTGATAAAAGACTTGGGTTTTCACATGATGAAATATTGTTGTACTTTGTACCATGTAGTCAATTATTTGAGTAGCTATTTACCTTTTTAAGTTTTCCACTGCAGTATGGAATAATTGAGTCCTCTCATCTTGTCAACTTCACTGTTCTCTAATTTCCTTTTGGATAGTTAGTTTAAATTCACATTGGTACATGATTAGGTCTATGAACTAGGTTGGAATTGGGATGACCTACAGCATCTAGCACAGGGGTCTCTGGCTGGCCACCTTCTTGAGTGTGGTTGTCAACTCACAGGGGGGTACTTTATGCATCCAGGTGACTTTGTCTTTTAGCTTGAGGTGTAATCAGGCGAAAGTGGCGTTCTAGTATGAGTTTTATGTGTGAAATGTTTTTCATTTTTGCTATTGCAGGAGACAAGTATCGAGACATATCTTTCCCTCAGCTCCTAGATTTGTCACTTCCTTATGCTGAAATTAGTTTTGATGGAAATGTATGTGTGGCAAAGGCAGAAGGTAGTGGTGGGGTATTAAATGTCAGTACTTGTGCTGAACAACTTCTTTATGAGGTTGGTGATCCAGGTGCTTATGTCACCCCTGATGTGGTAAGTTGGGTATGTGTGGAATCAGTTTTTATGATTGTGGATATAAATGTGAAACAATTAAAAAATTGTCCTTGAACACAGATCATTGATATTCGGGATGTCTCATTCCTCCCAATGTCAAGCTCTAAGGTTCTATGCATTGGGGCAAAACCATCTGCTGCATCAGTGCCTGATAAACTCCTGCGGTTGGTTCCAAAGGTATCTCTAGTATGAATTATTCTGATTTGGTTATATAGGAGTTAAATGATAATTTAAGGACCAATTTTTTTATGGCCTTTGATGGAGTAGAACATTCTGCCTATGTAATTTAATAGCATATTTTGAGGGCATTGTTTGGTTGGATGCATGCTCTAGGCGGTATCCCCTCCATGTCTTTTGAGGGCTTTTTTTGTCTTTCCCTTTTATTTTTATAATAAAATTTTTACTTATAAAATGAAAGGGACCTACTTTCATGATCATCATGTTTCTAGCTTGCAAGTTCAATTTGGCAGATCTGATGCTTATGTACAGTCTTCTCACTTAAATTATATCATGTGTTTTGAGTGATGCCCCAGAACATTCTCTTTGTTTATTTTTTTATTTTTTTGATAAGCATTCCCCTTGTTCTTAAGTCATTTATATATATTTTTCTAATGTTTTAATATTTCTATTTTTCAGGACTGTGGATGGAAAGGATGGGGAGAGATATCCTATGGAGGATCTGAATGTGTTAAACGTGCTCAAGCAGCTGAATTTCTGGTAGATAAGCTTACTAGCTTTATATCTTTTAATAGTATTTTGACATAATTTAAGTGTGAGCTAAATTAAATTTGACTTCTCAGAATGAATCTATATTGATTCTGCTGTTTGAAGGAGACTACTTGGAACATCAAATTAGTTTTGCTTATACCTTTTCTGAGAAGTAATATTTCTTTAATATTTTATTAGGTTAGATCATGGATGGAAGAAGTATTTCCTGGTGTTAACTGCCATATACTTTCTTACATAATTGGACATGATAGCCTGAGGGCAACCAGCATCAATGACAATGCTTCATTGTTGAAAACCATTGAAGATATTAGGTTACGCTTGGATGGATTATTTGAGTTGAAGGAACATGCAGTCCAATTTGCTAGAGAGTTTTCAGCTTTATATACAAATGGACCAGCTGGCGGTGGTGGCATCAGGTCAGTTTCTTATCAGCTTGTGCATCCATGGGTAAGGATTAAGTTGCATTTAGTGCAACTCTTTGTAATATTACACCAGTCCATAATTATTTATTGGATGAATAATTTGAAAACCCCACCGTTGGATTACATATTCTCGTTGTTCTTAATATGCATGCCAAGTTTCATGTTATTTGCTATCTGATCCACAAACTCATGTTTTATGTATATTTTGAACATTAAAAAATCTAAAATTTAAACATTTTATGATGAGATAGTTATTGAGTTTAGATCATATTGATATTTTACAAGCATAGAGAATATATAGAGATAATGAAATCGAACTGTTGATTTGTCAAAATACTCTTTTAGTGAAAAGCTATGGAGCGATGTAACATTACAAAGTATTAAGAAATTTTAACTTGACCTATATATATTGAGAAATTTACCGTGAGACCTTGCTACCTGTAATGATGATAGATTCACTACTATACATGATTATTCTGTTTGTTTATTGAATGCAGCACTGGACACAAGAAAGAGATTGTTCTTAAAAAACAATTGGTACTCTCTCTCTCTCTCTCTCTCTCTTCCCCCGCCCCTCTCCCCAGTAAAAAATTATAGGAAAAAACAATATATACATGCAGTCAAGATCACAGTGCTCCTAGGATTAGTACCTGGAGAAAAATTGGTCCAAGAAGTCAATTTTGGAACATGAAACTTTGTTGTTATTAAGCTATAATCTAATAGTTTTACTCTTCCTCTTATTTCTTTGAATACTTTTCATTTGCAGTCTATAATGTTGACTGTCAATTTTAATTGAACTAAAACCTGTGATAATCTTCGCTAAGCAGGTTGGCTTGTCAAGTATATTCAGTAATTGATCAAAACCATATATTTCACTCTGACATTATGCAGTACAAGTGAAGAAATCCTTGATAAAATGTTTGGTTATTCAGGTTGATCGTGAACATGTTCTATGGCAAACTGGAGTGAAACAGTCTCTAATAATAGAATCCAGTGGCCAAGGAGCTGCCGATGGAAGTCTAACAAAAACACATGTTTTGCATGAATCTGTATTGCCGCCAAAGACACATGCTGATACTAGTAACCTTTTCACGGATTTACCATCTCCCAAAATCAATAACTCTCCTGCTCCATCTGGCCAGAAGATTCCACTCTATGATGTGGCACATAGTAGAGCTGGTGACAAAGGAAATGACTTGAACTTTTCCATCGTCCCACACTTTGCTCCAGATATTGAGCGGTTGAAGTTGATCATAACACCCCAATGGATAAAGGAAGTAGTCTCAACTCTTCTAAATACCTCCTCATTTCCTAATTCAGATTCCAATGATAAGGACAAATGGGTTGATGAACATGTCAAGGTGGAAATATATGAAGTTAAGGGAATACAATCTTTGAATGTTGTGGTACGAAACATTCTTGATGGTGGTGTCAACTGCTCTCGAAGGATTGACCGGCATGGAAAGACCATCTCAGATCTCATATTGTGCCAGCAAGTCGTATTGCCTCCCTAATAGGGTGGTGCAAGCTACAATGTAGCACGCTTTGTTCTTATGGGGTGAACAATCTGCAGTATTACCTTTCTTCCCCTCTTATTTTCAGTATGTTGTACACAAGACAATGTTAAAACTATGTCATACAATAAGTGTAATGGAACTTCTGAGCTGCTAGTTGAATGTTTAAGTACATTGGATCTTGTTTCTGGTAATTTACCCTATGCATAAAAGGGCAATAAATTTTTTTTCGGAGTTTTTAAAAATTCTCTACCGGTAGTGAGGTTCTCAGGCCTTTTGTATTTTTCATCATTTTTTCCCCCATAGGATACATTCTAGAATGGGATTTATTATGTAATTATCATGAAAAATTACTTAAGAGTATTCCCTTTTCCCCTATTGAATTTATTATGCAATTATCATGAAAAGAAAAAGTGGATGTTCTTAAACTCTGATTTCTTAGTATTAGTGCTTCTCCAACTGGTAATTGATTATAGGCAGTTGGTAACTGAAAAAGAATAAAACCTTTATTTCTTTTCAACCAATATACTTGTCATCGTTTTCTTATTTCATCTTCATGCTTTCATTGATGTTACAACAAAATTATAATATAAATATATATATATATATATTATATATTATAATAGGTGCTCTGATAACAAGTGCTCTGATACCAGATCAGTTCATAACAGGTGCTCTGATACCATTCAGATTCAACACTCAATTATCATGTTTTTCTCACAACCGTTGCATTTCGTAACACATACCCTAACCAACCCTATACCTCTCATGCCCTACACGCCCTCTCTTGGCTCAAATGGGCCTTACAGTTCGGTTCTGGGAATTCACTTTACGACTGGGGTGGCGCCAACGACGGTAAGAAGGAAACACAACAACGGAGTACCAAAGGTTCGGGTAGACACGGACAAGAAACAAAGACACAACAACACTATCACCGGCCAGAAAAGAGTGGATCTGATACCATAAAGGGGGAAGGGGACGCACAGCTGAAGGGAAGAGACGGAAGCATAGTAATAATATAATGAAAGTAAGTAAATAAAGAAGTTAGAGTAATAATAAGGCGGTAGAACCAGCCATGTAGTATATATCAAAATAATTCAAAGTAAATGAAAGCAATTTAGAACCGTCCGGGATGGCGGTAATCCGTCCAAGGTGGCGGTAACAACAAGTAGTATAATGAACATAAAACTGAAAATACTTGTTTATTGGAAGTAAAACAACACACTTACAGTAGTAGTAGTAATGAATACAAGATCTCAACAGTACAGGTTAACAGTTACAAAGTTTGTTCTAGTCCTAGATACAAGATTGTAAGGTAGTAGGAAATAGTGGTAGTAGAATCAAGGAACTTTCTCTTAAAGAAGGCTTCTAAGGGAAGAAGTTCTTAAGGGAGAGAATTCTGAATAAGGGGAATGGAATTCTGTTTTTAACTTAAGGGACAACTCCCCTTAAATAGGCAAAATTTCGGAGTGAACAGTGTCATGAACAGTAAAAAGTGAATAGTGTCAGTGAACAGTAATCCGTGAACAGTAATCTATGAACAGTAAAAAGTGAACAGTGTTTTTCACTTTTCGTCATAAAAGTTCAGCCGGAGAATTTTTGTCTTTTTCTTCAATCCATGAAGTGCAGACTTTGTCGGAAGAAGCACGACAAGAACATATCAAGACCAAAGCATGAAAGCATGACAAGATTCCTTCTTTTTCTTTTTAAGGACTTCAATATGATCTTTAAGGAATATCTTTATTCCTAAGGACTTGTCAGATGCATGGGATTGGGATCACTTCTTTTAATACACACACACATATATATATATATATTTATTTATATATATGTATTAAAATTTATAAGTTGTCTTTGAGATTTTTAATGGTCATGATATAATCAAATTTCTTATGTGCCTGACACCTAAACTAGTTTTTTTTTTTTTTTTTGGTGGTGGCTAGTGGCACACTTTTTAATGCTAATATACCCTATTAGCTATATTTTTTTTCCCTTCAATGAGTCAAATATTTTTGAGGGATTTAATAGAATTTCAACGTATGACATCCACTCCATAATAATTCCTCTTTTTCAGCAAGTTAGGACATTAATTGGTTTTTGATGTAGGCAAAGTTGATGAATCAGAATTCGCTATACATTCTTTTGTTGCTTCTCTAAAATTCTACCTTGCAATCTAGGATGGCTCTCAGAGTACCACACAGTTATTGTTTGTGGAGGAAATTTCACGTTAAATTGAGTGGAGAGTAAACTTTTGATCTATGTGTTTTCACTGCTTTACCAGAAACCAAGCAGGCAGGTCAAGGGATGTTGGTCTTATTTCAGAAACTAGCTAGTCCAAATTTCAATCTAAAAAACGACAAGAATAGTAATCCTATGGCTATTTGTATTGAAAAGTAAATTTCCAACATTGAATTTGTGTCCATTTGAAAACAACTTATTTAATTTTTTGCTAAAAGTGTGTTAAAGTATACTTCTACTTTGACAAAGTAAGAAAAAAAGAGGTTTTAAAAAGCTGTACATAAAAGATAAAAAACAAAAAACAAACTTATAATCCGGTGCCAGTTGCAACCTAAATTTACGCAGATTTTCTTGCTGTAGCTTAGTTCTTTTGCACTCGCGCTTCTTGCAAGTTGCAACCCCTTAACGTTTAATGGTTGTACCTTTGAAATACAACAAAGTACACCCCTAAAAATCGAGGATAGAGTGGTAGCAGATAACATGAGACACAATTATCTGATCAGATGGTTGGCTTTCCTATGAACAGTCTGGAGTGATTCACACAATTAGGACCGTTCGCATATTATGACACTCAAAACAATTTATCTATAACAGACATAACTACCTACCAAATCAGCTAATAATAAAAACAGTTGGCTTTAATTTTTCATCCCAAAATTTTGTTCACCATTGACAAAGTCAGAGTACCTACCTTATTTTGCTCCATTCATTCGGAGTATCCACAATTACAGCAATAAATTTCCATCTTTGCCTCGTAATAATGGGATCTCCAATCACTTGTCCACCATGAACTAACACCGATTAAGGATCCGTCATAATCTGATATAAATGAGTTTTGTTTAGAAAAATCAAAGACTTTGTTCAATCCCATTTGTCTGGGGTACCTGTGACCGTGCTTTCCAATTGAACTTCCCTTTGATCCTCAGACAACTTGAAATATATCAAAATATCTCATTTTAATATTTTATCCTCATCTTCAAGAGCATTCAGAGTTTCCTATCTTTGCCTAAAAAGAAAAAAAAACATAATGGCATTTACAGGAACTCTAGATAAATGCAAGGCTTGTGACAAGACTGTGTATGTGGTTGATATGATGTCCCTTGAAGGTGTACCATATCATAAATCATGCTTCAAATGCAGCCACTGCAAAGGATTTCTTTCGGTATACATCTTTTATCACAGTTTTCTTATTTTGGTTTCAACTCCCAATATTCCTGTAATAATTTAGTGTACCCGATCTTCCAATGTTTAATGATATTTCTTAAACCCCCCCTAAACAATTATTCTATATATCATATAAATGTGGATCCCATATGCATAACCCACAAGTGGATCCACCTTTATGTAAGAGGATGATGTAATAAAATTCAGTCCCGACCAACGGGACAGGACAGCATACATGCATGATTAACAAGAGAGGATGCTAGTTATGGACCACAAAACAAATAGCAATGACAAATAGGCATTTGGGTTGCTTTTGAAACTAAACTGATTTTCAATTCAAAGATACTTTAAAATTTCTTGTTCATATGGTGTTACTGTGACAAACTCGTGAACCAGTTTAAAAAAAAAATTCAGAAATAAAAGCTTCAAATTGATTTTTACATTGTCCTGAAAGTGCAATGATTCAAATAATTAAAGAGGGGCTAACCATCCTATGGTTGACAGATGAGCACCTACTCCTCCATGGATGGAATCCTGTACTGCAAGCCTCATTTTGAGCAACTTTTCAAGGAATCCGGCAATTTTAGCAAGAATTTTCATCCAGGTAAGACTTTTCTTTCAGGCCATTATATTTGCTGCTTTAAAAATTTTATACATATTTTTTTTCTTGGTGGCTAACTATAAGCTGTATCGTGTTCAAAATTGCAGCAGCAAAGTCTGCTGAGCAGATGGTATGTCCATCCTTCACTCTATTAGCTTTTGTGTTTGAATGTCCTGTGAATTAAAGGTCTTTATTTTTTTTCTTTTTATGGGGGTGCCTTTAAATGCTATAAAAGATCTCATGGGACATTCAAATACACCTACAAATTTATCATTTCTGTTTGCTTTTTTACTAACAATAACATATTCAATTTGATATCTTTATAGGCTAGGCGTCCAAGCAAACTTTCTTCCATGTTCAGTGGAACCCAAGACAAATGTGCCGTTTGCACAAAAACGGTGTATCCTCTAGAGAAGGTTGGTTTTACTTTCCCACTTACATTATTACATCCCATCTTGCTTGCAAATGGTAACAAAAATGTGAACATTCAGGAAAGTTATAGAAATCATAATAGTGAGGCATGCTAAAAGAAGAGAAATAAGCCATTGTTCAAGTAAATGTAACAGAGTAATTTGCTTTAAAACTTGGTTGATGAATAAGTGGATTGTAATCTGACCCTGTCAAATAACTTGATGTAGTTATGAAGCTGGTTGATTATTATTTTTTTCTCCACCCAAATCAACTGTCTAATTTTCTTGGTTTCCAGGTGACACTGGAAGGAGACTGTTACCACAAGACGTGCTTTAGGTGTGCTCATGGTGGGTGCCATCTAACACATTCTTCCTATGCTGCTCTTGATGGAAACCTCTACTGCAAGCACCATTTTGCTCAGCTCTTCATGGTGAAAGGAAACTACCACCACGTCCTCCAGGCAGCTGCACACAAGAAGAATGGAGCCACACCACCTACTCCACCAGCAGACTCGGAGCCAAAGCCGGAACCCGAGAGCAACGTACAAGAGCAATCGTCTTAGAAAGCACGTACCATGAATGGTTCCTCCCTATCTTTCAGAGTTCTTCAAAAACAAAACAAAGAAAAAAAAAAACAAAAAAAGGGTGCAGACCCTCTCATGTTGTTGAAATTCATGTCAAACTTTATTTACAAATTATTTTCAGTTTTTTTTTTTTTTTTGAGGGGAAACAAATTATTTTCAGTTAGTAAGCTTATTTGAGAAGTTATTAATGTCATTAAAACAAAAACAAAAAAAAAGAATGGAGCAATGTAATTTTTTTTGAAAACTATATGTTATGGGTTAATAATTAGCTTTAGTTTTAATTGAGTTTAGATACCATTCTTCAATTTCATGATTCTGTGGATGTTTTCTGAAGAATGCTCATAATGTCAACCAGGGGCAAAACTAGAAATTTTTGTTTGAGAGAGCCTTGTTGTGATACCAAGTACTAAGAGCATTCACAGCAGTGGTTGTAAAATTTTAGCTATTTAGCTACACAAAAAGCCACTTTATCTATTTTACCTACACATATGCTACAGCAGTGGATCTATTTTAGCTTTCAACACAATAAAATAATATAAACATCACAATAAAATAATATTATCACTACAATAAAATAATATATTCCACCAACCAAAAATTACATACACAGCACCAACCACCTCCATCAGCCACAGCCACCCCCACCACCACCACCACCACCACCACCACCACCACCACCACCACCGGCCACAACCACTGGCAACCACAACACAGCATAGAAAAAAAAAAAAAAAAACCACAACCACAATCACAACTCCATCGCCACCAGTCACCACAACCAAAATCCACAAACCCACTGTCAAAATCATCCACCACCACTACCATAGCCAAAATTAACCACCACCACCACAGCCACCAAACCCATATGAAAATACATTAAAAAAAAAAAAAAAAAAAAACAAACTCAATCACAACGGAGGAGTGGGGAGGACTGGGCGTGGATCGGCGAAGTGGGAGGACTGGGCAGCGTCGGTCTGATCGGAGGACTGGGCGGAGGCGTGGATCGGCGGCTTGGGGCTTGGGTCGGCTTGGGCTAGGTCGGCGATGAGGGATATGTTGGGGCTTGGGGAGATCGGCGAGCTGGGTCGGCGAGCTGGGTCGGCGAGCTGGGTCGGCTGAACAGGTCGGCGATGAGGGAGCTGAGGCGTGGGCAGGGACGACGTGGGCTGAGGCGTGGGCTGGGACGGCGTGGGTCGAGACGGCGTGGGCCGAGACTGAGATGAGAGCTTGAGAGATGAGAGAGATGAGAGCTTGAGAGCTTGAGAGTGAGAGAGATAAGAGCTTGAGAGTGAGAGAAGAGAGCTCGGTGAGATAGAAAAGAGAGAGTGACAGAAGAGAGGAAAGAGAAATGAATAAAATAAAGAATAATTGAATAAAATATTATTTTTTATTTTTAGATGTTTGCTACAGTGCACATCTATAGATAGATGTGCACTGTAGCACATTAGCAAAAAATTTTGCTTTTGCCTCCACTGCTGTGTGATGTTTTTGGTAATTTGGTGGAGCTAAAATAGCATTATAGCTTTTTAGCTCCACTGCTGCAAATGCTCTAATACTTTAGTCACGATAATCTTGAGGGTTCCAAAAAGTAGCAATTTAAACCTCAAACACAATGGGTTGAAGTTTAATATATTACTTTTTGAAATCTCGGAATTTAATTTGTTACTTTTGAAACTATAGGGCATACTTTGTTTCTTTTTGAAATTCCAATATTCAATTTATTAGTTATGAAATTACATGGTTCAATTTGTTACACCTCTTAGCTTATAAAGTGCAAAATATATGTTTTAAGAGCACCATTGGACTAACTCAAATATTTAGGGGGAACTCCAATTTTTGTAAGCTAAATCTTCAAAATGCTCAATATTTTAACATAACATGGCCCCCCTCCCTCCCACACTTGGGAGTGGTTCCGCCCCTAATGTCAACCTAAGTTGATTTTGCTGAATTTCCATGAAAGTCCACTTCTTGCATGTGAAAAAAGAAAAATAATTTATAGCTACTGTACTAAAAATAGGTAGTTCATTGCAAGCATAGATCTTTGGTCTAATCCATATATGAACAAAATCCAAAACTAATAATTTAAGAAAAATTAAACTGACTGATCAAGTTATCTGAAATTAATTTGTGAAACAAATGTTGTGGTACTATTTTGTATTATATGCAAGCTTATATAGATCATGTTTAGATATTAGCCATAACTCTATACTGCGCTGGGCAGTCATAACTTGGCATGGGAATGAGAAAGAATCAGTGAAATTCAAATCCCCCTTCCCACTTTTCCGTCATGCGGGGCAAATAAATATATTCTCAATTAGAGTTGTTGATGTTGGGCTGAGGGTGAGGGAGGAAAGAGAAAGCGGAAGTAAGGTTTAACGGGCAGAAAACCCTAAACAACTACAACTTTTTCATATATGGAGCCATTGTGTTACAATGAGACCATTGAGGGTAAGTGTATATAGAAAGTCTAACCCTAGGTTAACCTTAAAGGCTTAAACTTATCCTAAGATATACTAAAAGGATATGCAGTTTGAGCTGTACAATTACATTGAATCTGAACTATCATTACTCTATTTCTAATGGGTAAATACTAGTACACGCAACTTATTTCACACAAACCGTACATACACAAAAATGTGGGTCCTTTATGCTCCTTTGATTTGTTATGCAAAAGAGGAGAAATATAAAAATTAATAAATTCTCAAAGATAGAGTTACTCATCTCTATATATTAAGAGGATTTAGAAAGTTAGTTATGATTTCAAAAAATGTTAAAAATACCCCTAATCTAATTAGATAATCCTTAATTAAAAAAAGTGGGGTTAAAATTGTAATTCAATAAAATTCAAAAAAAAAAAAAAAAAAACTATCAAATAAACTTTTTTCCTAAAAATTAGTACACTTTCTATTTAAATATATCTCATGCACGTTTGATATATTTTTTCCTAAAAACTAGCACACACTAAACCCAGCAGTTTACTCAATTTCAAATCCTAAATTTTAGTTTCTTAAAAATTCTTTCATGTGTAACCTTACTAACAGTAGACAAATTCAAATTGAAAAATTACATTAAACTCAAAATAAAAAAAGAGTCCAATCGCACGTGCGGAGCACGTGTGATGAGGCTAGTGTGTGTGTGTGTGTGTCTATATATATATATATATATATATATATATGATACTTTAGCTTTGCAGAAGTATTGGTCATCTTTTTTATTTTTTGGCTGAGAAAAGTATTATTGGAATTTTTACTTTTCCAGTATCATAAATTGAATTTTTTTCCAAATAACCTTAAATATTAAACCATTTAGTTAGTTGTCACGTTTCAAAACAATGTGGAAAACTAGCATTGAGTTTCTAAGTCTCGATTTGTAAGTGGTGGGTGGTGACGTGGGAGAAAAAATCCACGTGGAACTCGAGTTTTTAAGACTCGAGTTCCACCATTTTATTTCTCTACTTCTTCCTTGCGTCTGTTCGTGTTCTGTGTTCTTCTTCGTCGCTCCACCCAGCATTCTTCTCCAGCCAGATCATCTAGCGTCGTTGGAGTTCTTCTTCATCGCTCCACCCAGTGTTCTTCTCCAGCTAGATCGCCTACCCAGCGTCTTCAGTGGGTTCTTCTCTTCGTCTTCAGATCTTCAGTGGGTTCTTCTCTTCGTCTTCAGATCTTCTGTGGGTTCTTCGCTTCTTCTCAGATCTTCGTTTTTTTTTGGGTTCTTTTTTTTTTTTTTTGGGTTCTTTCTTCTTTTGCTGGGTTTGTATGTTTTTTGTTCTTTGTTTGAAATCGAGTGTAAAAAAACTCGAGATTCATGTTTTTTTGAACTCGACTATTAAAAACTCGAGATCTATGTAGCATAATCATGTCCAACTCAGCAAACTCAGCAAGTGGGAAGCGAGTCTTTGAGACTCGAGATTGATATGGAACTCAAGTTTCTAAAACTCAAGATGCTAGTCTGCAATTTTCTTTCAAACCCGTATTAACTTACTATATTCTATCCATTCACAGCGTTAGTCTGCAAATATCCTCATCATAAATTATTGAAGACTTTTCACTGTATCAATATTTGGACAAATTAGAAATTATCTTCTAACTGTCACTATGCGGCATTGTTCATTCGTCACTATGTACTATGCACTATGCAGTCACTATTCATGCAGAGATTCTGTCACTGTGCAAGAATATAGAAGCTCATAGCAAAAAAATTATCAATCATTTTCCCTCTATCCGTCTCTTATCAGTCCCAAAAAAACCTTCCTTGTATTAGAAAAAATAATCCCTATATCAGAAAAATCATTCTTGTATTATTTTGAAATTTTTGAATGAGTATCAGTTTTTGGGATATTATTCAAGTAAGTTTTAATCTTTTCAAGATAAATTTTCATTGTCAGGTTTTATAACTATGGTTTCTACAGCAAAAAAAAGCAATAACAGAAGAATTTTCTACATCAGCTCGTCTATACCATTTTGCACATAAGTCAACAAAAGCTAGGGTAGTTTGCAAAGGTGGAAAAGTTTCTAAAATTTTAGAAAAGTTAAATTATTGACCGTTACTACTATCGATGTGGATCAGATTGAGATATAAAATTAGATATATGTAAAATTAAAAGACTTTGTTACCCCTGATTTGATTTTTTAGGAAAATCGATTTCAAGTAAACCATAAGGTTAGTTTTGGAAATAACGTAAAAAAGACATCAAGTGTCCTATTGTATTAGGCTGGGTTTGGAATGTATTGAAAAAGAAAGCAGATACGCGTCTATGTTTTTTCTGTGGATTCTGTGCACTGTTTATGGGACTCATATGTACGGATTTTAACAATTTTTTCTTTAAAATTGAGTCCCACGATACTATTTACACATTTAAAAATTATTTTACTGCAGTGTTTTCAGTTTTCAGCAATATAGACACATTTTAATGTATAGAATTTCACTTTCCAAAATTTTTGTTACAGGTCCTAATAAACTTCATTTTGAAGTTTTATCCTGAAATTCAATATAGACAACGTCACAGAAGCCAATACATTTTTAAAGTATTCTAATTTGATTTAAAAAGGAATTACATTAAATTTTTTTTTTTTTCCAATGGTTTCTTATTTTAATATGTATCTTGACGGCAAAAGTAATATTTATTTTTAGCCTTGTTAAAAAAAAGTATTTTATTTTTTTATATAAGTTTATTTTATATATAAGTAAGTGATAGGTAACATGTATTTTTAGCAAGGCCGGCCCAAGCGTTTCGGAGGCCTAAGGCGAAATCTTCAAATGGGGCCTTTATGTTATCACTTAAATAATATTTAACTAACATTTTATATAATAATTTTTTTTAAATCCATTTTTTTTTTTACTTTTTAATATGATTTTTTTTTAGAAAATGCTAAAGTTATAACAAATTTTACTACAAACTAGTGTTGTAATGAATGTGATCAATGACATGAGGCTTACGAAAAATACTAAAAATATTATAAAATTTACAACATGAGAATTACAAAGATATATCACCAATCACAAATATTCATTCAAAAATGCATTTAATAGTTTGTTGAAATCCACCTATCATATTTATTGTCACATCAAATAATAAAAGTTATGGAGACCACCACGCACCCTTAGTGCAGTGATCACTCTACAAGTATAAGTTATTGTGGGGGGTGGGGGGCAATGGCCGAGATTTAAGTCTCTAGAAGAGAGTTTCGCACACATATACACTTAGATTAAGTTAGAGAATAATTTTTATCTTGTATAAAAATAATTAAATAAATAAAAGTTATGTAGTAAAATTTATAGTATTTTTAACATTTTCCTATTTGAATTACTTGTGATTAGTGACATGTCTATTTGTAAGATCTATTCATTTAAATTTGTCTTATCTCTATCTCTGGCATTACTTAATTCTTTGAGCCTTCTTAATAGTGAAAAAAAATGTAAACTAAAATTTTTTAATATCTCCCAAAAATATTTATATATAAAAAATAAAAAAATAAAAAAATTTGCCCCCAAATTTGGGGCCTTCTCTAGTAAGGGGGCCCTAGGCAATAGCCTAATTGGCCTAAGCCTAGGGCCGGCCCTGATTTTTAGTCTTGTTCATGAAAAAAAAAGTATTTTATTTTTGATATAAGTAAGTGGTATTCTAGTTTTTGACTATACTATTATTTCATTTCCTACTCATAAGACACTTCGAAGTGTCATGAATCGATAGTGTAATGGATTGAATTTGAGAACTTTGAGTTTACGTTACGAGCCAATCAATAAGTTCACCACCCAAGTATCATGTGGAGAATAAAAATATTAAATATGTATCTTTAATTCTTTACATTGATCAAGGATGAAATTTAACCATTTTTGTGCTACTTAGCCGTTTCATTTAATTGTAATTTTTTAAAATTTTTAAATAAATATTCAAAATTTTAAAGTTTATATTCTTTAAGATTATATAATTATATTTTTGCTCAATTATATTTTTGTACAAGAAAAAATCATTTAAAATGAGCTATACTTTTTTTGGGGATATTTTCCTTTATGTTTCGTGTAGTTCACAATTCTCTCGCTTACCTTTAAAACCAACCAATTTCATTCTCTATGTTTAGGAAATGAGTAAATACTCTCAAAAAATTACTTTTTTTAGTTAAATTATTACAAATGCAATCTAAGAAAATAACAATACCATATTAAAATTTTTCTTTTTCTCAATAAAATTAGGTGCATTTGTTCATTTAAAAAAAATGGTTGATTTAAAAAAAATAAGGAAGTAAATTGGAACTACCAAAATAAACAAAGGGTTGTGTTAACTGGCACTGCAAGGTGCCCGTTAACAGCAACTTTTGACTTTTTTTTGTACAATTTTGTCTTTTTTTGTAGTTTTATGTCATATTTTTCAGTGTATGGTCAACTTTATAAAGAAAAAAAATTAAGATAAACAAAAAGATTAGTTTTATATTCTTTTCATTTATTTATTTAATTTATTTATTAAATAAAACCCATTTTTATGCTACCTTAACAAGCACCTATACCGACATTTGCCATAAACAAATAGCTCCACATAAGGATGACGTGTACTCACTATCTGACTATCATAAGTAACGTTTCTTTGGAAAGATTTGGCAAAAAAATAAAAAGAGGTTCAATCACGCGCTATCAGAGAGATTGGTCTAGCCCCCTGGTCCGTGCCGGGACAAAATACACTGTCCTAGCTTATTTCGAATGCATTAGCCGACAAGCGCAGTCAGGCAGCACAGCTCATTGCACCATTGGACGGTGTTCTCCACGCGCACCCAGGTGCGCGTATAAATTTCATTTCTCAAAGAATATCCATCAGTATATATCTGCGTCACCTACTATTAAGTATTAATATCACGCATCCAAGCCCATTCTCGTAAATTCCTTCCACAATTAAAAAAAAAAACAACTAACCCACCAATAACCACATTTTCTCAGCTAGCTCTCATTTTCTCGAACTTTCTCACCTTCCAAACAAACGGCGAGAAAGTAGAGCGAGAAAGCAAAAGCTACAGAGCCAAAAAAAAATAATAATAAGAAAAAAAAATTGTAATCGTTAAGTACTAAAAAGCAAAGTCCAAGTATAAAAGGTCAAGTCGATTTGTTTTCAGCTCCGTCATTTTTTCTCAAACACTCCGCCACTGATTTTCTCAGTTCGATCCTTCGAAGTTGCTCTGTATGATCGGTTAGTCCAGCACATTCGTTTACATATGTATCTAGCTATGTATTACATGCATGTATATGTATTTGTACGCATGAATGTGTAAATATATTGTTTAAATTGGATTCAATCACATTTTTAGTTTATGTATTGTATGAATACATGTATTTATGTATGTGCGAGTGTGTGTATGTGATATCACTATGCTATGCATGTATACGTGGTTTTTAGGGTTTAAGAAAATTCAGTTTTTATGTCTAAGTAGTGAGGATTGGCTGCGTTGTACTGATTATTCGTTTTTTTGTTTTTGTTCAATTTAATTTTGAATCACCAGGTTGTTTTGAGTAGAGGAAAAAGTGAGCGTGTGAATGGATTTTAGTGTGTAAAGTCAAAGATTGTGCACTGTAGAGTATTGGTTTCACTACTAAGGTTGAGAGAATATGGATATTGCCTGTGGTTTTCGGCAGCCAAGTGTGTTTCATGGCTGTAAGGGCACGAGTTGTAAGACTTTGGATCGTTTTGATTTGCATTTGCAATTTAAGAGTAGAGGTTTCGGGTGTAACTTTCTGGGTGATTCGAGAATTTTTTTGAAACCGCATTTGAGTAAGAAGATGAAAAGGAGTATTGTTTCTAGTGGTTATAGCAATTCAAGTACGGTTGCTTTAGGAGACTTTGATAGTCAATTGTGGAGGTCAAATCTGAGACGTTCTTTATTTTGTAATTTGGACAATGTTTTTAAAGGGTCAAGAACAGTTCAGTCATGGTGTCAGGGTAATGATTCTTTAGCATATGTAAATGGGAATGGTCGAAATGTGGAGTTCATTGAAAGTAGTGATGAGAGCCCAAGGGTTGATGGTGGTGAGCTAAATGATTCTAGAGAAGAAGAGGGACGGGGAGAAGAAGTGGAGGTGCTTAGTCTGGATGAATTGAGGGAATTGTTGCAAAAGGCAATAAGAGAACTAGAAGCTGCACGACTTAATAGTACTGTGTTTGAGGAAAAGGCTCAGAAAATATCGGAAGCTGCAATAGCCTTGCAGGACGAAGCAGCAAGTGCTTGGAATGATGTTAATTCTACCCTTGATACTGTTCAAGAGATTGTGAATGAGGAGTGTATTGCCAAGGAAGCTGTTCAAAATGCAACAATCGCTCTTTCATTAGCTGAGGCAAGGCTTCAGGTGGCAGTAGAATCTTTGGATGCTGCAAAAAGAGGGAATGGTTCTTTGGAAGGTTCTAGAGAGAGTGATGAGGAAAATAATATTGATGAAGAGAAGAAAGCACTTTTAGTTGCTCAGGAAGAGATAAAGGAGTGTCAGGAGAATTTGGCAAATTGTGAGGTTGAGTTGAGACGCCTGCAGAGTAAAAAGGAAGAGTTGCAGATGGAAGTGGACAGGTTGAATGAAGCTGCAGAGAAGGCGCAGCTGAATGCTTTGAAAGCAGAGGAGGATGTGGCAAACATAATGCTTTTGGCAGAGCAAGCTGTTGCCTTCGAACTTGAGGCCACACAATGTGTGAATGATGCAGAGATTGCATTACAGAGGGCAGATAAATCTCTGTCTGGTTTTTATCTTGATTCTCAAGAAATTATCCAAGGACAGGTCTTGAGTGATGAGGTTATTGTTGAGGAGGAGAATGTGGTCCAAGGAGTTTATGAAGTTTCTGTTGAAAGAGACAGTGATGTGCCACTTGATGGTGATTCTTTGGTTGTCAAGCCATTACCAGATAGCCCGTCTCAACAGAGTTCTGAAGACTTGAGTCAATATGATGATCTGAGTGATCATGAGAATGGAAAGTTAAGTTTAGACTCTCTTAAAGAAGCTGAACTAGAAGCTGAAAAATCAAAGACTGCGGTTCAAATGAAAAAGCTGGACACACAGAAGGAGACTTCACCCTCTAATGTTCCCAAGGCATTATTGAAGAAATCTTCTCGCTTCTTTTCTGCATCATTTTTCTCTTTTAATGTAGATGGGACTGAGTTCACACCAGCATCAGTTTTCCAGGGTTTCATGGAATCTGCGAGGAAGCAATGGCCAAAGCTAATTGTTAGTTTGTTGCTATTTGGTGCAGGGTATGTATGAGAATTGCAACTTCTTGTTTCACTTATTATTACTATATCTTTTGTTTTCTTTCCTGTAATACTGTTTTACTAAAGGATAATTCATATGTCATTGTTTGCATTCATGAATCATCTGATCTAATGGCATTGCATTTCTGTGTTTTAAGCAACTCTGAGAGAGTGAAGTTTATTTCTTTACGAATGTTATGTGTTGGTGCTTAGGACAGACTATTTTTTATTCTAATAAAATTGATCTTGTTAATTTCATCATTTCTTCATATTTCTAGTTTTCCGATTTGTGCTTTCTGTTGTATAATTCTTGGGTCATTTACTTGGACTATGCCCTCTTGGTGTTTTCTAATAAGGTTTTTACTTGTTAAAAGAATAAAAAAGGAAGAAGTCAATAGTTGAATGGCTTATATATATAGATTTTTTTCCTCAATTCTTCAGAAGGCCTACTTTTTGCCTTTATTGTTTCATTAGGGTGTTATGTACAGTGTAAAAGGTGGTCTTCCATTGATCACAAGATGCTGAAATTTATCACAGGGTCACCTTTTATGCTAATCGAGCAGAGAGGAACGCTCAGCTGCTTCAGCCTCCGGATGTCATCACCACCAGTATTGAAGCTAGTATTGAAGAAGTTTCCTCAAGTGCAAAGCCTCTGGTTCAACAATTACAGAAACTACCAAAGAGAATTAAAAAACTAATTGCGACACTTCCTCATCAAGAGGCATGCAATCATATTTGCCTTCATTACTTCTGCCTTTTGTTCTTAAGTCCTGCACATCTAGCACTTTGTGATCTGACCATCAATTCAATTATTTCTTAGGTGAATGAGGAGGAAGCTTCCCTCTTTGACATGTTGTGGTTATTGCTTGCTAGTGTTATATTTGTGCCGATATTTCAGAAAATTCCTGGAGGTATTTGAATTCCTACATACATTTCACTAGCCTTGGAATTTTTATTAACATTATTGAATTTAAGAATTTGAATGCATTTAGTGCAAGATTCCATATATCAATGAACATAACTTTTAATCTTTTTTAGTATTTAGTACCAAAATTTTATATATTGTTACATTGTGGTGTTTCTTATCTGCTGCAACATATAGGAAGTCCTGTTCTTGGGTACTTGGCTGCTGGCATCTTGATTGGGCCCTATGGTCTCTCGATTATTCGTCATGTGCATGGGACAAAGGCAATTGCTGAATTTGGAGTTGTTTTCTTATTGTTCAATATTGGCCTTGAGGTGGGGTTTATTTTTATAAGTCTTGCTGTTGCCTTTGCATTTTATGTGCCCTCATGAAAAGAATTAAACTGAAGCTTTGAACTCGATGTTTTAGCTCTCTGTTGAAAGGTTAAGTTCCATGAAGAAATATGTTTTTGGATTAGGCTCTGCTCAGGTGATTGGGAAATATAATCTTTTTTTGGTTATTATTTGTGCCTGGTGACACCTTAGATTCTTAATATGCTTACAAATGCAGGTTTTGGTGACAGCAGTGGTGGTTGGCTTGGTTGCTCATTTTGTTTGTGGGCAGCCTGGCCCTGCTGCAATTGTCGTTGGGAATGGCCTGGCATTATCATCCACAGCTGTTGTCCTTCAGGTAAGAGGTAACTATAGGTTGAAATCTTGCTTCCATTTCCAAGACATTCCAGTTTCCTCGTACTAGGATTTCCCCCCCTCCTTTTTTTTAAGAAACAGATATTATAATAAATTAATACCTATTGTGATGTAAGCCTTCTAAACCAAACATTTCACTAGAGTAATATGCTAAAATGTCTTATACCATTGAATAGACTGAGTCATTATTTGAATCATCTTACATGTTTCCAATATCTGATGTCTTGCATAGTCTTTTAAAACCACTTGTTTTACTTGATCCATTATTACATAACCATGTGGTTCATCACTGCCTCTGATGCCCCTTGTTGAACTTGTCAGTCACAGAATTTTGTTTCTAAATCAGTCAAACCTGCAGGAACATACTATTTGAAAATTTTATTTAATAGATAAGTGAATTAAATTTTGTTGAGTTCCTTTGCAGGTGTTGCAGGAGCGAGGTGAGAGCACATCACGACATGGGCGCGCTACATTTTCTGTCTTGCTTTTCCAGGTTGCTCTACAGTTTTGACATTCTTTTTTCAAATGCATCTTGTCTGGAAGCAAATGCCATGTGCAAGATATTGCAGCTCTTTTATTTAGTCAATATGCCTGACGGAACCGCTTCTTACTTCTTGACATAAATAATGTCGCTTTCTCTACTATACTGGTGTGTGTATCTTCACAGTAAGCTTGGATAATAATACCAAACTAAAACCTAAAGGTGCATGATTCTGTAATTAGCTGTGAAAATTAACATTTGTTCACCCTATGCGTCAATATCCTACCACATAAACTTAACAAGAATTTTGTTGTTTTTTTAAGATGATTTTATTTTATTGGTATAAAAGGTTCTTTAGACTGTATTTACCTTCCATGTAGCCCTGATTTTTCAAAATAATGTGTAGACATAGGTTCCTTGTGTTTTCCTGAGCTACACTTTGCTCCTCGAATTATTTCATACATTTTGAGCTTAGAGGAAAAAAAGAAGAAGAATTTTTTACTCAAATGATCTGTTTTCCTTTTCTTTTGTTTCTTTCAGGATTTGGCTGTTGTGGTTTTGCTGATACTCATTCCTCTTATTTCACCTAATTCATCCAAAGGAGGGGTAAAATTTTCTTGTACTTTAATTTTTCCGTTTTATCATTTTGTCAAATATGGTGATGAATGTTTTGATTTTTTTACAACTATTGGTACTTTTATCGTGATTCAAATATGTTCTGATCAAACGAAGTTAAAACCATTATGATATAAATATATATAGGTGTGTGTGTCTAAAGGCTAAATGTAGTTGATGAGCAATCAGATGAAAGCATAAGAAATTTTTTTTTTTTTTTGATAAGTAGGAATGATATATATACGAAAGGCTACTCTATGCATGAAAAGCACAGAGCAAACCCAAAAATTACAAAGAGAAAAAAAAAAAAAAAAAAAAACAGAGAAAAGACAGAAAAGAAAACCAAGCAGCAGATTAATTACAAAATAGTAGAGAGCTAAGAAAAGAAGGGAGAGAATTACTAGTCTTGAGTTCCCAAGCCCGAGACCAATCAAAAAGAGTTCCACTAAAAGAAGCAAGCATCTGATCACCGGAACTATCCAAATCCTCAAAAGTCCGCCGATTCCGTTCCTTCCAAAGACACCATAGTAGACACAATAGAATTAAATTCCAGATCAAAGACGAATGCTTCCTCAACCAATTCCACCAAGCAAAAAGCAAATCTGGAATCAATCTAGGTATGACCCACGACAATCCAAAAGTTATGAAAACAAAGCTCCACAACCGATAAGCCGTCTCACAATGAAGAAGTAAGTGGTCCACCGTCTCCCCATAGTGATGACACATAATGCACCAGTCCACAAAATCCAAGCCCCTCAATCAGAGGTTATCACTCGTTAGGATCTTATTCCAAGCTACTGACCAAACGAAAAAGAAAACACGCCTAGGGACCTTAACTCTCCAAATACCTTTCCAAGGAAAGACAATTGAGGGAGAATCTCGCAACTTGTTATGATATGACCGGATGTCAAAATTCCCATTAGGTTTCAACTTCTATCTCATCTGGTCTCCAATGTCCATTGAAGGAATATTGGCTCCCAAGATACGAAGAAAATACAGCCCTTCCTCCATCTCCCAATCATTAAATTCTCGGATAAAATGAACATCCCAACTTCTTCTATCCTCTGCCCCCTGCCTTGACAAAGAAGCTTCTATAGAGGCCTCCCTGTTAATAGCGATACCATATAGCCTCGGGAAAGCCAATTGGAAAGGTTGATCCCCATACCACCCATCCTGCCAAAATCTCTCTATTCCCAATCCCAACAAAAACTGAGTATTTTTGCTCAAATCCTCCCGGCCCATACGAATACCTCTCCACAAATCACACCCATGAACTCCCCTACCTAGCTTAGAAGTCCATCCCCCCACTCTTCCCCAAACTTTGAAGCTACCACCCTCCTCCACAGTCGATTCTCCTCTTTCCCAAACCGCCACAGCCATTTCCCTAATAAGGCCTTATTGAAAGTAGTAAGTTTCCTTATGCCTAAACCACCGTTGGCTATAGGCGCACAGACTTTATCCCACCCTACCAAATGATTCTTGCTATCACTCCACAGAAAGTCCCTTTGCAACTTTTCAATCTATTAGCCACATAAGTAGGAATGGTGAATAGCGATAGAAAATAGGTAGGAAGACTAGATGATAGAAAATAGGTAGGAAGACTAGATAACTCACTCTTGAGTAGCGTCAATTTACCCCCTTAGACAAATACAACTTTTTCCACCCGGCCAACTTCCGCTCAGTTTTTTCCAGTATAGGATTCCAAATTGAAGGAGATTTATGAGAAGCCCCTAACGGCATGCTAAGATAAGCCCAAAATTTCAGCCAAGGCATGCACATCATCTACCTCCCCTATTGGAACCATTTCACTCTTCTGCACATTGACCTTCAAACCTGTCACAGCCTGAAAACAAAGTAACAACAACCGAATATGAAGAATTTGCTCCACATCTACATCACAAAATAAAATAACATCATCTGCAAACAATAGATGTGAAACACATTCCTCACCTCCTACCGTCAGCTTTAAAGCCACGGATTAAGTTAGCACCCTCCACTCTTCTTAACATCCTACTGAAAACCTCCATCATAATCAAAAATAGCATAGGAGATAGCAGATCCCCTTGTCTTAAACCCCTTGAACTACCGAAAAAATCAATTAGAGACCCATTAATCAAAACAGAGAATTGAATCGTGGATATACAAGTGCAAATCCACTTACACCACTTCACCCCAAAGCTCATTCTCTCCAACAATTCTAGAATAGCCTCCCAATTTACATGATCGTAGGCTTTCTCAACATCAAGTTTACATATAACCCCAGGAACCCGACTCTTCACTCGGCTATCAACACATTCATTCGCAATAAGAATCGAATCAAGGATTTGTCTTCCACCCACTAAGCTATTCTGAGTCTCAGAAATCAATTGATCTAAAACCATTCTCAAACGATTTGCCAAAACTTTAGCCAAGATCTTATACACACTCCCCACCAAGCTAATAGGCCGAAAATCTCTAATACCAGAGGCATATTTCTTTTTTGGAATTAAAGCAATGAGAGTAGCATTAAGAGATTTTTCAAACTTACAATGTTTAAAAAACTCTTCAAAGACCGCTAAGACGTTGTTCTCTACTACTCTCCAACAATGATGATAATAGGCCATTGTAAAACCATCCGGACCTGGAGCTTTGTCCCCTTCCAAGTCTCTTACAACCTTAAAAATATCCTCTCTCTCAAACCTCCTTTCAAGCCAAACCCTCTCCATATCCCCAATACAATCAAACTCCAAACCCTCCGCAAAAGGCCTCCACCCTTCGGACTCCTGATACAAATTTTTATAAAATAGTACTACTTGAGCAGTTACCTCGGATTCCTCCTCAAAAACCACCCCATCCACCTCCAAGATCCTTAGATGATTATACCTTCTATGGCAGTTTGCCATCTTGTGGAAAAACTTGGTGTTTTTATCCCCTTCCTTAATACATAACATCCTAGATTTTTGTCTCAAGGAAATTTCTTCCAAAGAAAGAAGATGCTCCACCTGGGACCTCAAATCTACCCTATAACATTTCTCCCCATTAGTGAGACCAAGCTCCTCTTCCTTAACATCTAAAATTTTCTAACTCTTCTAGCAATTGTTTCTTTTGACGCTCTACATTACCAAACTCTCTACGATTCCACTGAAATATGTCCTCTTTCAATGCCTTTAATTTTTTGGCAAGCACAAAACTAGGTGTACCTACAAATGAATGCCAATTCCACCAGGATTGAACTCTATCCACAAACCCATCTGTCTTCAACCACATGTTTTCAAACCTGAAAGGACTTTTCCCCCTCGCCATTCCTCCCGCCTCCAAAAGAATTGGACTATGATCTGAAATGGGACGAGGTAAAATCCTTTGAATAACATCCAGGTAGTGTTCCTCCCAATCATGAGTGATCAAAGCTCTATCAATCCTAGACATTGATGGTTGATCTATACCACTAGACCAAGTATAGCTACCTCTTTCCAGCGGCAAGTCAATCAAATTAAGATCCTCAATAAATTTAGAGAATCTTTCCATAGCCGGAGTTAGACATGTCCCACCCAAACGTTCACTTGGAAACCGTACAATATTAAAGTCCCCAAAACAACACCACAGTATACTCCAGTATTGCTGAATACCAACCAACTCATCCCACATGTGTCCCCTCTCATTGTTATCATTTGGGCCATAAACCCCTAAGCATTACCATATAAAACCATCCACATGGCGAAGTCAAGGTAATTTATTAGCGGCATCCAATATTTTCATCTTTGTTTCCCTTTCCCTCTCCATGGAATTTTGTTGGCACTGCATCTACATTTCATTATCAAGGGAAGTAGAGACTTATGGATTATTTTTTCAGTCATACATGTTTAGATGCCAGGAATTACATGCAGTCTCTGTTGTTGTTCCTTCTATAAGCATGTGGTGTTCATAGGTCAACCCTAAATTTCCAGGTCCATCCTTCTACATTCAGTTTGATGTTGATCATAGGATGCAGATTAATGTATGTGTTCTTTTAGAAGTATAAATCAGGACATTATGTACTTGCTTCTGTAGCTGTTGCTGTTATTATTGTTATTGACATGGCTATGCATTCTTGTGCCACTTATTCTGTCAATCTGGGAAACATTATCTGTTGTTTTTCAGATTGGTTTCCAAGCCATTGCTGAAGCTCTTGGACTGGCTGCTGTTAAGGCAGTAGTTGCCATTGCTGCCATAATTGCTGGTGGACGCTTGGTAAGTTTAGATATCTCTGAGATTAATACGACATTGGCTGTTGGCACTACTTTTCAGTGGATACTTCTGACCATATTATGACTTAAATCTGCTACAGATCTATGAAATGCTAAAGTTCAGAATTAATTTTGTAGATTTGATATGGGGTTATTTGTTACCATTAAATATTATCTTAGGAGATCTTGATAAAATTTCTTTTTAATTTGGTGAGCCATTTTTATTTTTATAAGTTTTATTGTGTTGATCCATTGGGAATTTGGGATTTGCAAGTGAAAAATGTACCTCTTTGGGTTATTGATGTATGAATTATGATTTGGATCAAAATCCTGTTGCTAAAACTTTTGCTCAGAACTGTTAAATAAAACAAGGATTACTTCTCCTTTTTGTGTTTATTCATAAGATGATGTCTGGGATGGTTGTCTTTCTGTTTAGCACTTTGATTACACTGGCTGCTAATTTTTATCTCTATGATATTTTCATATAATGAAAACAGCTTGTGTATCTCCTTTATTTTCCTTTTCTGTGGTTTTTGCAGTTGCTTCGACCTATCTATAAGCAAATTGCAGAAAATCAAAATGCAGAGATATTCTCTGCCAATACGCTCCTTGTTATTCTGGGGACTAGTCTCCTCACAGCCAGGGTATGACTCTGCATTTTATTAATTGTTTTATTGTATTCTCTTTAAGTAACAAACTTCCCTTATTGTAGCACAGGCTGGGCTTTCCATGGCATTGGGAGCATTTTTGGCAGGTTTACTTCTTGCAGAAACTGAATTTTCCTTACAGGTTGAGTCAGATATTGCACCATATCGTGGCCTTTTATTGGGTCTTTTCTTCATGACGGTAGGTACTTTATGTTGGCATTCTTTTAAGATCCTTTTTTTGGGGCATTCCATAAGCCTTGTTTCTATTGATGATAAAGCTACTTGTTGATCATCTGTATTAGATAATAATTCCTAAGTGAAATTTGATGTAAAATTCTTTCTTTGTGCTGCTTAATAACTTCCAGCCTGTTGGCCATCTGTCTGTAAAGCATCATTTGGTTATTTGTGGTACTTTTATCTCATACTAATTATCACGCTTCAGCAGCTAGAAGAATGCTACTTGGATATTTGACTGGGACATTGTTTATGATTTGAGCCCATTGATATTGTTAGTTTATTGAGCAGCGATGCTTTGTTATGTGCACTTGATGAAATCAATTTGTGATTTTCAGGTTGGCATGTCTATCGATCCAAAACTTCTTGTTTCAAATTTTCCGGTCATTAGTGGGACATTGGGACTCTTGATTGGTGGCAAGATGTTATTAGTTGCTTTAGTTGGTAGAATATTCGGTATTTCAATCATATCTGCAATAAGAGTTGGTCTTCTTCTTGCTCCGGGTGGAGAATTTGCATTTGTGGCCTTTGGTGAAGCTGTTAATCAGGTTTTCCTTCTTATAAACTAGAAGTTTTATCTGCAAGACTTAGTGGTTTGCATTTGACAGTTTATCCTGCTTTACTACAATTTTCAACTGTGTCCTCTCCCCCCACACTTCCCCCCCCCCCCTCCCACCCTTTTTCTCTCCACAAAAAAGAAAAAAAAAAGGCTAGCAGAGTAACTAGTTGAGATAAGGGAATATAGATTGTTTTCTTTTTCATGATTGTCAATAATACAAGTTCTGTAAAAAAAATGATATCCTTGCTAGCAGAAGTTCTATTCTCTAACTGGTATTTTCTGCAGGGTATAATGTCTCCTCAGTTATCATCATTGCTGTTTCTGGTAGTGGGAATTTCGATGGCCCTCACACCTTGGCTAGCTGCTGGAGGCCAGTTAATTGCCTCTCGATTTGAGCAGCATGATGTTCGAAGTTTATTACCTGTTGAGAGTGAGGTAAATGTCTAATATGAGAACACACTACTATTGGTTGCAAAGATTGTGAAGTTTCAGCTAAATTGGGTATTATCACTAACAGTACATAACTTCATATATTGTTTCAATAGTTTACAATTAATGGATTCAGTGAATTGCAATTAATGGAGTCCAGTCATATGTTGACCATTATGATACATTTAAGTGATTTTCAGATACTTGAGAAGATGAAATTTAACTGATTCCATGTAATCTAACTATATTAAGTGCTAAGGGAGGGGCCAAAATAATGGATAGTTTACAGATTGACCATTTTGCTTAACTGCATTGCTATGGCATTGTCTTGATCTGCTCCTAAATGCTTTCGTTTTGAGGTTGCGGAATTTTTTTTGCATCCTCTTTACAGAAGCATATGCCCTTTTTGGAGTTTCAAATGTCCTTAGCTGTGGTAAGTCACTAAAAGTACACTATGAAAGTACTCGATATGTAATCTAATTCAGGTCCATACATATTGTAAAATTCCCTTCTTGGTTTGTTGCCGGTACTAGTTCATTGAAGTAATGAACTGGAATTATTGTACGTTTCAGAAATTCTCTAACTGAAGTGCTGGCCACAAAACTTTTAATTGTACTTCTAAAGAGAGATGGTACTGGGGGGGTGGGGGGGGGGGGTGAAAGGCAGCAAAAGTATGAAGTCCATGAACTGTAGTCAGTTTGCTATGATCTTCACTTGTGTCTGAATAATCTTATTGGGAGGTTGGTTGGATTGAGTTTCTTGATAGTAGGTAGGGTGATATATCCAACTTTAAGAAGGAAGTTTCCTTCTTTTTTTCCTTCGTTTTTTTTGCCCTTAATTTATGAGGTTTGCTCGTGACAAGTCACTGGCCAGTCATGACTTCCATGCTTTCATAGGTCCAGCCACACAAATAGGCTCCAACAGTAATTCAATTTATGTGTGGGCTGGGGCTCTGTCCCATTCAAGATCTGGAAGTTTGATTGGCTCTCTATCAATTTCTATATTTTATTTTTGACTGCCTAACATTTTGACATCTGACTACTTTTCTTAATCTTTGCATTTCAAATGGTAGTATGTTCTCCTGTTATGTTTTATGTAATTCACCCTTGATTCATTTGATTTTATTATTCTTTTTTTTACTTAAAATGGTGACTGCAGTAGCCATATTATTTGTCCATATTTTATCTGTTTGACATGGCAATTATATAGATATATTAAGTCATTAGTCTTGATTTTATTTTTCAGACAGACGATTTGCAAGATCACATAATCATTTGTGGATTTGGACGGGTTGGTCAGGTATAGTCATAATTTGCAGTTATTGTTTTAATAAACTTGTTTTAAATCATTGATGTGGCAAATCTACTTTGTAGAAAAACATATGAGCTTTCATAACAGCACTATCTTTTTTTCTTCTTTTGGTTCACAGATCATTGCCCAGCTTCTTTCAGAGCGATTGATTCCATTTGTTGCTCTTGATGTAAGGAGGTAACCAATTGACTTTTAAATCTCTTAGGCATTATATTGGTCATTGCTCTTCCAGGACTAGTAATTATTATTATGTTAACGTGGTATTGGGTTGCCAATGAGTTCTAGCTCAAATGGTTCCCCTCCGGCTCCGCCCATGTAGGAGCAAGGGGGACTGGAAGGTGAGTTTGTGAGTTCAAGACCCACTGGGTGTGTATGTTAGCAATAAAAAGAAGTATTGGGAATTGGATTGCGTGGACTTGTGTCTTCTCTAGTAGAAAAGGATACATTCATAATGATGCTAAAGTAGAATTCTGACTTAAATGTGTTGGTTTAATAGCATATATGTGCCAACTTATATGTCACAGTCAATTATGTGTCTGAATGACTCAGCTTACCTGAGAACATTATATCTTCCCATGTAGGGGAATTCAAAAAATAATGTTTCGTGATATTTCCTTTAGCCTGAAATGTTATAACAAGTAGGTGCCAAATAAAATATTGCTGAAAGTAAATAACAAGGATTGACCATTTGAGGACTGCTAATTTTTTTTTTTCTTTCAAATTTCTCTTTTTACTATGCTCTTCTGTACCATCTTTAAAACCTTGACTGAATACAACTTTGAAAGCAAAGGAAAAAAAGTGAATGTGATTTTTCACTTATGTTCTCTATTGTCTTCAGTGAGAGAGTGGCAGTTGGACGTGCCCTGGATCTTCCTGTGTATTTTGGAGATGCTGGCAGTCGAGAGGTATGGCAAATTGTATCAGAAAGTATCATATGTGCATGTTCATTATCTGACTTGCTTTATATTGGTTACTAGGTCCTTCATAAGGTTGGTGCTGAGAGAGCATGTGCAGCTGCAATAGCTCTAGATACCCCTGGTGCAAATTATAGAGCTGTTTGGGCTCTGAGCAAGTATTTCCCCAATGTGAAGACCTTTGTCCGTGCTCATGATGTTGATCATGGCCTTAATTTGGAAAAGGCAGGGGCTACAGCTGTAAGTTGTCTTCTGCCCATGATCTATCAATTAGTTAAGCAGAACAAAGAGGAAAGGTTGTTCTAGATTTCATCTTTCCTACAGAGCTCATGCTTTCAAATAACTTACAGGTTGTCCCAGAGACCTTGGAACCAAGTCTACAGTTAGCAGCCGCTGTTCTTGCTCAGGTAAATAACTTGAATGTCTCTATAGTGTGTATAATTAGTTGCTGCAAAATAAGTACTGGTTTTTCATTGGTGCTTTGTCATGTTTTTTGTGTTGTTGAGTGATGGCATGCAATGTGCAACGAATTGGGGTGATGGCAATTGTATGCAGTTAATTGAGTTGCATATTTTGTAATTGATGGAGAAGAGATTATTCCCTTCTTGTCAGTTATGCAGAGATTCTGTCTCATGGAAAGGAGCTGTTACCCACAGTTCTCTTACTAATATTGACATTATGATAAATGAGCAAATTGATCAGGTTTTGGGTTTGATGGTCCAACGATAAGTATCAGTTTTCTATGATACATGGTAGGATAGCTCATGCCTATTAGTTCAAGATTGTGTGTTTAGGAGGGGGACAATGGTTCTAGCAAAAGGGGGGGGGGGGGGGGGTGGTTGTTGGTGCTAAGAGGGACTTAAGCTTACTGTAAGATGTATTGTTTATCCTATACAATAGAGCTGACATTGGGGGAGGGGGGATTTGAACCCTAGTTCTTTTTATAAAGGAGAGCATACAATGCTATTGAGCTATAAGGCTCTTGGCAAAGGTCTAATATGTCATTTGGTCGCCTCAATATATTTTTTGTGTCATTTGAACATCACTCAAATAAGGTGAATAGAAAGCATATGCCTCCATGAATAAATTAGGAAATTCCTTTTAAAAACCTTTTCTCTTCTAAAAGCAAAAACCTCCACTTTAAATAACATTAATTACGATAGAAGTAGCTTAAAAGTAGAATGGGCTTCACAAATTTTTTAAGTTGGCTATATTATCGAATATTGACATTCTTATTTGACGGTATAAGTAAATTATGGGGAAATCATCCCTCATTGATGCATATTTTAAGAGAAAAAGTATTCAAGATCCAAAGATAATGTCAAATGTTGAAACTTGAAACTATGGACACTAAAACCCTTGAAAGGTTCAAAGATTTGAACCTAAATAAATAGATATTACCTCATTGTAACGTGATTCTAGATTGAGACTACATATTTTTAGCCATTAACATTGTCAAAACAAAAACTTCATAAAAAGGTGGAAAAAAAAGGGGGGGTTGGGGGGTGGTTTGTGTGATTGTTTTAACTGTGTATATAAAAAGATAGATTGCTAGGAAATTTAGTACAAAATTAATTATAGATAATTTAGTACTATAAATGAATGGACAGCTCAACTTTCTTAAGCTAACACTGAACAATTTATGAAAGAAAATATTTGTTTGAGTCACAGGAAGGTTATCTTCATACAGGTTTTACTATATATTAAATAATAACATATATTGAATCATGTTAAAAAACATGCTTTGTGTATATTCCCACACGCGTGCACACACACACACACACACACACACAATATCACCTCTCTTGAACCCCGCAAAAACTGGGAGTTTTGTGCACTGGGTACTACCTGTTTTATACAATGCATGCACACTGCTCTGCCACTGAACAAAACTGTGGTTTGAAATATGAAAGAGAGGAATAGGTCTCCTTTTAGCCCTACAGAAAAAGGTAAGATTTAAGACAACGATGTCGTGAAGATGAATACTTAAATGTCTCTTTCTGGCTAGCTTGTTTCTTTCATCTTAGCTTTTCTTGTTTCCCTTCAGGCAAAACTACCCATGTCAGAAATTGCAGCGACGATCAATGAATTTAGGTCCCGGCATCTTTCAGAGCTGACCGAGGTAATATTTTTCCCCAAATATATATATACCATATTCAGTATGCTTTTGACTAGGAAATGCAGAACCATGTACTTTATTTGTCTCATATAAGAGTGATTTCTGAAGGAATATAAGTAATTTTTGACCGTATGAATGGATATATTTTATACTTATAATTTATGGTTTTGTTTGTGCAGCTATGTCAAACTAGTGGAAGTTCTCTTGGTTATGGGTTTTCTCGGGTTGTGCCTAAGCCCAAAACTCAATCCTCAGATTCCTCAGATGAGAACCTGTTCACAGAAGGGACGCTGGCAATATAGGGAAATATAAACCAAGTAGGGAAAAAAACTAGAAAAAGGAAAAAGAAAAAAGAAAAAGAAAAAGGAACATGAAGAACTGTACAGCGGATTACATGTTTTTGTAAATTGTACAGATATATACTGAAAAGAAAAACACAAACATACTCTCCATTAATCATTTTTTTTTTTTTTTTTTTTTAAATTCTAGAATTCCCGATAAATTTTGATATACTGTTGTCATTGAAGTTTTTGTTTTAAACGGACACGGGACACCTTTCCTTCTTGTTACTGATATTCGTTTCTATATAATCATCCTGTTATTTTTAGTTACCACGAAGGCGTAGGATTAGAAAAAGGGCTATAAGTTGGAATCGCAGTGTCCAGTTCAGACTCAGAGAATTGAAGAAGAGTTATAGAGAAACAGAAAGATGAAAGGTGAGATAGGTAATGGGCTATCTGTAAGTGCTGTGGAGGAGTACAACCAATTCATCAGTAAATTCCCATCCAGATATAACAGAAGATGCACCTAAAACATCGTTCTATTCTTGTGGCAGGTGCATGCGATGCATGAGGGTTTATTGTTTTTATTTTTATAATTGCAATATGCGATATCAATAAAAGAGGGGGAAATGGTTGCTAAATAAAATATATGCATGTGATCTTATTACCATGGAAATTAGCCAAAAAATAAAAAAAATTTAAAAACACAAAAACAAGAAAGTAACAATGTTATTACCATAGTAAGAATTTGGAAACAAAATAAAAATGTGAGGGGTAACTACCAACAAAATGTAATGACAATGTGATGCAGTTAATATCATTGTGTATTTTTATTAGTCGTAAACCCACCCATATGAGGCGCGGGAAATGTATTGAAAAAAAAAAGAAAAAAGGAACAAATCTCTTGGTTTGGTTTGTTTTGTTTTTTGTTTTTTGTTTTTTCCTATTGAACATTGTTATATACAGTATATTTTTGGTTTTTTATTTTATTTTATTTTTTATTTTAGAAACCAGACAAAGACTTTATTAAACTGCAGTAAAAAATTACTGTCATACAAAACAAGAGGCATAACATCACTATGGATGTCCTCTAATCAGACCTGGGGTACAGAGGAGAGCTTAGCTAATTTGGCTAAACTATCAGCCACCACGTTTCCCTTTCTACGAACATGGGAAAAGGAACAAGAGCTAAGTTGCAAAGACAGAGCCCGAGTGTCTTCAATGACATTACCAAACGAAGCTAGACAGGCAGAGTCAGCCTTCAGGTAGTTAAGGACTGTCTCGGAATCCCCTTTTAGTTTGACATATTGTTTTAAGATGGAAATTGCTTTAATCATCATATCATTATATATAATTGACCAGAAAACATTGTATAGTTTGCTTTAAAAAATATTTACATAAATGCATAATATGCTTAAAGAAGGAGATGATATATATTAATAAATAAAAATAAAAATGCATATTCTCAAAAAGTATCTCCATAGGCACCACCACCCTCACTAAAACATGCATTATAATAATATCCAAGGCTGCCTTTGCCACCACGTTCACTAGCAGTACCAAAACATGCATTATTATAACTTAAAATGTATTGAAGACGGGTTTAAAAGCATATTATCAAATGGTAGACCCATCTCTCTCTGCTTCTACTTATACTATATGCTGACTAATCTCAAATGACAGAAATGCTAAATCCAGCGTTTGTAGTACGCATGCATTTGCTAAAAAATATAATGGCACTACAAAACTAAAAATAGTTTAAACTAATGAAACATACGGATATCGATGTCACATGAAATGATTGGCAGACCAAAGAATCAAATTCGATATGTTTATCTTTTCTTGTAACACCATCGGTGAAGGAAGTTAAATGCCAGAGAGAGAATGAGCACTTTCGCGAATAAATTCAGGCAGAAATTATCCAAAATCATTTTATATATATAAAAAAAAATAGTGGTAATGTGTAAATTTGTGAGGAGTTTAAAGCTTATGTACCATATAATGAAGATGTCAAAAAAAAAGTCAAGTATTTTAAAAAATACATTCACAAAATATTATACTATATAATTTTATTATAAATGGACTATTTATATTATAAATAATAATTTGATACCTTATAAACTTATTTATAAGCTTATATTATCCAATCTCAAGGATATATAAATATAGCTTGAACTTTATAAATATAAACATACAAGATTATATATACTTTATGAATGAACCTAAACAAACTTTGGTTGTCTCATATACTTGCAAGTTTGGTCAAAATCATATTTTATGTTTGACTCCGAGTTTTCGGCTTATTTAATAAGTTAGCCTAAATTTAGGTTTGAGCTTAGCTTATTTATATCTATATAGTATCTAAAAACTTGAGCGTATAATTTATTATTGCTATGGTCCTATTAAATTATATTAGTGTAGCATTTTGGTGCATTTCGGTTTGTTTTAGTGAAGCTCTGAGAGGAAAGGTCATCACTTCATATAGAAGGAAATCTATTAAGTGAGGAAGCAAATTTCAAATTTCAAATATAAACAACTTAATTTTGAAAACTTTAATATATTGTATTAACTATATATACTTTGTTAAAAAAATAATTATCACTTTAAGTAGGGTAAATGAATTAAACTTTTTTTTTAAATTTTTTTTTTGAAAAGGGGTAAATGAATTAACCTAAACAAACTTTATTTTTGAATTGAAACCTCTACCGTAAAAGGACAATATTTGTTTGAATTACACACACACACATATATATATATATATATATAAATTAAAAAAATATTAATACCTATCTCAATATTCAATAGTAGTCTTACAAAGTGAGAATATTGAAGGATTTTTTTTCAAAATAACCCCCATTTTCAAACAATTTTGTTAGTTAGCATCGTTTTTAAATTATTTTGCAAACTAACATCTCAAGTTTGAAACACTCGAGTTCACTGTAGCAAATCGAGTATCATAGACTTTTTTTTTGATAAAACGGTCAGAGAGTATCATAGACTTGATTTCTGTTAAAATTCACAAGAAACTCGAGTATTAAACACTCGATTTCCACAAAAGAGACCTAAGATACCTCAGTCTCCTTCTTCCTCTTCTCCCTCTGAAAAAAACATCCACGACATTTGAAAAAAAAACCAACAACAACCACAGTCGGCGAAACACCTCAGTTAGTTATTCCTCTTCTCCATTTGAAAAGAAATCCACGACATCTGAAAAAAAAAAAAAAAAATCCACAACAACCATAGTCGGCGAAACATTGAAAACAAGAGATCAAAACACTGAATTAGCGTTCCAGTGGCGAACCCACGAACCAGGGTTCCAGGCGGCGAACCCAAGCAACAAAACCCAAAACCCACGAACTCAAGCGGCGAACCCACGAACCCAGACGGCGAAACCCACGAACCCAACTTGGACCCATGATTGTGGTTCCTCAGGTGAAGGTCGTTTTCCTCTGTTTTCTCTTTTTTATTTGTGCAGACCAGGAACTCGAGTTCCACTGGAAATCGATTCCAAAAGACTCGACTTCGACTGGAAATTACTTGATTTGCTACAGTAAACTCGAGTCTAACATACTTGAGAGTGTTAGTTTCCTAAATAGTTTGAAAAGGATGCTAGCTAACAAAATTGTTTGAAAATGGATGCTATTTTGAAAAAAAAATCCTATATTGAAAGACTAAAAAAGGAAAAAAGAGAAGAAGATAAATAGTAGTAAAAGAGGGTTTTTTTTTTTAAAAAATAACTATAAAAGTCAAACAATTTTATTAGTTAGCAACGTTTCCAAACTATTTAGGAAAGTAACAACTTGAGTCTGTTAGACTTGATTTCACTGTAGCAAATCGAGTCTCAAATACTCGATTTCCATGAGGTGTGTGGTTGAGGTGGATTAAGAAAATCCACGTGGAACTCCTCACGGACCAACCCAGAAAACATGAACCATGAACCCACAACAGTTTTTGCTCTGATTGAGAAAACACGAACCCACGACAGTTTTTGCTCCGATTGAGATTGTGATTTGGGTTTGGGATTTTGAGAAATGGGTTTGGATTTTGAGAAATGGGTTTAGATGAAGAAGGAAGAATTGAAAACACAAACCCACAACAGAAAATATTCCTTCGATGTCGAGATCGTCAAACCCATGGCGCTCCGGTGCGAAATCATTATTTGGGTTTGGGATTTTGAGAAATGGATTTAGATGAAGAAGGAAGAACCGTCTTGGGTTTTTGGGGGCTTGAAAGAAGGGAGTGGGACGGCAGATGGAGAAAAAAAAAAAAAAAAAGAGAAAAAGAACGAAGATGGTGAACAGGAAATCGAGTCTTAAAGACTTGAGTTCCACGTGGATCTTAGTCCACCTTAGCTTTGCCAGCACACAGAAATTGAGTCTCTTAAACTCGATTTGCTACAGGAAATCGAGTCTAAAATACTCGAGTTGCTAGTTTTCTAAATAGTTTGAAAACGTTGCTAACTAACAAAATTGTTTGGCTTTTATAGTGAAAAAAAAAAAAAAACCGTAAAAGAGTATTACCAAGAAGAAAAGATAAATAGTAAAAGAGAGTGGAGCCCTACATATTGATATAGACTATGTTGTAGTACATCTCTTTCGGTGATAGAGAATTGGGAAAGGTATTTTGGACTGTAGGGTGTTTGTTATGGGTGGCAAAGGAGAGAGCCCTGCAATAGGTATCGATCTGGGGACGACGTACTCATGCGTGGGAGTGTGGCAAAATGATCGTGTAGAGATAATACCCAATGACCAAGGAAACAGAATGACACCTTCCTATGTTGCCTTTAATGACAAAGAACGATTGATAGGTGATGCTGCCAAGAACCAAGTCGCCAGAAACCCTACCAACTCCATCTTTGGTATTCATCCTATTCTCCAAAGTCCAAACCTTTTTTTTTTTTTTTATGTTTTTTGTTTGTAAACTTTTTTTTTTCTTTTTTATTTGTTACAGCTTCCAAAACTCACTATAACCAGACAAAATCGACCTAGCTCAAGTTGTTTGTGGGTTGATCATTGATGGGTTAGCCTCGAGTTGGATTGGGTTTAGATTTAAAGTTAAAAACCAATCTGACCCAATCTAACCGAACGTGACCTTTTTTATTTTTAGTTTGATTTGGTTTTGATATTTTGAGAATTATATTTGATGAAGTTGGAATTAAATTTAAAGAATATTACGGCAATTGTAATCATTTGTTAAAAAAAATTTATCTAGTAGGAGTAATGACTAATAATCGTATTAATTTGTGTCTTTGTCACAGTTCAATTTGTGTTCTTCCTATTGTTAGTTATGCTAAGTTTACGACGAAGTCTGTAGCCAAATTTTGTTCAAATAACCATTACGTGTATTGAATAGGCATTAAATACCAGCTCTTATGGCATATCACATGGCTTAGTAAGAGAAATGCTACGTTTATAACAATTTCATCCACCACCAACAGCTAGTAACAGCTTCTCACTTAGGATTTGTTGTGTAAATGTTACGAACATGATGTTACTCGCTTAGTAATTGTAGTTGACTAAACTTCAATTAAGGTTCTCAGTTTAAAATTTCCAAACTTTTATTATATATCAGCACTAATCAACAGCTCTATTGATAATTTTTTTTTGGCTTATATATTTATTAGCTATAAAATTTCCACTTCCATTCCTGAATTTTGCTGCTTCTTGCACTTCTTTGTTGTCAAATAGTTTTAACCTCTACTGTTTATGCAGATGCAAAGCGGTTGATTGGCAGGAGATTCAGTGATCCCTTGGTTCAGAAAGATATCAAACTTTGGCCATTCAAGGTCATTGAAGGTCCTGGTAAATAGCCTATGATCATGGTGAACTATAAGGGCAAAGAGAAGCTCTTTGTTGCCGAAGAAATCTCGTCTATGGTCCTAACAAAGATGCGTGAGATTGCTGAGGCGTACCTAGACACAACTGTGAATAAAGCAGTTATCACTGTCCCTGCCTACTTCAATGACGCTCAGCCTAAGGCCACAAAGGATGCTGGAGGCATTGCAGGCCTGGATGTCCTGCGTATAATCAATGAACCAACTGCTGCAGCCATTGCTTATGGTCTTGACAAGATGGCAGGTAGGGTTGGCAGGAGAAATGTGTTGATTTTTGATGTGGGTGGTGGTACTGCTGATGTCTCACTACTTACCATTGAAGAGGGTGTCTTTGAAGTGAAGGCTGTTTCTGGAGACACACATCTTGGAGGTGAGGACTTTGATGACAGAATGGTAAAGCATTTTGTTGAAATATTTAAGAGGCAGCATAAGGTGGACATTAGTGGAGACTCTAGAGCTCTTAGGAGGTTGAGAACTTATTGTGAGAAAGCAAAGAGGATTCTTTCTTCTGCAATTGAGACTACCATTGAAGTTGATTGTTTATATGATGGTATTGATTTCTTTTCAACTATTAATCGTGCCAAATTTGCGGAACTCAACATTGATTTGTTCAGGAAGTGTATCAAGCCTGTGAAAAAATGTTTGGCTGATGCTAAGATGGACAAGAGTTTTGTTGATGATGTTGTTCTTACGGGTGGCTCTTCCAGAATTCCCAAGTTGCAGCAGTTGTTGCAGGACTTCTTTGATGGGAAGGAGCTCTGCAAGAGCATTAATCTGGATGAGGCTGTGGCTTATGGAGCCACTGTTCAAGCTGCAATCTTGACCGGAATGGGTAATGAGAAAATTCAAGAGATAACACTCTTAGATGTCACCCCTCTGTCCCTCGGTGTATAGCTTGATGGATTAGAGAGGTCTGTTTTGATTCCAAGGAATACCGCAATTCCCACCAAGAAGGAGAGAGACTACACCACTGTCTTTGACAACCAGACTTCTATATGGTTCCAAATTTACGAGGATGAGAGAGCAAGATCTTGTGATAACAACTTGTTGGGAGAAATTACGATTCCTGTTACTCCAGCACACAGGGGTGCTGCTTAGGTAATAGTTTGTTTTGAAATTGACATCAATGGTATCTTGAATGTTTCAGCTAAGGATATGATCACTGGTGTGACAAGGAAGGTCACTATTACCAATGAAAAGTCAAGACTGTCCAAAGAAGAGATTGAGAGGATGGTCTTTGATGCAAAGACATATATGGATGAAGATGATGAGCACAGGAAGAAGGTTAAGGCTAAGTTAGATTTGGAGAACTATGCCTATGACATGAGAGATGCTATCAATGACAAGATGATTGGCACCTTGCTTGACCCTGAAGTTCAGAAAAAGATTAAAGATGCTGTTGAACATGTGATTCAATGGTCATTAGATGACATCCGGGTTGTGGATTTAAAACAATATCAAGACAAGCTGAATTGGCTCGAGAGAATCTGCAATCCCATTAGAATTTGTAGGCAACTACTCTAAATTTGAGTCACCAGTGTTCCTATTTTGACTAAATTGTGTCTAAAACCTTTTGTTCTAGTGTTTTCTTTCTAGTTATTTGGCCTTGTTCAGCAACGGTTGGAAATTTTGAAAACGTCTACGGTCAACTGATAAGGATTAAGCTTGCTTCAACCCATAGCTTGGTCATTGAATTATCTGTTTCATCATACAGCATTACAGCTACTCAATTGAATTTGTAAGGTTTTAATAGGAAAAAATAAAAATGAAACTGGGTAAAGTAGGGGGCTACTAACTAGAAAAGCCCAACTGAAGTAAAATAATAACACCAACCATTTTTTCGCCTTGTTCAGTGAGCAAAATCCAGCCACAACCCAAACACACACAACATTGGCCCTTTGACACGGTTTAGAAAATTAGGAATTCCTGTAGTGTGTTAGTTGTAGTCAATGTGGTGAGAGAACTTTCCTTGACTGTATTTGGAGCTTGGATTTTGTGACAGGAGTAGAGAATGTGATACAATAATTCTCTTGATAGACTATAGCCTCCAAATTCCAATCATGGTGGTGGCTCTTCCAATCAAGTTTCCAAGTCTAGAATTTTACAAGCATATTGTGCAACCTTATGGGCAGCCTTGTTACACATTGGACTGGTAAGTGAAAGCCTTGAGCTGGGACTTGTTTCTTCCAAAAAAGGATGTCTTTAACGATGATGTCTTATTTGTGGAAAGGTCGCCTTCTATTAATGACCTCTATAACTCTTTTCTTTGATAGCCATACTCTCCATCACCTACGAGTTTGGTGTCATAGGAATTTTCCTTGCCAAAGCTGTTATTGATTCTCTTTTATCATCTGTAATTACAATTTCAGTACCACCTATCTTACTTGCTTTGCAGCTATCCATAAATGCAGGTATGGACTCCATTTATATGTTATCTTTTTTTAAAAAAAAATTATGTGTTCTTAACAGGTTTACATATGAATTTATGTTTTTGATGGCATATATATATATATGTTGATTTAAATATTACTATTGAAAGAGGAATCGAAATACCAATATGTTGCCTTAGTGATTAAACTATTAAAGGTCGCACTAGGATGAATTGTAAATCCAAATGTCCTAAATTCAACCTCTAGCTGGGAATTTATCCAAAGTCAAATGATGCACGGGGCTAGGTGGGTTTTTCATGCACTTGGGATTCATTTGATAAGAGCGGGTTCAAAGGGCCTAACCTTAGAGAGGTTCCACGCGTCATTAAAAAAATGTGTACTATTTAATATTTTGATAGCCAGCAAAGGTTTTAATTATAATAAAGAAAGCAATATTGTAAATATTTTGTTTGTCAAAAAAAAAAAATATATATTGTAAATATTTTATTTTTAATAGAGGCTCTTCTATAGTACCTCTAATATTTTTTGGGTATGAGATTACAATAAGTGAAATGAATTCCTTGGGTTCCAGACCACCAAAAAACTCAATAGGATTTATCTTTTTCTTTTCTTTTTTTAGGAATGAATTTATCTCTTCTAATATTGAAGTATTTGTAAAAATGTAATGTTCTTTTTGCAGTTAACCAAGCCGCCATTCCTGCTTTTAGGAATGGAGTAAGGGATTAAAAATATTAAAATTTTGTAAGAAAAAAGACAAATTGGTAGTGATCCACGTGGTGAAAGAACAACATGTGATGTATATTGGAGTGACGTGGACTATTTTGATGTGTAAGTGCAAACTTTTTTATTAAACTAGCATTTATTTAGAAAGAAGAACATTTCATGCTCAAGCAAGTCATAATAAATGTAAAGCTAGAAAAGATAACACATCAAGTCATAATATATATGTCCTTTATTAATATTTTTTAACTATGAAATTGTATTGATTTAGATAACACTTATGATAAGAGGAAAATGATATCAATTTTATTAATTAGAATTTCCTTAGTAAGGTTTCAAATTGAAGAATTTAGGTAGTACTTCCTTCTCAAAAAAAAAAAAAAAAAAAAAGAAAAAAGAAAAAGAAAAAAGTAGACTTCAAATTTTTTATAACATTTGGTGGGGAATTTCAATTGGAGTAGTTTGACCTTTTCATTTAAGAAGAAGTTTTAATTTTTCTTAAAATAAAATATTAAACAATATACAACAGGATGAAATATAATCACCTTATAAAAACAAGTGATATAAATATTATATACAGTATAATAAAAGTTGGGTCTTAGAAATCATGATATCATAATGTGAATAGGTGAAGACAACTCTGTAACTATAGATGTGGTCTCTGTAACTATAGATGTGGTCTCTAGTTGTAAGGAAAGCTCCTAATGCATCGCCGAAGTGGACTGAAATGGACCAAATAGGCCAAACTGGACCGATTTCGACTGAATGGACCAAAGTGGGCCAAATGGACCGAAAGTACTAAACATGATCAAAGTGGACTGAAATGACCGAAATAGACCGAAGTGGACCTAATTGGACCCATATAGATCAAAATGGACGGGATAGACCGAAGTAGACCATAAAAGATCGAATGTGACCGAACTGGACCGAATGTGACCAAAATGGACTGAACTGGATCGAAGTGGACTGAAAGAACCGAAATGGACTGAAGTAAACCTATATAGAGCGAAACGGACCAAATAGACCGAAGTAGACCATAATGGACCGAAGTGGACGAAAATGGACCAAAGTATAATGGACCAAAGTGGACTGAATGAGACCGAAATGGATTGAAGACTCGAAGTAGACCATAATGGATTGAAAAGACTGAAGTGGACCGAATGTGACTGAAATGTATCAAATTGGACCATAGTGTAATGAAGTAGACCGAATTGGATTGAAAGGACTGAATGGACCTAATTGGACCGAATTGTTTTGAGAGGGATATAATTTGACTGAAGTAGATCATAATGGATTGAAATGTTACGCTGATGTACCTCAACAAGAACATAGCAACAATATGGGTGTTTGGTTTGTGTTTTCAAACAACAATTTTCAGTTTTTAAACAACATTACACGTATTTTCACACACTTTTTCACCTACATGTATTTCCACAAATGTTTTCAAACAATAATTTTCAGTTTTTAAACACACATACCAAACACATATACAATTTTCAGTTTCATCTTTTCAATATTAATATAGATATAGATTATAAATTATAAATTATGAATTACAGTTATATATTATCATTCAAAGTCATTAAAAAGGAAAATATGTAATAAAAAACATCTAAACAAATAAGGCAATAATTTATTTTTAAAAAAAAGATATAATAGAATTTCAATTTATGTCCGTTCGCTCTATGGTAATTACAATAATTTATAATACATTAGGAGAAAGCATCAGTGAATTTATTGTCTTTGTTGACTTTTGATTTGTGCATATTTGGCTTGGCAAGATGATATATTGGAGTTTTTATCTTCTTCTTTAATTTGTTGATTTTTAATATTTAATTGAATATAATTGGGTTGTTTGTGATCCCCCCCATAAGTTGTATGTGGATTTCTCTTTGAATTAAACTAGGTTGTTTGGATGTGGAATTTTAAAGGGGTTTTTGAGTGTGTGTGTCTATTTAAAGGGGTTTTTGTGGTTAAAGGGTTTTTTTTTTTAAAAAACAAAACCCCTTTAAAATTAAATTTTGTATTTTTTTTTTTTAAATCTAATAGGTAATGAGCAATTTGTTAATTACTAATCAACTTGGGAGTATATTGTTCAATTGTAAAGTTTACAGAAACAGTAATACTAGGACCATAACTTGTTCACATAGTGAATTATGATTGATGGAATTATGAATCTACATAAACCTATTACTTTTACTTTACCACTCACAACTCACCATATGAATAAATTGTAGCATAAGGAATTTTGTTAGAGAAAAGATTGAAATGGACCAATAGTTAAAGTACAATTAAGTTAACCCATTGTCATCATTAAAAAAAAGTAAATAAATAAATAACCCATTGTCTATTGTCTAATAATTTAGAATTTTTTATAAACAAAAAATAATTTGGTGTACAATTAACCCATTGTCTAATAATTCGGAACTTTTTTATCAAAAAAAAAAAAAAAAAAAGGAATTTTGGAGAACAAAAATTAGAAGTAGGCTTCTCAAAAAAAAAAAAAAAAAAAAAAAATTAGAAGTAGCTTCAAAGAGCAAAACGGCGCCCGTCGAGTGTGTGTCCGTGAGTTCCTCCCGCACAAAAAAGATATCAAGAGTGAGAGAGAGAGAGAGAGAGAGAGAGAAAGAGCAGAGAGAGTAAAAGAAAAGAGTATTTCGGAGCTGAATGGAGAAAATCTGCGGCGCAGTCCGATTGTCCCCTGAATCCTCCACCACGGCTCGCCTTCTCCTCCCCTTAACCCGCAACCTCAGCCGCCAACACGGCGTCGTTTCTTTTAACCGCCTTGTCGGAGTGAGACTCCCTCACCGTCACCTCACCTCTCTCACAGCCCTCACCACCCATTGTTCACCTTCACCATCGCCCCTCGTCTCAGGTACTTTGCTTTTAGTCTTTTCTGTTTTTCTTTCATTGTGGCATTTTGTCGAACATGTGGAACGCATTTTCATTTCTTTTGTTTTTGCAAACAGCATCAGTGGCTACTGAGACATCTGCTAAAGTTATTGATGGAAAAGCAATTGCGAAGCAAATCAGAGATGAGATAACTGAGGAAGTATCAAAGATGAAGAATGCTATCGGTGTTACTCCAGGATTAGCGGTTATTCTTGTTGGGGATAGGAAGGACTCTGCAACTTACGTACGCAACAAGAAGAAAGCTTGTGAGTCTGTGGGGATTAATTCCTTTGAAGTTCGTTTGCCTGAGGATTGTACAGAACAGGAAGTGCTCAAATTTATCTCTGACTTCAACGATGATCCTTCGGTTCATGGAATCCTCGTTCAGTTACCTCTGCCTTCTGTATGCTTCTTAATTTCAACTTCGTTATTTCGTTTGTTGAAAATCATGGTATAATGCAAAAATAAACAAAAGGGTGTGTTTTTTTTAGTGTGAAAGTAAATTATTCTTTTGTTGTATGGATTTTCAAGTTTTCTTATTTAGCTGTCTTTACAAATATTCGTGCAAGAAAATGTCGAGACCGTCCATGTGGCCAATCCCGGTTAGTTAGGACTAAGGCTATGTCATGGTATGTTAATGTATTTGCACATTGATATCATTGTACTAATTGATGTAGAAGAATTGATTTTATAGCTTATTATTATGTGTATTTGTATACTCTAAGTGTGCGTTTGACAACACTTATTTTTGCCAACTTTTTTTACTATTCAGCTTATTTTTACTACTATTCATGAACCCTACTGCACTTTTTGGTACTATTCATGAGTCTTACTGTACTATTTCAGTTAACTTTTACCTTTATCTATAGTCCTTTTAGCAAAAAGTTTTTAGTTTCAGCAAAATAAGCGGATCTCAAACAGATCCTAAGTTAAGTATTTTCTGGCTTACATTAACATACACTGTTGATTCTAGTTTAGCCAGAGCAATTTTAGTCCCTAAAGTTTAAAGTGATTGTTTTTGGTCCCTTAGATGACATAGCCAAATCAAAAACTAACATGTCAATACTCTATACTGACTAAAACTGATCCCTTTAGGTTTTGTAGGGACTAAAATGGACCACTTTTAAGAACAATTACTTCAAACTTTAGTGACTAAAACTGCTATGAATTAAAGTTTACAGACCAATAGTGTATTTTGGCCTAGAAAAATTTTAACATGTCTGTATGGGTCTCATCATGTGCATTTATTTATGCTATGACACTATGAATTAAATAGCAGGGCAGTTTTGGAGATTTGTGGATACTGTGGTGTGTGGTTCATTAATCTTGATTTATTCAGAAATCATATATGAAAACATTGGCACAATGCAGTGTTCTTTCTATGCCCAACTGCCCTATTACTTTATGATGCTGATATTATTGATTTTGGTGAAGTCATACCAAATATTATACATAAAGATTTATGCTATAATTTATTACTGTGTTAGCATGTATGAAGCCTCAATGTTATTTCTGCCTGTGATTCATGAAAAAGTCTTTCTGAGTTTCTTTGTCTTCTTGGATTTCGTACCAGCATATGAATGAGCAGAACATCTTAAATGCTGTTAGCATTGAGAAAGATGTGGATGGATTTCACCCACTAAACATTGGCCGTCTAGCCATGCGAGGTAGAGAACCCTTGTTTGTTCCATGCACGCCAAAGGGATGTATAGAGTTGTTGCATAGATATGGTATTAATATCAAAGGAAAGAAAGCAGTTGTAATTGGCCGGAGCAATATCGTTGGAATGCCGGCCGCTCTATTGCTGCAAGTGAGATTTCATTCGCCCAAACTTCACTTATTTGAAGAATAGATCATTAGTTTGCTATGGTTCATTTCTGTTTGATTCTAATGCTATTGTGATGTTTTAACATTGTTAGAGGGAAGATGCTACCATAAGTATAGTCCATTCGAGAACCAAAAACCCTGAGGAGTACATAAGAGAAGCAGATATTATTATTTCAGCTGTAGGCCAACCAAATATGGTTAGGGGCAACTGGATAAAGGCTGGTGCAGTTATTATTGATGTTGGAATTAATCCCGTTGAGGTGAGCAGAAACCTGTGGTCTTTTGCATCATACTTGATTATATCTTTGGTGCTTCTCTCTCTCTCTCTCTCATATTGGCTTTTATTCCTCCCTTAAAAACTTGTGAAATATAAGAAATTACTCAATGAAGCATTGTCTAGGGTTAGCATTTTTTTCTTTTACAATCCGCCTATGGACACACCCGATTTCACAATGAGTAATGTTAGGACCACAACTTTTGCAACAACTTGCTCACGTGGCAAGTCGTGTGTGGTGGAGTTGTGGACCCACCACTTTTACTCCACCACTCACTACTTGCCACGTGAGCAAGTTGTGGCAAAAGTTGTGGTCTTAGCATTTTCCTTTCACAACATGCCTGGGTGTCTACTTGTGATTGGATTTCAGCTCTTACACACAGTCACACAGCTACTTGCTGGAAAAAAATTTAGGTACACCAATCACAAGGTGACACTTATGCATGTTGTGGATTTGGGTGGTAGTTGGGTGTGTCCCTAGCATTATTCCTTAAGTTTTAGTCTGAAGGAAGGGGAAAAGGAGAAATCCGAACTGGTGACATGGTCTCCCATAAAAACCTCCGCTTCATGAGAGGCATGGTCTCCAATCATTGTCCTATCCATTGGAGGATTATCAGATCATTTTAAACTATGACTGTTGTCAAAAGAATGAAAGATGATAGCTTGTGCCAATTTGATGTTGCTTTCTAACTCAAGGTTCCATGTTACTGAGCTGGTCATATTTCTGCATTTGGCAGGATACAAAAAGCCCTCGAGGTTACCGTTTGGTTGGAGATGTCTGTTATGAGGAGGCCTGCAAGGTTGCTTCAGCTATCACTCCAGTTCCTGGTGGAGTGGGTCCAATGACAATAGCAATGCTTCTCTCAAATACTCTTATCTCAGCAAAGAGGATACACAATTTCCAATGAAATTTCTGAGTTTTTGCTGCAAGGAAAGATGCTTCATTCACAACTTACATTTCGTAATCACCTTGTCCTCTACCATGGGGTGTATTCTCACTCCAGCCTAGATTAGCATTGGTTGTCACAGTTTTGAAATAAATATACTTAATAGTCTTTAGATGGAGTAAAAAAGGGTTTTAAAATGATTTCCAGTGGGCAATTTAGCAGCATTATTTTTATGTAGAGAAATGATATGTCCACAACATTTCCACAACATTTTCACAACATTTTTACAACAAATCATAAGTGGCAGGTTGTTACTGGTTGTTATTGTTGGAGCCAAAAAGTAAACTTAGTGTTAGGTAAAAATTTGAACCAATAACAATTAACTACCTATGATTTGTTGTGAAAATGTTATAAAAATGTTGTGGATGTAACATTTCTCTTTTATGTAAGGATTGGCCCTCTGCAAACATGGTAGTTATGTATTTTGCATTGGAAGTGAAAGTGGGGAAAAGCTGCCTCTACTCTTGAAGAGGAATGGTGTTTACAGATAAGCTACTAGAACTCTTGATTAGTTTTGTTCTGTGTGTAACCTGGAGCCGACTGAAAGTTGTATACCATTTTCAGATGCTTTAAGTTTTGATTGATAGTTTTAAGAGCCTTGTGAGAACCTCCTTATAGAGAATGTTGGTGAGCATGTTATTATTTTCTTTGATGAAAAAAGGGTCACACAAGATGTCGAATTAGCATCCAAATTCTCGCTTATTGCTGTACTCTCAATATCTTTACGTCCATTTGATTTTGGTCAACATTTTTTTTTTTGTTTGATAAGTTGATTTTGGTGAATGAAGCCAGAACTTCATGCAAATGGGTTGAATCTGCTCGATGGACAAGAGTCACAAGACACTGCCAAAACCCATGAAACAATGCACAAGGTTTCCTCCATAACTAAAGATGGCTTATATTGAAACAATCAAAGCGACCACCATTTTAACAATTGCAGATTTGCAACAAACAATTTCAAAGTCGGTACAACTAATCAAATTAATACTAAAAGATATAAAAGTCATTTGTAGCAAAATTCTTTAATCCATCGATTGAACTTGGCATGATACAATTATTTGTGAACAACATTATCAATTTGCAGTCAATTTTAGGGCCTTCTTAGCACCTGTGCTAGACTCTTAATTCTCAGTCACTACTCACTAGTGTTGTGTTTCCGCTGAAGGCAGGGCCATGTGAAGCAGCAATCGGGATCTTTGGAATTACCATTACCGCTAATAGGAAACAGCAGATGGTGATCTTTTTTGTCAATTCCGAATATGAATGAGGCTGCCCTGTTCTTCATAGAAAAAAAGAACATGACAAACCAGAAGAAGGAAAGCAGTCACCTCAATTTTTCACCTGCAAGATCAATTCGTGCTTCAAAATGGTCTATCCCGGATTTGCTTTGTTGTTTTGTACTCCTAAGAATTGAAACCTGAAAGATGTTATCAGAAGAAAATGAGAATTCTGCTTTTATAAAGGAGTCTACATTAGAAATCAACCGAGGTTGATAGATAGCAGGCAATGATGCAGCATTTTGAGTTAATTACCAGGTTGCTGAACAAGACTTCTGTTGTTCTCATACCAAAACACATTCATTTTATTAAGAAAGTAAACAGCAGGCAATACAAACTATTTAACGTATAATTTCTTTGGATGATCACAATGTAGGCCATTCATTTTCATGAAACATTGCGACTGTCTCTTGGCATGTCACATTATTTTTTGCATTTCAGACTATTCCAAAGTCTCTCTCTCTCTAAGTAAAGAAATATAATATCACCGCTGGCTTTTATATATATGTATATATATTTTTAATACATTGGTAATAAAATATCTAATTAAAGAAGAATATAAGTAGTATCCAGGACGAATACCCTCATATAGTTCACTGCTTTTATACTCTTGTATCACAGACATTGACATCAAACAATTTTCATCCTATTTGAGCTGAAAATCAATACTAACTAATAAAACAAAAAAGAGAAGAAGACAAACATACAAAATGAAGAGAAATTTGAAATCCTATGATTCAAAAGATTATGTTACCTTGGGCCGTTCCATAGAGTTTCCAAAATATCCAATTCCAAAAGACAAGGATGAGTAAGCAGCTGCAATCTCTATAGCTTTCAGCTTTGCTGAATTTCCTGGAACCTAAAATAATATTTAAATACATAATCCTTCCAGACAAGCTAATGAAGAAGAACCAGTCAGGAGCTCACCAATATAGGAGCATCAGCTTGCACAAGTAGAATCCCAGCACTTCTATCAGCACCATGCTGTCTGCTCTCATTAATAACAGAGCGCAACACTTTCATGCAAGCAGAGGCAGGACCAACCTGTGAACTAAGCAACGAATATAACAATGTCAGATTCATATACTGGCTTTATGTGAATAAAAAAACTCATTTACAGAAACTGCAAAATTATCAGTGAAAAGAACAAATAACATAAGCTCTCTCTCTCTCTCTCTCTCTCAATTAACTAGACAAATGAAGGGAAAGTTAAAGATCTTCAGAAACAAAGCAATCATGTCCAAGTTTTGAAAGTGGCATGTAATCACAGACCAGTTTTGTTAGGCACAATTAAGTATTGAATCATTTGGTCAGAATTGATTAATCAAGACTTAATCAGCTAGATGTGTAAACTCAGCTCATATACAACACAAATCCAAATATTGACAAACTTTATAAATACAACAAAGTGATCAACCTCTGTTCTCATTCTCCTGTAGCATGAATGAATATAGATCAAGCTCAAATCAAGGTTGGCCACCTCAATATGATCCATGAAAGCAAGGATCAGCCTGACTTATTGGAAAATTCTCACTCTTGGTGTGGCATCCTTTCAAATCCCTATTGCACCTACTATGTTGTAACCGACAAACTATTGTTAAAAGGATAGAGGTAAACTAGGTATGAGTCATTCATGTTTAAATTTGGGAGAATAGGATATAGCTTCCACAACCAAGTAAGATACACACAATTAACTTTGATTTATGATTAAATTTGGTGACTCTAAACTTTGCCTCTTCCTTTGGGCATCTAAAGCGACATAGAAACAAAGGCTATAACTGTCTTTTCCTTATTACAGGGACCCATACATTGATGACGAGACACAGCACTCCCGAGCTGCAAAACCTCTCATGAGGTATTCTCCTGCACCAGTAGCACAGCAACCAACTATAAATGGAGCCCCAAAGGGGCCTTTTGAGGATGCCCAACAACCTGAACCATACGTTGCCGCTAGTCCCACACGCCCACCAACCTGTTTTTTTTTTTTTCATAGGATAGGAGAGACCGATAAAAAATTATCTACAGTACTAAAAGGCCATTAAAAAATACAAATGCATATCAAAGGAACCATGCATCACCTTCAGTGCAATACCGCCACTTGAGGCCCCAGATGCTATGTGACCTTCAGCGTCGATACAAATAACTCCAACAGTGTCCATGATGCAATCCTCTTCTGAAGCACTTGATATGGAAAATTCACCACCCCCATTCCCCCTTGAAGTCTCACCCGGTTGAGCTTCTAAATCCAAGAACAAATGCAATTTTCATAAAACATGCCTCCCAAACTGAATAATACTCAAGAAGGGTGTTTCCTTTCTTTCTTTTTTTGCGGGGGGGGGGGGGGTGGGGTGGTTTGGTTTTGAGGATGAAAAAATCAACAAATCCAGTAAAAGCTTGTAAGTGTATAGAATTAGAAAACGGAGGAGCTCCTACACAATGCTCACACATGATAACAGAGCCATGTGATTATTATATCTATCTTGAACAAGATAACATGTTAAAAATTTCAATGCTATTTCAATGTAATGCCAGATGGTTAAAGAAGAAAGAAAAAAAATAATAATAATAAGAATGAAGATTTACATAAAGATAATATTAAGTCAAAATATAATATGGTGCAAACATTTTTCTAGATATGGAAAACCCCACTCCAATTTCCCTTTGCTTTTGTTATTTCTTATCATGCTTCCTAGTCTCAAAGTCACTTCCCATAGTTTTCAAAAAATTGTTGTAGCCGTGTTGTGCCATGTCTGTGTCTGTACTTAGGATAAAATAACACGTGGAAAGTAAAAGGTGGATCATATTATCTACTTCCCTGATCAGAAATATGTGGACAATGTTTGCACTATAAACATTATCTACTTTTGAAATGGAATGGATTGATGTATACAAAATCAAAGGAAGATGAAATACCCAAAATGGCAACAATCTCTTGAGGACTAGAAGAAAGTTCCATGGCAGAAATATCTGTCTTAGTTTCGGCATCGTCAACCATTGCTTTATATTTTTTCCACAGTGCTTTTGCCCTTTCTGTAATCAGCCACTGGTTCAAAATGCACTAGATCAACTTACCCATCCTTAGAAGTAAAAAAGAATTCTACAGCTGAGTATCAGTGAAATTATAGATGCAAACTTGACATATTCAACAGGATAAATATTCTCTAATCTCATTGGGGTTAGGTTGGGGGATTAAAAAAAAATGAGGGTGAAAAGATAAAAGATATTGACCTCATCAGCCTCTGCTATAGTTGCTGGCAATGCAATGCCCTTGGACTTTGCCCATGTTCGGGCTCCTTCACCAACCAAGAAGCTGTGTAACATGATGTTTTTTGCAGGTGTAAGTTTGAAGTAAAAAAAAAATGAAAAGAAATTATGAGGCACATTTACTCATTATGCAAGTAGAATATAACTGATTTTCAATAGTAGTGAACTATGTTCTTTTGATAAAATCATCTGATAACAAACTATTAGAAAACTGATGTATCCAAAAATTTAGAAGTGACTATTTCATAGAGATAGATATTATAAGCCAGAATATAGACATCTAGAAGTACAATAAGACAGATTTATATAATGGATCTACAACAATGATTGAGCACTAGTTCACACATAGAGAAAACAGGTAAACGAAAGTAATCATATAGTGACATGCTGAATGTACAGAACATGGATTTAATTCTTTAGAATTCAACATGTCCGGAAAGGCAGAATAAAGTCAAACATTACCATTAAACATAATGCCTGCTCTACTATGGACCAGGTTGCATGATAATTCTTCCACAATTGTATACAAAATATCTTCTTTTTTGCATAAGGAAAATGGGAATAAAAGAATGATATTCATGGGAGGGTACTCGCTATAGTCTTCCAATAGGTTAAAGGAAAAGCAAAGCAAGGTAATCATTACATGGGAGGTATTCGACCCAACAAAGGAGATCCCGTCATTTGATCCTTGGCCAATAAAGCAGCAATCTGGATCGCATTTTGAACGCCTGGTCTACAACATATGGAACAGACATACATAACTTAAAACTTTGTCCCCTTTTTCACAAGTGACATTCAGAAAATTCATGGGAAAGGTGGATTCTAAATGAAATACAACCTCCAATTTGTAAGAAAAATCATATAAACCAGAGAAATTGCTGGTGATGCATTATTCCATTCGTTAATTCAATAAAATATGTAATGCTCAGGATTAAGAATACCTGGCACTGCGCCAACAGCTCCAAATGCCCCAGAATGACCATCCATAATACTGGCATCACATTCTACACGACCATCTTCTGTCAAATTGGAGCCTCGACCCGCATTTGTGCAAGGATCATCCTTAATGAAAATAGTCATATCATAAAAATTCATTAAACATAATATAATCAATCTACATGAAAACTTATAAGAAAAATAAGACGCAATGTCTAATCTTTTTGAAATCCGAAATTACCATACCAAATAAGAAAACCCACAATAATAATAATAATAAAAAAAAAAAACCTACTCTAACTTCCTGTGAATTGCTCCATGAGGGCCACATATTTTCTAACTCGAAAAAGAACATTTCATAGAAAAATTACTCCACAAAATAAAATATTTCCTCAAGTATAAGCTCAAATATTGGTTAATCCTTATATACTAACATTCCAACATTTTGAAATATATTACAAATTATAAATGATTACCTCCTAAACATAACAATTACAACAACATAAAATACATACCTCTAAGACTTGAATAGCTGCGGAAACAGCTTCCAAGCATTTTCCAGAGCCCTAAACCAAGAAAAGAGCAAAGCACGTAAGAAACAGCATATATATATATATAAATATATATTATAGAGAAATGATATTCCTAGCTTTTGAAAACTTTCAAGGGAAGCAAATGGAGAGAGAGAGAGAGAGAGAGAGACCTTGAGGAGAATAGAGGAAGCAGCGAGGCAAGCGCGTTTCATGGCGGATCTGAGAGATTTTTCATTGGAAGGCGCGTGATATCCTGCACCTACGTGCACTGCTACAAAGAATCTAGGGCTTTCATCCTCTGCCTCGCAAGCCATTGGATTTGGCTTTTTTTAGTGTATACTGAACTCTCAAAGAGAGAGAGAGTAAACAGTATCAGTGAGGAAGAAGAAGACGACGATAAGGACTTATTAGGCTTCTTCGCACCTTCTCGTTTTAGATAAGAGACTGCCGTTTAGTAATTGACGAGAACACGAGGTGTCGTTTCGATGAGGGAAAAGGAGTAAGCTATAGGGCCAAAATGGGAAATTAGCCATAATTTTCCAACTATATAGTTAGTAGTTCCGGTTTCCAAACTATATTATTTACTAGCATCTCGAGTTTATGAGACTCGATTTTAGCCTATAAATCGAGTTTTTGAGACTCGATTTCCATGGTCTGATGCGGCATGTTTTTCCTACCTGGAAATCAAGTCTCTAAGGCTCGATTTACAAACCAAAAAAATTTCAAAAAATTTTAAGTCTCATGTACCAGCTGAAATACCCAAAAACAAATTTAAGAAATCCCAAATACAACAATTCCAATCCTAGAGACTCAGATCAAAGGGAGAGAAAGAGCTCAGAGGAAGAGAAAGAGCTCGCCTAGAGACTTAGATCAGAGGAAGAGAAAGAGTTCAGAGGGAGAGAAAGAGGTCACCGCGCGGCCTGGGTCGCACACGATGGTGGTCTGCCTGGGTCACTCCGATCTCGATCTTCTCTCTTACATGGAAAAATGGGCATTTGCCCCTAATTTACAAACTAGGCAGCAAAATGCCTCTATTTTGAAACTATTTAGCAAAATGCTCATATTTTTGAAACTCGATTTTAACAAAATCGAGTTATGTGTAAAACTTGATATTCTCAAAATCGAGTTATATGTATATTTTTAATTGGAACTCGACATTAGTAATGTTGAGTTTCACTTAAATTTTCAAAAAAAATTTAAGTGGCAAAATATGCACAGAACTCGGCATTGCAAATGTCGAGTTCCACCTGAAACTTGATTTTGTTAAAATCGAGTTACAAAAATAAGGGTATTTTGCTAAATAGTTTCAAAATAATGGCATTTTGTTGCATAATTTGTAAATTAGAGACAAATGCCGATTTCCCCCACTATAGGCTATAGAGGGCATTCAACATTGCGTTAGTTCCAATTCTAATAAAAAAAACCCCCAATTTTTTCTATAGGATAAAATACACAAAACTTTATATGGTTTTTTTATTTATTTATAAAACACGTAATTCCGTTTAAGTTTTGAGTGTAACACTTAACTCTCCTTAATATTATTTTTATATAAACTGATAAATATATTTATGAAAATAAATAGTGAGTTGCTCCTATGATGACAAGTTGAGTTTTACAATATATATTGTTTTTGATAAATAGTTAATTGTTACACAATTAACAGTTGGGTAAAATTTATGTATAGATTATTTTAGGTTAAGTACATTAAGTTTTCTAATTAAATTATTATTTTTTAAAAATAATAACAATGGTAAAACCTAATTTTATTCGTTACTGGCTTACTGCAAGTCTGCAACCAAGCATTTGAATTTAGTTGTTGAATCTAATTAACTGCGCCCAAGGGTGTTCATAAGATTTGGGTGAAATGGTTGAGAGAGAGAGAGAGAGTCGTTGGGACTTGGGAGTGAACTAGTGAAGTGTAAACAAGAAGACAACAGAGACTTATACTGTGTGGGCCCTACCAAAGTTTTTTTTTTATTACAAAAATGCCACTGAACCCAATATTTGTATCAAGAAAACACCCAAAACTTGTTTTCAATTTTTTGTTCCCTACAAAAAATTTTGAATTCAATTTTTTGAAAACATAATACAATGCCACCCATAATTTTTAGAAAATAAAAACAAAAGACAACGTGAAAATCTAGGTACATTTCCTTAGATGTAGTACATTAGATTTCTTAATTAAATTCAAACACTCTAATTTTAAATTGGATTGCCCTTGAAAAAGATAATTTGTATTCAATTTCCCTTGGAAAAGATAATACAGATTATCTTTCATAGGTTAATGCCATCATGTATTTAAATTTAATTAGGTAATCTAATGTACAGTTTTGCCCTTTTCCATGCATAGTGATGGAATTGATGACTTGAGGGTAAGTAGATGAAGTGGATTGAGGAGTGGGTGCTGCATCCATAAATTTATTTATTTTTGTAGAGTAATGCCTCCATTGATATTTGAAAGTAAAAAATAGTGAATCAATGAAAAGATTAATGATGATAGGTTCAAAAACGGGGGATGTAAAGCAATATTGCAAACAGTCTCAAACGTTAAGGATTGAAATCAAAATTTTAAACTTTAGGGACCAAAATAAAAATTTCTCCAAACTTGGGTGCACTATATATTTTAGTCCAAAAAAAAAAAAAAAAAAAAAAATACAAAACCTCCACCTCTGTTTTGGTAAGTAGATTTGACTTCAGTAAAACAATAAACAATCACAATTTAGGTTGCCAATAAAAACATACATATAATATAAGAATAACAGTTCAAAAATGAATTTTACAGTATCGCTACTTAGTACTTTTATTCATACATATAAAATACAAATGGCATAAATCTAAAGATTAAACAATTGGTAGATGTTCAGGGGTTTGCAAGGAAGAGAGCTTTGCACTGCTCCATAGTATCTTCAGGGCTGATAACTGCAAAGAAAAAACACAGTCAACATCAAGACTATACTACAATAGAAACAACTGATCTTTGGATACTCAGCAGACATGATTACATGAATCAACCCATTCTAATAGGCTTTGGGAATGACTCCATTTGGTTGTGCTTGGCATTTGAAACAAGTTTTTGAAATCTTTTGCATACAAAAATAATGCTATATTACATTCTCTATTGTTAATCTTGGTGTCCGTACCCCTTATGTCCTGTAATTACTCCACCATATGATAAAATTGTACATTCAGATGCTATTAAAATGTAAAACCAGATGATTTTTCACTCCCAAAGGAACTTGCATACAAGTTGAAGTTTTGAGCTGACCTGTGTGACCAATTGTTCGTTTTGATTCAAAAATTTCATGGTCATTTCCTCCCTGCTCAAACAAAAAACCAGAACTCTTCCATTAGTATGAATAAAAGAAGAATAAAATGAAGCATTATAAAGGAATGAAGACATCACTAACAAATTTGGTCATATGGAAAATAAGATTGCAGGTGGACATCAACCAACAACACATTTAAATGTCACAAAGGGTAACTGAAGTAAAATTGAGGGCCAATTTTTAGTTTAAAGTGTGAGAACACGATCGAGTTTCACAATAAGATCAGCACAATTTAGATTTGGAGGATATTTGTATATTTTTTTAATTAGAAATCAAATCTTATGTGGTGTGGGATGTATTTCTATATTTGTCTTGTGTTTTTCCCCTAGTCTCCTAAACCAGTTAACTTGCCCCATTGCTGTAATCATTTCTAATCAAAACCAAAAATATTATTACATGTGAAACTAAGGACTAATTTTTCCAACATGACAGGATTAAACCATTACTCAAATTTGAAAAACAGCCAAAATATTTATTAAAATAATTGAAAGAGATAAATGATGAGACTAAAGGGCTGACCTTGTAAGTTTTGTCACCAAAGAAATGGATTTCATGAAAATCATCTAGGTATCTCAAGCAGTAGGTCTTGTCCCAACCTTGAGGGAAAACCTGTTACAAAATTTATGCACCAAAATTAGATACAATGGCACTTACACTTGCCTTTTAATTTACCACCAATCCAAGAATTATCAAAGCATAATGAAGCTTTAGTGTAACCTGAAGTAATACTCACATCAAAACTTATTTGTCCTCCAATGGAAAATGTCAGATTAAGGTGTGCAAACTTCTCGCGAAGCACAGATACCATTTTTGCGCGGAAATTGTGAACCTGAAACCTCAATTGCATGTTTTTTCCATATTACATATTGAGACACATAAAAGCTAAAAGAAAAACTTAAAACTTAATATTTTGGGGAAAAAAGGAAAGAAAAAGAAATGAAAAAAGAGTATCATTACCTTGTCATACTTTTCAAATTCATCCCTTTCTTCTTGGCTGCAGTTTCGCCCAATAGGTGATATATTCAGCATGCCACTTCGGAACTCTATAAATGTTCCCCTAAAGATATTGCAAGAAAAATCTTACTAAGATTTATATTTATATTTTAAATATAAGATATTTTATTAAGAGAAGGATGAGCTTGAAATGGCGAGCTTCCTTGAAGAATTACAAAATACAATCATATGGTCCAAAAATTATGCTTGACATACACAAAAAACATATTTAGGCTTTTGTTCTACTAACCTTTTTATAGGGATATCCAAGTCAGCAAGACAATGCAGAGTAAAATTAATAAATTCCTGCAAATGTGCAATCCATCAGGACAACAAATTGATAAATCTAGTAGTGTAAAAAGAATTCAAGTCTATCATACAACTCTATGACCTAGAGATCCAACAGTCATTCTCCCTGTCCATCATTATTACTTACAGAAGAACAGTTTTGGAATATTAACCAGATGCTTCTAGTCATCGTTAATGAGTTCTTTGGCATGAAGGCAAGCATACATTGAGGAAATTAATTGTCTAGCCCATGAAAATGCAAGAACATGCTGCAAGAGGGCTGTTCTAGGTGTTCTAACAGTATAATAGGATGAGTGTTTTCCAAATAAGTAACTAAACAGTTCAAGAGTTTAGTACAAGGTCTTACCTTGAGTTTCTCTTCTCCAAGAAATGACTTTAAGCTCTGGACAAAGGAAGAAATGTAACCCACCAAGGAATATCAAATTAAATAAACAATAATTATGCAAAAGATAATAAAGTTTCATCATGGTTCATAAGGATACAAATTATAGTTAGCAAGCACCATGCTTATTTTATATTGGCAAGTTACACATGCTCCTAGTGGCTCTTGACTCATGAACTCCTAAACCCAGCCTCCGTTCCATTTTTATGGAGGAAGCTAGAGCTCATTGGCACCCAAAGACACTTTCAAACTTAACGTACAAAAAAAAAGTGACTAGGAATTGATGCATAATTTTCCAGAGCAACAAACACTTCCATGGGGGAATGTACTCAGTGGGTGAGCAAAGGGCCATAGGGGATGTAGTATACAAGCATCAAGGGCAATTTAACCTTCTTGATGCTTCTAGCCCAAGTGTTTTGTTTCTATTTAAAGCTATAAACATCAATTACAAATGTGACCGCTTTCTTTTATTTTGGGTTTATGCTGTAATTAATACCTCAGTGCCAATAAGCTTTCCATCTTTGTGAGCCACAAGGCCATTCTCAGAAAATGCATAATCATAGTCATCAATAACTGCACAACAAAAAGAGGTGGTTAAAATAAAAGATAACATGTATCCTAGTCCCAAAAATTTAAGATCTCCAAGGATCCTCAATAAACTAATTGAGATTGCCCACATGTATTCTTCATCACCATTCTACCTTATCCAAAATTATACTCTCTATCACCATCTGTAACTACAATGTCAATTTTTACTACTAGTAATATTATTTTAGGTCTTCCTCTACCTCTTTTTGTTCCCTCGACTTGAATAAAAATAGAGATAGTCAATAGTCACAACACATAAATATTAAATGCAAAGTAAATGACTGCATTTTGGCCTTGGATTTGAGAACTATTAAGAACTGTTCAAATATAGAATGCAGGCAGTTTTAATAGCCCAAAACAATGATACCAAACACTTTGAACATCACATTTAATAATAAAAATAAAAACAACCTTGCAAAGGTTAGATTTGAAACCAATTTCTAATCCATGAAAAAGATAATGTTCTGACTGTCAAGGTTCATGATGAACATTGCCTCTGATTCACAGGAAAAAACATGGATCAAAGCTAAGCACCACAGTCTATTTTCAGATCATATTTAATTAAATGGAATGATCACACAGATTTTTGGTTCCTAGCCCGTTTCCAAATACTTTCTCTTATAAGCAAAGATAGAGCAAACCTGTCTTCCCAAGCTGCTCTGATATTTTAACAAGGTCAGATCCTCCCACAACACCAACTGTCACAACCTACACAATTGTTATTCAATGCCTTATATGAGGTTGGTAAAAGATGAAGAAAAAAAGTCCCACAAAATCCAATCTAAATGCTAATTAATAATGTACCTCACGGAGTTGCCGCATGAACTCTACGATCTTTGGAGTGGCCACCTAGCATTTGAGTGGAAAAAAATATTGCATCAAAGACAATTTAAAGCACAAATATAATGAGTAGTTCAATATAAATATGCTCGTAAACGAATTTTATGCAATAAATCTAATGAAATAACAATTGGCGATATTGATCCTATGCTGCTATCATCATATTCATAAAAAAACAATCTGATGGAACAATATCCAAATGAAATAAAAATTAATAATCAAAGAAGAAAATTAATACCTTTCTTGGAGCAGTAAGGGTCCCATCAACATCAAACAAAGCAATTACACCAGGCTTCCTCACAGCCATTGCACTCAAATGTATTTTTTTTTTTCTGCCACACCAAATCCACAACAATATTACAATGCATGCAACAAAGACTTAACTAATTTTAGTTCCTCCAAAATTATCTGGGAAAACAAGTCTCAATTTCCAATACCCAAATAGAAAAAAGGGCTTTAAATTTAAAATCAATTTGAAACTCATACTGAATTCCAAATCAAAATCTGCAGCTGTTTGTGGCAACAACAAGCACTTAAAAAGCTGGGACTGGAATTCGAAGCTGAAATTTCAATTTCCAAATCCAAGGTTTGGATGTTCAAATAAAGTTCTATATAATTAAAACCCAGAATAGAAATTCAACTGCAGAATCCGCACTTCCAAATCCCATGGAATTGGAATTCCATTTCATGGTGCAAGATTAAAATTAAATAAAAGCTAAGAAGAAGCAATTACGAAAGTAAAGCGAATAAGATAAAATGGAGAGAATTGAAGTTACCTGAAGGAAGTTAGTTGATGAAGAAGTGAGGGAATGTGAAGCTTGGGGAGTTGGGACTCCTTTGAGCACAGACTACAGAGTTTGAAGCAGATCTAAAGGATATTATATAATATAAATTGTTGTAAAGGCTGAGAGCGTGGAGTATTGTACAACGTACAGTACAATTGTTTGTGGGGTTCTATAAAATCAAAACAGGGTAATCAGCGTTTTCATTAAAAAACGCACGTTTACCCAGCCGAACCGCCCAGCTCACAATGTCCCTGTCACATGTGTATGAGAGGGGTTACAAATGATCATTACCCAATATGATTCTTTTTAAGGGATTGGACCTATTGGTAATCCATTATTATCAATCTCAAGATAGTTGACTGTAATATGTTTGAAATCATATATCTATTTTTTTTTTTTTAAATGTCCTGTTAATGGGTGTCTTTGTGCATTCATTAAGCTATAATTTTATAATATAATTAAGTCTGTTGTATAAGAATCAAAGTTTTTTTATTTTTTTATTTTTTTTTTCAATCTAAAGTCTGTATTTTTCTTAGCTTATTTTGTGTGTGTGTGTGAGAGAGAGTTTAAAGTTTGAACCTTACCATGGAGTTGATTGTTCTTAAATTAGTACCATATCTTTGAGAGGCACATAATGTAGTTTGACATTTAGACTTCATTTTTCAAAAAAGAAAAAGAAAAAAGAATTGTGCCATATATAAAGTATTTTATACTTATGTTTACTCTTTCAGTTTTAATTGCAATTACGAAACAAATATTTTTAGTCATGAATATTGTCAAAACTAACTCTTTGATCTTGTATATTGGGAGGTGAAATTGCTATCAATTTAGTTTAGAATTATTTATATATGATTTTCAAAATTTAAAACAATGTCGAGTTCAATTACGCTAGATGATTGAGTTGAAATTTACTATATATAAAAAATTATTTTGGGTCATTTATTTTATTAAATCTTGAATTGTAAAAATTTGTTGGTTCATGTTTTCTTCTCCTAAACATAAACTCTTAATTCAATGCCTAAAAGCATTGGTTTCAAAATTGCTTTCTTGATCATTAAAGGGAAAATTGTCATAAATTTAATATAAAATAAATCATAGATGATTTTACAAATTTATAAGAACCTCAAGTTCCATTATGATAGATGATTGAGTCAAAATGTACTAAAGACATTTATTTTGTATATTTTCTTTTCATATTCTTGAATTGTAATTTTTTATATAATAAATTGTACAAGTTTGTTTGTTTTTCTTTGTTGATAAGATGTACAAGTTTGTTGGTTTATAGTTTCTTGCCCTACTCATAAAATCCTAGTTTTGTCTGTAAAAACATTGGTTTCTTAATTGTTACATGAACTAAACATAATTACGCCTAAATGAGATCGACTGGTCACCCCTATCCTTTTTTATTAAAGGGTAAAAAAAAAAAGTTAGGAGACATTTCCAGCTGATTAATATCCTCTTTGAAGAAATTCATGTCTTTGTCTGCTGGTTGCTAACATTACATTCTGATGGCTGCTCAATATCGTGGCTATTTTTTTTTCTTAAAGATAAAAATGATCTGCATAATCATTAGTATTAGGTACAGTTACAATGCATTAAGTTTTTCAATTAAATTTAAACACATAGTAAATTTGAATTTAATTTTTATTGAAAAAGATAACATTTTTTTTTATATTAAAACTTATGTACCTATATTTTGCCCATATATTAGTATGGCAAATTTGTTTGGCCTTTTTCATGCCTTATTAAGATTTAAGATGACCACCGCATACCTTTAATGTGATGGTTATTTTACAAGTATAAGTGCTTGTTGGGTGTAGAGTGTGGGGTGTGGGGTGTGGAATTCAAGTCTCTAGGAAGGAGTTTCACACGTATATACACTTATATTAAGCTTATAGTAGAATTTCTATATTGTAGAAAAAAAAAAAAGACTAAAGGTGTGGGTGAGTATGGGAAATGCTAAGTTTAGGTTATTCAGCAAAATAATATTAAAAATAATGATGATGATGCAAAATTTAGGTTAAGAAATGTTGACTTAAGGATTGCAATTTGACCTCACTAGATCCAGATCCAGTGAGAATAGAAAATTTATTTTGTAGTACCTTTCCAAATATAGATGGCCCGCAATCCAAAACACTTATTCACGAGAGCACAGAGCACCAATTGCTGTGTAAAAGTCAGCCAAAATTTGGTCGGACTTGGACCACCAGGAAATTGATCAGCACTTTCTTCACTAACTTTTGGTTGGGAGGAAATTTCTCACCACCAACAAGGGACTATCTCTGGTTCTTTTAAAAGGCCTTTTGGGCTATCAAATCCTACTCAATTGTCCATTTTGGGGACTTGCTTGGCCTTTTATTTGAGAAGAGGCCAGGATATATCATTCTCCTCATGGCATATGCTATAGGTTTTATTTTGTTCCTATTTCAAATGCAGTAGCTTACACTTAGATGTGACTGAAAGCTCGAAAATGTGTTGAAAACACAAGAGCTGTTTAGACCCCCAAATTAAAATTACGGCTCGATAGATTTTATACTAACTTAATACTAAGTGCGGAATAGTGTAAATGTGAGCGGATAAACAAACAAGCTACTCTAATCCATATTAAAAGCAACACAGCAGTAAAATAGAAATATAAAAGAGTAGGGAAGAAAGATGCAAACACAAGATAACACGCCGATGTTATCAAAGAGGAAACCGAAGTACTCGTTTGCAGCTCATAATCTCGTTTTCATTTTGAGATTTACATTTGGTGAGCTCTATTGCAAAAACATAAAAATAAAGGTGGGAAGATATATAAGCACAAGTCTATGTAAGTATCAAGACCATCAAAACTATTGACCAATCATTCATGACAAGCTTGAAGATCTATTTACAACAATCACACATAGTTTTCAAGATTTCTCCCACAAAGATATATGTGCATACGTAACAAGCTAAGCTCATAAATGCACTACGCCATTAGTACGAAGGTACTAGGCCAAACTCACATGTAATATACACAACACAAACGATCAAACTTTTTGAAGATTTTTCAATTTTTATGGGTTTTTGAATTTTTGAACACACACAAAAACAGAACAAGTAAAGTAAGATCAACAAATAGGTATAAACCAGAACAAGTAAAAGAAACGTGCTATAAACCAAAAGCAAATGACACAAAGTAAATTATGCATGTCGTGATGCATGAACATATGTCCCTAAACATCGGAAGTATTAATGCCTGGACATAGGAGGTGATCATGCATGAGTACCCTTCTTCACCCACATGTCACGTGCGTTTGGGGTGATATCCCTATAGGATTGGGTACGAGTGTTGTGGCCTTAAAACCTTCTAGAGAAGCTTGCCAAATAGGTGGTGAATGCATCGATCATTTTCATCACATCCATCACTCCGGAATCACCATCTCGACCTCTTGATTGCTTAACAGGCCAATTCCTTTTGTCATTTCTTGGTCCTCTTGACCTCTGATCACTTGCATTCTTCAATGCCCTCAGCTTATGACAATTTGGTCTGGTGTGTCCTTGAAGTCCACAGTAATGGTAGAAATGGTTTGTTTTAGGACATCTTTGTGATCTTGGGAGTGATTTCCCTCTGGCTTCAGACCTGACCACAGATAGGTTACGGTGCTTGTTCAACATCCGTTGGTCAGCCACATTCTTCTTTTTCTCAACCTTTGCCTTTTCCACAGTAGGGGCAACTACAACTGGCTCTTTGACCTTCATAAACTTCACTTCTTTGGAGATATTTACAACTGAACTACTTTCTCCGGTGTATCCTAATCCGGTTTTGTCGGAGAAAGGTTTTTGATGAGAAAGGACATTATCAAGTTTCTTTGTGGATACTCGCTCTACCTTGGCATTGGCTTGAACCACCTCAAGCTCAAGGAATTTTATTTTTGAGTAGGCTTTGATCAGCTCTCCATTCAGCGTCTCTATTTCACATTTGGCCTCCTTATATCGCATTAGGAGACTTCTATACTCCTCCTCTGTCTTCTTCATCTTTTTAATGGCTGCCTTGGCCACCATTGTATATTCTCCTGACTTTTCAAAGAGGGAATTGTAGTTTTCTTGAAGTCCCACTACATTTTCATCTTCTTCAGCATCAGATTCTTCTACTACTCCCATTGACTCTACTTCACTATGTTCATCGAGCTCTTCCACTAGCAAATTCAAGTCCTTTGAGGACTCAACATGAACAATAGTCATAAAAGCGGAGTAATTCCCTTCTCTATCATCGCTATCTTCCGAATTAGAATTGGAAGAATCCGAATCACTAAGGGTTGTGGCATATGCCTTGCCCTTCCCTCTCAAATAGTTTGGACACTCCTTTTTAAGATGTCCATGACCATTGCATTAGTAACACACAATGCCTTGAAGGGGTTGTGAATCCTTTCCATCTTTCTTCTTAAACTCCTTCCTATCACCTTTGGAGGATGAAAACTTCCCTCTGCTGAACGGTTTTCCACTGTTCTTCATCTTTAGAAATTTTTTGGAAGTTCTTTGCAAGAAATGCTACCTCCTTCTCCACTCCATCTTCTTCGGAGGAATCATCCATTCTTTCGGTGATGGTTTTAAGAGCAAGAGATTTACTCGACTTATGAGAAGGCAGTCCCAGCTCATACGTTTGGAGAGATCCAATGAGCTATTGAATTTTGATCTCATCCAAATCTTTACTTTCCTCTATAGCTGTGACTTTTGCTTGGAAGCTCTCCGGCAATGATCAGAGGATTTTCCTCACTACCTTTGAGTCTTCCGTTCTCTCACCCAAGTTGAACTTGCCAATAACCACTTCATTAAGCTTACTGTAGAAAGAGTCAAATGATTCATCCTAACTCATTTTCAGCTCCTCAAATCTGGTGGTTAGCATTTGCAACTTTGTATCCTTTACTTTCTTTGTTCCTTCATATGTGGTCTCCAATATCTCCCAAGCTTCCTTGGCTATTGTTATGTGAGAAATCCTGTGAAATTCATCTGAAGAAACACCACAAAAAATTGCATTCAAGGCTTTATTGTTAGTGTTAGCTGCCGCAAGTGTTGCCTTATCCCAAGTGGATTTAGCGGCCTCCGGCCTAGTCCATCCTACTTCTACCGCATCCCAAACAGTATCATCAATTGAACACAAGAATGCCTTCATTCGGACTTTCCAAAAGGCATAGTTACTACCAGCAAAATATGGTGGAACATTTAAAGATTGAGACCGGTTCATCTTAAACGGGGTCAAGGATCACACTCAGGTATTTAAACCACAGCGAGTGTACCCGCTCTGATACTAATTGAAAGCTCAAAAATGTGTTGAAAACACAAGAGCTGTTTAGACCCCCAAATTAAAGTTACGGCTCGATAGATTTTACACTAACTTAATACTAAGTGTGGAATAGTGTAAATGCGAGCGGATAAACAAACAAGCTACTTTAATCCATATTAAAAGCAACACAGCAGTAAAATGGAAATATAAAAGAGTAGAGAAGAAAGATGCAAACACAAGATAACACGCCGATGTGTTATCGAAGAGGAAATCGAAGTACTCGGCGTAAAACCTCTCCGCCGCCCTCCAAGCGGTAATCGATCCACTAGACAATCAGTTGGGATACATGGGTTAGCAAGAGACCCTCCAAGTCTAATCTACCCAATGTACATAAGCCCTCCAAGCTCCTACTCCAACAAGGCTTTTTAGAACCGTGTCTTGTCTAGCTCTCCAGATCCCACAACAAGCTCCATGTTGCATCTACCATCTTTGGCTTCTTCCAATGCTTCCCAGCAGCACCAAACTATCACTTGACACTATGAAAGGGTGTGGTAAGTGTTTGGGCTATCAACCTCTCAATGATATGAAATTGAGATGTAGGAGTTGAGGAAAAACCACAAGCAATTGTGTAGAGGATTGCGGGTATAACAATCCCTAACTCTTAAGGTGTTTGGCTAGGGTTTTCTCTCAGAAGCATTCCTTAACATTTGTGGGTAATGTGGGTATAAATAGTGTAGGCACAGAAAGTGTGTATCAGAATTGACAGTCTGACAAAACAGAGTGTCTCGCGGGAAGGCCTTACCCGCGAGATACTCGCGAGACACAGCTGTCTCCATCCTGTCCTGACTCTTCGCATTCCAGCATGTGTAAGTCACATGAGTCACTTTGCGGGATGCTTAGTCGCGAGATACTCGCGAAAACTCTTCAGTCTTCAATTGCTTAAGTCTTCACACACTCTCTCTCTATCACACAACCCTTACAATCAAATCCCACAATAAATACAGGGTATAAAAGATTGAATAAAATTACAATCAAATTTGGTACAGAATTAAAGCCAACAAAACACATAGTTGTAAATTACAACTTTACAGTGACTTTTTGGGGTTTTATATCTCTAAAAAAATTTCAATTAGATTAATATTTTTCAAGTCCTTCATTAGGTTTTATGCCCCTTATATGTTTGTTATGTATGGAGATTTTATTTCAATTCAATGTTGTTTACTATCTAATTTGAAACTCATAAACTCATTTATTTAGTAAATTTCTAGACAAGTAGAATAATCCAAAGATTATCTTAAGATTTATCAAGCAGTATAACGTTGTAAGAGTTTCTAATATTTCCAATGGATATATTCAGAATATAATTGGTTGAAAAAGTTAGCTTCAAGCAAGTTTAGAGCCAAACTTTGTCCATTATGATTAAAAAAAAAAAAAAAAGCATTGTTATAGCATACATTGAACCATGCTAAATCCTAAACAGATAGATCTTTCTGAAGCCAATAGAACTTGAAGATTCCTTAATCTATCAAGTCTTTTCTTAACCATCATAAATCTGATTTTAGCTAGTGTAACTGAGAAATGTCCCTCTAATGTTTGTGACAATCCCTTGCAAACCAACAATATTTCTCTTGAAACATATCATCACCAAGAACTAATATTGGCTTCCAAGAAGCACCAGAAACACATTGATTCTTCATTAAGGAGCCCGTATTGATAAGAGACTTAACAGTGGCATATCCTTATTACATCACAAATCCTAGACAGAGAACATAAGCCAAAGGGGAAGTGCATGAACATTAGAGAGCCAAATATTTTGATAAGTCTATAGAAACAGATTGTCTTCAATTAAAAAGGTGTCACTTCATTCTTGGCGAAGAAGAGGCCAGAAGGACCTCCACTTGGAAGCAGTGCTAACCTTAGAACTCTTTTAGCACTCTCTTCAGCTGTTAAGGGGCCAAGGTGGAAGTTTATGTCTGTATTGACATAGCCAGGGCAAAGACAATTTATGCAGAAAGATGGGTATTTCTTGGCCAGAATCCTTGTGTAGGCATTCAAAACTGCTTTGGAGACTATATAAGCAGATGTATAAGCAGGCCAACCTTTTGCTTCCAAGGAACGCTCCTTAAAATCTTTTAGAAACTCACTTAATACCTCATCCAATTTTTCTTCTGTAAGGCTTTCAGCATCAGTTAACACTCCTTGAGCCCATTCATTTGGTATCTCCTGGAACAACATTGGAAGCAAAATTGAGTTTAAAAAAGAACTCCATATCTATAGGGAGTGGTTCATATAATTCCGTGAATGCTATTTTGAGAGAATACCAATTTCTTTTTGAAAGATAAACAATTAGTTAACAGATTATGTCCAGTTGTGCATGATTTCATCTCAAAGTATCCACTACATTAACAATAGTAGTTTATTAACTTTAGCAACAACCAATATCAGCAATACAGTTTTTTAAGTTATTAATGTGTTGATGATTTGTAATCCAAATAACACTCTTCACATTGAGGGTAAACCAAGGTGAAACAATAAGTCTATGTTGGTCAATTATCCATTTATAAAAAGAAATATATTTACTCTTTTTTTTTAATCTGAGAGACAAGTCAGTCAAATTTTAAGTGGCATCGAATTAAATCATGTGTTTCTGAGCTCAATTTAAGCCAATCTCAAGCAGAATCATCCACTTTCAATTCAACATAACTGTATTTCAAACCAAATTTATAACTGGTACAAGACTTGATGGAGCTTTTCATCAGGGTGACTAAAATATGCAAATGATGCTTTCTGATACCTTTAGCTTCCCCATGAAGGATGAAACATTGACAATTGTTGGTGAATGAGATAACTGGAGGAGGGTATTAAGTGCTTCAACCATTCTTTTGGCACCATAATAGTTTGTTTCCAGACATTCTTCAGTTAACTCGTAAGTTTGCGTCACCATTGTATTCCAAGTGATTTCTCCTTCTTCCTGCATTGATGAGAAAAAAAAAATCCTCTTGGAAGTTAAACATCCCATACTTTGAAGGCTATATTTGATAGGAAGCTGTTGATTGACTATTTACCTTGTAATGCCTAACTCCACAACCCCATACATAACAAGAATAGATTTCATCCTTCTAATCAAATTTTATTTGGAGAATGCTACAGGCATGTCATATTTTTAAAAAGCCCACCAATAAATGGCTAAACATAGCAAGATCTTATCAGAAGCACAAGGAATTTGGTAAAGCAGCTGAGGAGCTAAACAAACTGTATCTAAATTTGACTAAATAACCTTCCCTTTAAGAATGCAAATAGTTATATCAAACTAAAATAGTCCTTGACGCAACTTACTAGGTGCTAGAATGATTTCAAATAGAATTCCGGAAAGAAATAGAGGAATGTATGGCATTGAAACTTGAAAGTTTACAAGAACCTTCTTTCTTTAATAAATTGTTTATGTCTTTTTTTGGAAATTTCTCTAGAATAACCACTTACAACCTCCAACGGCCTTTGGCTGAAGAAAAATGAATATTTAAGCAGCCCCATATTAGTGATAAGATTTCTCCTTAACTTTGTTAGAAGTTACATAAACAATGGTACCCATAATTTTACATTAACAATGGTGACCTAAAAGCAAGTTGCACTTCCTCAAATTTGAATATAATTGCAAACTGTTAGTTTGCGGTAACGAAATAAATCATATATAAAGAGCTTACATTAAAAGCTGAAGTCCTTATAGTATCAGCATCTCCGGTGGCTCCAAGAATCCCTGCATTATTCACCTGCACAGTATTCCATCATTTCCAATCTTTCATTTCTATAAATTTAAATAAGAAAACAGAATTGTGATCTAGATTTCATATACGTCCTTTCAGTAATAACTAACCACAGTTATGCTTCCAATTTTCAGTTGTAAGTACATAAGAAGAGTCTATAATAGCAGTAGTATATTACATTTCTTTAAATTTTTTACAAGTTAAATTCCTAAACTGCTTTTTATTTCTAGAATTGATAAATCATTATAAGAAAAAGTTGGAACTTGTTGAAGCCAGCATGGGTACATTCTCATGTTCTCTACACATGAAAAGTTAGATTATTTTGGTCATGTTTTGCCATCTGCACAACTGGAGAATGTATCTCATGCATTTGACTTATGCATCCTCATTCTTACAACATGTGGGTCTCACACGACTATGAGGCCCACACATTGTGAGATGGAGGATGCATATATTCAATGCACGAGATCTAGGAGTTGATGATGGTACAAAGAATTATTTGATAAGGAAATATAAATTAGAGGAAGGAGATAAGGGATACTACAAACAGCCCCCCTACTATTATTATAAAAAAGTTGGCAGATATTTCAATGAAGATAAGAGAGGGAGAAAATATCCACATCTTTGGACCATGTCATGTAATCATGCAGTCATGGTAGCTAAACAAGTTAGAATAAATGTATACCAAATCTGGTTTTGATGAAATCTGAAGCAAGTCTAACACAAACCAATATATATAAACAGAAAATATTCCAAGAAACTGAATTAGGATGATACCAAGATATCAAGTTTTCCAAAAGTGGCTTTGATGAAATCTGCTAGGGAAGCAATACTAGCAGGGTCAGTGACATCAAGCTGATGAAAAAGCACAAGGTCAGAGAGGCCAGACTCTATGAGCTTGTCGACAGCTTCAAGACCCCTTTTCTCATCTCTTGATGTTAACACCACTGTGACCCCATTTAAAGCCAGCTGCCTACATGTTTCAAACCCAATCCCCTTGTTTCCCCCTGTAACTACTGCATACCTGAAAAAACATGATCCCAATATTTGATATTATTATTATTATTATTATTTAAAAAAAAAAAGCTATGGGTGTCATACTGTTATATATATGGTTAGAGGCTGTGATGGGAAGTGTAAAATGAAATGAAAAAAAAAAAAAAAAAAATCAGCAAATACCTCTTTGTTGCTTCTGCCATTGAAGATGAACTAGGGACTTTCTGAGAAGTAAGAGAACGGCAAACTGAAATGGATTTCAGTTAAATTTTGTCATATAATACTGACTTTTTTCTTAAGGATTTTTTTTTCCTTTTTGAGAATTATTTTGATAGAAAATTAGCTACTATCTTTTTTTTTCTTTTTTTTTTTCATCAATGAGAAGAAAAATTAGCTACTGTCAGTCACATAGCACAGCAACATAGTCTTTGTCATATATAATATACTAAGGCTGTGTTTGTTTGATGTAAAATATTTTCCGGAAAATAAATATTTTCCGAAAATGCTATTTTCCGGAAAGGAAAATGTATTCAGGCTGTTTGGCTGTTTCGGAAATCGTTTTACGGAAAATCAATTTCGGTGTTTGGTTCTTTCAAACATTTTACGGAAAATACTTTCTATTTTACGGAAAATCAGTTCTCATGTTTGGTTCGGTCAAACATTTTACGAAAAATAAAATTCATTTTTTACGGAAAATCAATTCCCATGTTTGGTTTGTGGATCATTTTACGGTAAATATGAAATTCCTTACATATTCAAGCACCTGCATTACCTAGACAACCCTGTAACAGTACATAATTAATCATCCACTTCAACATCAAAAATAATCATCCAAATTCAAAGTACCTGCATTGCCTAGACATATCTGTAACAGTACAAAATACATATAAAAATAGCCACATCAATCGTTCACCATTGGCATTACACCTCCATGGTGTACAAAAATGATACCTACTCTTGGTATCAACAGTACAAATACATAATTTGGGCAATTGTATTGTCCCAATAATACAAAAGACTACATATATAATACAATAGTAGGTCAATACTAGTACTACAACAAAAGTTAATTCCTAAAGCTACCATCACAGTCAACATGAAACAGACAAGTCAAAGTTGTGAGAACAAAAAACCATCCAACCACAGCTTTCTCAGCTTAGCATTCTTCGCTAGAAATCCCCGTGCTGCCTTCTCATTTTCACAAAGATGGTCAAACGCAGTTGCGAGCATGTCTTCGCTATACCCATCCGCCATCATAGCCATGACCTCATTGTAAAGAGCTGTGTAATCCACCGGGCCCCGGTTGATTTCTTTCAGAGCCACAGCTATTTCCTTCAGCTGATCAGACAGATCAGTCAGCACACTATCATCAGCATTAGAAGGTGCACGCCCTCTTTTGCGGGACTTGGAAATTCCCGACCCAGTGGTGGATGACTCGACTGCATTCTTCCCTTTCTCGACCACACCTTCCTCCACATTGTCTGCAACAAACTCAGCACTGTCCCCATTGTCTGGTTCATTCTCAATATCCACATAGGACTTAGAAAAGCCACCCGTGGCTGTGTCCTTCCCCACAACAATAGCTAATTCATCATACATCTCAATTTTTTTGTTTAGATACTCTGCATGCTTTCGATGCGCCTGTAAGGGAGAAAGGAACGTATAATAACAATGCAATAATCACTTCACTCATAAATTCAATATTCAATTCAATATAGATGTCATTTAAATGATTTAGGTCAATTGAATCCTAAAAAGAATGACACTATAAATTTCATATAAAAAGGGTACTTGAGCAGCCTTGTCTTGTTCTTAATTCATAGATTATAAAAGGCAAAAACATATATTATCATTTATATTAAGAAAATATAGTTGGAAGCCATACCATGACTTCTTCTTGGTATGTCTGCGTGTCGTATGTTATCATTTTTAGGTTATCATCCCAGCCAAAGCCACTCTTCTTTCTAATAGTCTGAATTGTGGACCACATGGTCCTTAGAGTCCGCATTCGATTTTCAACATAAGAGGGGTGGCACTCAACCCCAAATTGGGCAGTTATCTCCTTCGCTACAAGAGCAAAGGAGCCTGCCTTGAAAGTGCTAGACGGCTTGTTGCCCTTTGCAGCCTTCTGCGCAAGTACCCTAAGCATCGTTGAGTGCATGGGTGGCAGCCACCTAAACTGCTTGCTGCTGCTCACCTTCTCTTTGCCCTTTGACATTACTACATATCAAAATTGTATAGTGAGAGTAGCATTTAAAAATGAGAGTAACATTTAGTAATTACGCTCAGAATATGAACAACAAATCAAACACACATACAACCACACTTATAGATGTGCACAACAGAACGAAACATGCTAACACTGGTAATAACAATGTAATGCTGAAAATACTTTTTCCTTACACCACCAGAAGTCCATAGTAAATACATTGTCCTTACAGGAAAAAAAATACAGCATATTACAATCATAAAAATCTAAATAAAGTACTACTCTCCACTCCTGGTATAATCAGACCACATAAGCCGGCATATTTGATCTCTCTTAGCATTCCACACTCTACTATCTTCAATGGAGTCCCGACGTGACTGTGTTTCCTGTTGGGGGCCAGTAGACTCTACTTGGTTCATTGCATCTGCCATAAGATGGTCATTTGGTTCAACTCCCATAATGTGATTATGAATCACACAACATGCTAACACTACTTTCACTTGGGTTTCAAAAGACCAAAATGGTTCTGCATCCAACACTCGAAAACGTTTCTTCAACACTCCAAACCCTCGCTCAATGGTAGTTCTCAATGAAGAGTGTCGGAGGTTGAACAATTCTTGCTCATTCTCAGGAGGAGGATCACTAAACTCTTTCAAGTGATATCGTACACTCCGATAAGGTGACAAAATTCCATTTTTATTACCATACCCAGCATCACCAAGATAATATTTACCTACATATATTCAAAAATAAAACCAAATTACTACTATGCTTAGGAAAACGCTTAATATTTATTAAACTAACAAACCAAAAATGTGAAGTAATCCTATAATACCTTCGGGAATTGAAAATCCCCCTGGCCTAGCAAATGCATCATTTAACACACGTGAATCATGTGCACTGCCTTCCCATCCAGCCAATACATAAGTGAATTTTAAGTCAAAACTAATGGCAGCTAACACATTTTGCGTGGTTCCATCTTTGCGACCACGAAACCTTCCTTGTATTTCAAGTGGCACAGATGCACGAACATGTGTACCATCGATTGCTCCAACACAATCCTAATTTTGGACAGACATAATGATTTAAAATTACACAAATCCTCACAATTTACAAAAATAGACAAGTCGCAATATTTACCTTAAAATATGGGTAGAACCTTCTGCTATTCCTTATCTCTGGAGGTGTATCTTCGCTAGGCAGTCTTATTAGAGCTCTATATAATTTTAGGACCCCCCTAAGGACGACCTTGAAGTATCTATGAACAGTCTCAGTCGATCTATGGAACCGACTACCAATTACACGAAACCTCACATTATGACCAATAATGTGACAGAACATTAGCACTTGCTCCGTAACAGACATGTGAATAGTCGGGCGTACGTGCTCCCCCTCAGTGAGGATGTGACATAAGTGGTGGAAAACTATAGGCTTCATCCTAATTTGATTCACACAATGTCTCTCACTTCCATGCAGAATACTATTTATGTAATTCTCTCTCTCGGCTGCATGATTAACATAAGGCGCCCTAGGTAGTCGTCTACGCCGCAATTTCCTTAACAATGCAACCCCCACAAGGAGGACAGATGCAACTGAGGCAAGAATTGCGGCTTTGGTTTTTTTCTTCATCTAAAAAATAACAAACATTGTGGTCTAATAAGAGGTATGTAAACAAGCATGCTATTGATTACACAGTATATAAAAACAACCACAAACAGAAAACATCCAAACCACATTGATAGCGAGTACCAAAATATTTATGCACATATATTTCTGTATAATTGTAACATGAACAACATACACAACATAGTACCATCACAATCAATATTTACACCAACAAATCACATTGCATTTTATTTCTGTATAGCTATAACATCAACAACGTACACAACATAATACCATCACAATCAATATTTACACCAAAAAATCACATTGCATTCTATTTCTGTATAATTGTAACACCAACAAAAGTTACAACATAATACCATCACAATGCTAGGCTTTTACACCAACAAATCACATTACATTCAATAGCTGTATAATTGTAACAAGTAACAAAATTAAATTCTTAAATCAATAATTACATAAACAATGGATAATTAAAACAGCAAATAAATAAATAAATATATATATATATAAACAATAATTAAATAAACAGCAAATAAATAAATATATATATATATATATATATATACACATTGGACCCGAGAGTGAGGTGAGGTTGGGTTGTTTATGGGTTTGAGGGTGGCTAGATGGGTTTAGGTGTGTGGATCGGCTTTTGTAGAGGGTGGGTCGGAGGTGTGTGGATCGGCTTTGGTAGAGGGTGGGTCGGAGGTGTTCATAATCGGAGGTGAGTGAGGTGAGGTTGCCGGGTTAAAATGGAGGGTGGATCGGACTGAAGGGTAGGTCGGAGTGTGTGGATCGGAGGTGAGGTGTGTGGATCGGAGTGAAATAGGGGTTGGATCGGACTGAAGTTTGGATCGGACTGAGAAATGGGGTGGATCGGACTGAGAAATGGAGTGGATCGGACTCACCGTGGGTGGATCGGCGCGACTGTGGGTCGGTGTGTGGAGCTCGGTCTGTGGCTCGGTCTGTGGAGCTCGGCGTGTGGAGCTCGGCGGACTGTGGCTCGGCGTGTGGAGCTCGGCGGACCGTGGGGTGTGGAGCTTGGAGAGTGACTGTGTGTGGAGCTTGGAGAGTGACTGTGTGAGGAGAGTGCTTGTGAGAGGAGTTCCTTCGGGCTTGGGAGTGTTTTGTGAGGAGTGGATTTTGTTTGAAGTGAAAATAGGGGCTGAAATCGTTTTCCAGCGTTTTGGGTGTATTTTACGGTCAACTCAGAAATCGTTTTCAGTTGACTCAATTTTCAGCATCAACCAAACACACAATTTTCCGGAAAATCATTTCCGAAAATGGTTTGAAGTCAAAACAAACACAGCCTAAAGGTATCTATTACTCCGTCAAATCCCGCAACAAGGGGCCAAATAATGTTTTTAAACTCGTGTCTACTTGGAACTAAAATAGTCCATTTTATATTTATATATTAATTAAATTAATATTTTTATATTACAATATATTTCATTTAAAATTGATTTATTTTACTTTTTGAGGTGCAAATTAACTAATTAAATTTTTTGTATTCAACTTATTCCAACATCTCATTTTCAATCGATAATATAGCTAATCTACTAGTTAATCTTTCTTGGAACATTATCGATCTTAGATATGATTTTATTAACATCTCATTTTGTGTTGTATTTTGTTTATTACTAATAACAAATTTATCCATTGATTCTTTTTGAGACTTAATTAATTTTTCTTCTTTTTTTCTTTTTTTAAGTTTTTCATATATATATATATATGCATATTTTCTAGTAGACATTTCTAATTAAACAATATTTACAAATAAAATAAACACTATCTATAATATATTTATAATGACTGGAATAAAAAATAACTTTCAAGTGTAGAGAAATAGCACCTGATGTATATTAAAAGTACTATTGTAGCTTCATTGAACAATAACAAGTATCTAGTAATCTCAACCTGCATAAATAAAAACATATTCATTATATTATTCAATGAATTAACACTAATAAAAAGTATAATTATTTATTCTAAATATCTATTTTGGTACCCGAATGTACAAGAAAAAAAATTGTGCTACAACGTGTGTGGTATTCTTCATTCACACGTGTATAATGTTTTATTTTATTTTTTCTTTTAGTATTACATTTTTTTTTTTAGTTACACGTTTTTGTTTTTTGAATTGATTTTTTTTTTGGCTTGCTTTCTGTGACACTATAACACAGTATTAAAATTGACTATTCTTCTAATACACAATGTTGATGCTCATTTTGGAAAAACCCAACAGTAGGAAGAAGCCCAGCAATATGGGCAGGAAAGAGTTAGCGGGATTGACAGAAAACCCATTAAACCCGAATGGCAGGAATAATGAGTCATATGCCCATAAAGTAAACAAATGGGCCTTGAGGAAAGTAAATGGGCCCAAAGGAGCCTAGAGAAAGAAGTAGTAAACCCATGGACATTATGTGATGTAGAAGAGTAAGAATAGACCACAGTAGGCTCAAAGTAATGAATTAAGAAAGCAAGGGGTTGATGGAAAACCCATGAACCCCAAGGATGAAGGATATGGTAATTGGGCCAAGTAAGCCCAAAAGAGTTAGTAAAAGCCCATGGGAATGCAGAATTAGAAAATGAGCCGAGGATGCCCAAGGAAAGCAAATGGGCCGAGGATGCCCAAGGAGAAAGAAATGGGCCAAAGGAGCCCACAAGCAATGTAATGGGTTAAGAAAGCCCAAAGTAGCATGAGTATAAACCCAATGACCATATTGAGACATTGTAACCAATTGAGAGAAGAGTATACAGTAGGCCCGAAAGAGGCCCAACAAGCATGTACCAAATAGCGTCGCAGCAGGAATAACAGAATGGTATGACAGGAATATTGGCAAGCCAACGGAAAGAGCAAACAGTGGGCTGAAAGGGAGAAAAACCCACAATCAAGCAAGGTCCAACCCTTGGAGGAAGCAAGCCATAAAGAATTAAGGATCAGAAAATAGTTCACGCCATAAGAGGTCAAGAATGAGTAGCAGAACATATAGACAAACCTCCAATCCATGGCAAACACATGAGCAGTAGACAAGCTTTGGACATACACGAAAGTGGAGCACGCACAAGGCCCAAGCACCACCAACCTGTACCCAGCCAATACAGGAGTGGTGGGTCATGGGTCAAAGGTAAGAGAGGGTATGGTCTAGCAGTGGGGAGAAGGGAAAGCCTATTCTGGGGTTCCTGCTCAAACTCTTTTGGGGGAAATGTCCTGCTGGGAGAACATACCACCCAAAAGAGGGAAAGATGAGTTGAAACCACTATGTGCATTCCATGAAGGATAGTAAGAGAGAATACCCACATTGTAGTGGAAAAGAATGCCACGGTGAATAAGCAAACAAAACAGTTTTCTTTGTCTGGTAATGGGGAATGGCACAGCCAGCACAAGTAAGTGGTGGTGGCTGTGCAGCTGACAAACCAGTGGGTGGTCGGGAAGGACACCCAAATCCAGACAAAAGTAGTTAAAGGGTAAAATGGTGAAAAAAGTCACGGTAGGTAGTATATAAAGGGCCCTCGCCATGCATAGTATCATCATCGCAACAGTAGCAACCACTAGGAGAGAATTACAACACCATCACCACCATAACACTACACGAGTAAGCACTAAGAAATAAAGAAAAGAGGGGGAAAGAATAAAAGTAACAAAACAGAGGAAAAAAAGAAAAAGAAAAAGAGAATCAGGAAGAGAAATAGAGAGTGTAAAAAGGCAGGCATGTACCAATTGGCTAATCCCTTCTCTCCCTCTAAAAGTCTACCTTCTGTTGAGGATAAAGGATTCGTTTGGGCATAAGTCATTCAGGCCCGTTCCCTCAAAGTGGATAATTTTTACAGCAGGATCTTCCTTAGAGGTTATTCACATTGAGGGAATGGATCCCTCCTTGGTCTTAGTCCTGTAACGCAACTGAACACGGTAGACTAACTTTTTCCTTCTTTGATTTCATTACTTATCGTTATTATTTCCTTTTTCGTCTTTGCAATTTCACTTATAACGTGTTCCTCATTGCTATATCGATCTTTTCCTTATTTTAATTAAAGATCCCTTATTTGTCTTGCTTGGCAGTAAGCATATATCTTTTATTATTGTTTTATTATATTTATCTGCCGTAACTCTTTTGCAATAGTTTCGTTTTGTCTAATAGCAAGTGTGTTGCCTTTATCATTGTCCCATTGTATCTGCTTGCCATAACTCCTTTGTAACAGCTATGCCTGCCATGGGCATGTGATCAAAGTTTCAGCAAAAAGGGGGCATAGTTTGTGCACAAGGCGGACCAAGGTGAGTTGTAATTGGACCGGTCCTAACTCTCCTACCCAGAACACTTGGGTCTCAGCGTGGCAGAAGGCAGCAAGAGGCAGCCCAGCCCAAAAGTGCAAAAAGACCCACCACACACAACAATACAAAATGGATCCTATTACTTATAACAAAAAAAAAAAAAAAAAATACAAGATTAAAATTAAAAAAAAAAAAATCCAAGGCACAACCGGAAGTACGACTCTACCCAGAGCCACACAAGTCTTATTAGATAAGACTTTACCCAAAAAAAACAAAAAAAACAAAATCAAAACTCCAAGGCGTAGCGGCCCCAGCAAGAAGGAAGCCTTGCCAACGGATCCCTTTGTCAACTATTTTGAATTTTGATAGAATCCATGAATCATAGAGCATTCCCATTCGGGATTCCCAAAAAGTTCTATTTTACAACCTCAAAACTCACTTTATTTATTTTACCATCTCATTTTACGACTCACCCAACGTCTCAGTTTCTATTTTTATATAGAACTCATTAAAATAATATAAACTACAACATCAAATAATATAAAAAATCATGTTTCTCTCTCTTCTCTTTCATTTCTTTTTCCTCTCTTCACCTTTCTCAATTAAAATAACAATATTTTTTTTACATCCAAGTGAACAGTTGGTTCTATATATAAGAACCAATTGTTCACAAGTTCTAAATTTTTTTAAGAACTCATACTCGGATGGAGCAACATTTTTAAAGTTTTGGATGTAAAATAACAACTAGGGGGTGTTTACATCCCCCAATGCTAGTGCTTATGGGAAGTCCAAGGTGGTCCATGGGACTCAACTGTTTTGTAATTATATAATATAAATAAAAGGATCTTTTTTTTTTTTTTAATTGTTGCCCCCTTCATTTTTCCTTAATCGTGTAATGAAAATGAAACCGTGAATCAATTGTAGTTGTCGGCATGTTTTTTTTTTTTGAACAACAATTTTCAGTGTTTAAACACAGAAAATTGTTGTTTAAACACATGTACCAAACGGGCCCTTACTCTTTACTGATTGTGGGTTCCTTTTTTGTGTTAATAGGCTGGGGCCCATTCTACTATGTTCAGGCCTTTTGAATCGTGGGGTGGGAAGTTGGGACTGACCTAGTACCTTAGCAGGACCATGCTATAGGCCAGTTTTTGTGCAAGCAAAGCACTCCAGGGGTGCAGAAAACGAAATACATAAAGCAGAGAGTGTGGTCAGGTGGGCCAGCTACAATAGAAGGGAGTGAAATGGCAAAGTAGCTAACACGACAGAACAACTAATACAGCAAATATGATAAAGGATGCCACAGCAGACTAGCTAACATAACAAATATAATAAAGGATGTCACGGTAGAACAATTAATACAACAAATATGATAAAAGGTGTCACAGCAGAACAACTAATACAACAAATATGATAAAGGATGCTGCGGCTGAACAACTAATACAGCAAATATGATAAACGATGCAACGACCGAACAACTAACACAACAAATATGATAAAAGATGCCACGACAAAACAACTAATACAACAAATATAATTTCTAACGAGTAAAATTATATGTATTTGTAATCAAAGTCGAGTGTTGAATCTTTCCGCAAAAAGTGAACCAAGAAGGAACCCGAACTCCAACTTGAACAACCTTGTCATAAGCTTTTGTCATCAAAGTTGTGCATTTTGGAGAATGGGCCTAAATGGCTACTTGTTACTATTTTTGGGATTTTAAAGAGTGAGTTTACTAAGAGGGAGAGAAAAGATGGTTTATTAGTGCATGCCTTTTTTCTACCGTGTTTTCTCTCTTCTTTTACCACTTTTTTTTTTCTCTTTTTTTCTCAGTCCTTTCTCTCTCAGCTTTTTACTGCTGTCTTACTGTGGGTCGCTCCTCCTCTCATCTATGGCTACTTCCCATTTTTATAGTGAACTGATTCCATGGGATTTCTCCATTTTACCCCTAGGGTTTCACCAATTGTTTTTGATTTGTTGTGGGCATCCCTTCAGGACTATCCACCAACCCATTGGTTGCCTAGTCACTACCATTGCTCAGTACATTCTCACTCTGCCACTACTCATTTCATGACAAAATTCCCCCCCCCCCCCCCCATTTTTTTTATTTTTATTTTGCTACAAACCTCTACCTCTGGGTTTGAATGGATAAAGATTTGGCTACCTCATCACCTACCTCTATGGCATGCATTAGGTGGTCCCAACCGTTTACCACCTCTTTTGGGTAAAACACCATCCTAGCAGAGTATATTCTCAAAAGAAGCCTTGGCTGGAAACCAAAGATAGACTATTTTCCTCCCACCACCAAACCACACCCTCTAAACCCCATGATTGTGGGTCCACCTCTCTTGTATTGGTTGGGTATAGATTGGTGGTGCTTCGGCCATTGTATGCTCGCTCCACTATTGTTACGCCCCGAACCCAAAAGAGTCCAAAGCATGAGAAAACATCTCAAAGGTACCTGTAGATTTTTTCCCTTTTGAACAATTCAATCCAAATAATTCATATCGAGTACCAACATCAATAATTATCATAATAATTATCTTAACAATACTCCCAAAATAAGTCAGAACTCTGTGCAATCATTACAAGAACCATTGGCCACAAAAGAATGGAAGTTTGAATAAATAATTACATATCATCAACTTATCCCATCAGTGGGAATAAAGTCATAACCACTATAATATACAAAAGAATGAGTCAAGTCTACACTATGATGTACATCATCTAATATTTCCATCACAAAAGTTCAGCCTCCATCAGTAGTTAGTCTAACTACTGTTAGCCACCAAAAAGCTATCTCAAAATGATTGTTGCCTACTCTGAAAAATTTGTAAAATAATGGGATGAGACAGAGCCCAATAAGTAGCATAATTAATGGGGGTGGGGGAAATGCAAGTTTCATGATGATGAACAGTTTACAAAGCATGTTATAATTTGGGAATTTCCAAATAAATTCTATGAAACCATTTCCAAAAATAATTTGACAAGAATGAATAAAATGACATGGTACAAAGCTTCTCAAAATGCTCTCATGAAACTACATACTATATTTTGTAAGCAATAACAATATCATTCCAAACCCAAGGCCACATGACAATGCCGTCACAAAGACGGAACTAATTTGCCGTCACAAAGACGAAACTCATTGCCGACATACAGCCGGAACTAAATATGCCGTCACAAAGACGGAACTCATCGCTGTCACAAAGACGAGTGCTAAGATACCAATGTCACACAGACTATAGTATCTAACTAGGTAATCACCGGGTAATCACATGTCACAGCACATGGGTAGAACATAAAGAGCTCACAAATTACATTTAATTCAAAATACATAATTTACTTCCAAGTAGTTTCATAAAACCTTTTAATATCCAAAGGTATTTACAAGCTTCTCGAATTTTCCAAAATCATTTCTTGTCAATAACATTTTCTATCAATTTCCCAAATATCACAAGTCAAGATAAAACATCTTTAGAATTTGCAAATAATGCAATGAGTCCATAAAATCTATTCCCCAGAATTATATCAAAGATGCTTATCTCTTCCATAGTAACAAATCATGCATTTCCCCATATGCAATATTAAACATGATGCATTTTTCATATATAATAGGGTCACAATACAATACTTTTTAAGAAAACATAGTTCTACAAATAATTTTCCAAAATGTATTTGACCTAAAAACAAAGTTTATGCAACATGGTTATTTTCCAAAAATCCCATTAAGAAACTACTTACTTTGCAACCTGCAAAAAGCCTAATTCTCAAAGCTCCAAAGGAGATTAGCTAGAACCTAAACAATATCAAGCAAACCTATCATACTAAGCATAAAGCTTGAAATTGTATCTAACTACAAGTTAGGAATTGCCAAATAAGCACTAAATTAGGCAAGCCTAGTATTTAGCCTCACAAATAATATTTTCCACTTCCAAAGTTTCTCAACCAATTTACTTACAAGGCATAGACTCTCATGAATCATTCAAGGTATTATCTCTAACATCAAAACCTCCATAATTTATGAGTAGTTCCCACAAGATTTTCACAACATCATCAAGAGACCCATGAAACCAAAATCACAATATCCTTCAAAACAAACAATTTAAATCTTTGACTAGCTCCAAATAATTAATAAAAATTATATTCTCCATTATTTCACATTAAAAAGCCAAAACTCCCAAATCTGCACCACTTAGATAAGCACCATTGTAAAAACTATAAATCCACTCATCAAATAATTCCACCAATACAAAACCCATACATATAAACACATGAATATCACTTCCAAAGCTCATAAATCACATGAATATCATTATCAAAACTTACATTAAAAGAACCTCAAGCAAAAGTATGAAACCTACCAAAAAGATCAGGAATTTTTATCTTAAATAATAGAGATGAGTGAGCCTTAGATTTTTCCTATAAAGTTTTCCGGTAAACCTTGCTGGAAAAAGATGGTGTAAGTGGTGGTGAGGAGTGGGGTACTGGTGGTAGAGTGTGAGGGAGTGATAGAGAGGAGTGTTTGTTGTGTTGTGTTGAGAGGAAGTGAAAAAGAAAAGAGAAGCAAATGAGAAGAGTGAAGGCCGGCTAAGAGAGAGGAGATATTTTATAAGATGTGTGGTTGGGAATTAAGGGGGTAGATGGGTGGGGCTCACGTGGGTCAAAATCTAACCACCCTCTCTTTTATTTATTTATTTTAAAGGGGTTGGGATGTTACAACTATCCTCTGTTTTTGTTTTCTTTTGTTCCCACGCTGTTTCTGCCGTAGCAGACTAGCCTTGTTTTGTTCTGCTGCGTGTCTCTTCTACCCGTGTTTATCCTCTACGGAAGAGGGCATGGGCTTTTGGGTTTGCCTTATTTCTTTTCATCCCTTCCCGAGCTTGTGTGTTTACTTGGCATAAGTTCTTGCCAAAGCAATTCATTGGGCTTTTGCTCTTCTTCTTTCTTATTTCCTCGGGCCTCCATAACCTACTAGCTTGCACATTATTCCCTTTTTTCCACCACTTGCTATGTTCATGGACCTGCTAGCCTATTGGGCTTTACCATTTACTTTACTTTTACCTCTTATGTGCCTATGGACTCGCTAGCTATCATTTCTTGCCATGTTGGCCCATGGGCTTTTACCTCTTTCCTTGGGCTCTCATGACCCATTTGCTTTACTTTTACCTTTTGTTGTGCCCATGGGCCTGCTGGCTATCACTTCCTGCCATGCTGGCCAATTGGGCTTTTACCTCTTTCCTTGGGTTCTCATGGCCTATTTGCCTTGCTTCTACCTCTTACTACACCCGTGGGCCTGCTGGCCCATTGGGCTTTTACTTCTTTCTTTGGGCTCTCATGGCCCATTTGCTTTTATCTTGTTTCTCAATCTTTTCTTTTTTCATTTTCTTTTGCTATTGGGCTTTTCTGCTGTTGGGTCCTTTTTGTCAAAAACGGGTATCAACAGTGATCAATCTAAATAAGTATTTTCCTCCCCCCAAAAAAAAAAAAAAAAAAAAAAATCTAAATATGTATTTGATCAATTTACCTTGACATGGTGTATGAGCTTAGTCTCTCAATTTAAAATGATTGATTCAATTTAGCACCAAAAGAAACCTATGATTTTATTGAACAATTTCTTTGCTATGGTTTCTTACTAACTAAGGGAACTATTTGGTTGTTAATTGGGTTTGTGTCTGGACTGGCTCTTTATGATAATTTATTTAT